>JBBYHK010000005.1:11132713-11254597 GCA_038382065.1 Adansonia grandidieri
AGTGCGAGAATAACTATCCAGCAGTGGAGAAATTATACTATGCTCTGGCTTAGACAGCCCAGAGGTTAAGGCAATACATGCTATACCACACCATGTGGCTGATCGCCAAACTCAATCCAAATCAAGTATTTGTCCGAAGCTCGTGCCTTATTAGTGAAATTAGCCAGGTGGCAAGTCTTACTTTCTAAGTACGACATGTGTATGTAAATTAGAAAACCATAAAAGGTAGTGCAATAGCAAACTTCTTGGCAAGCCAAGCAACAAATGACCATTAGCCTTTAGACTTTGAATTTCTTGAAGAAGACTTGATGTGCATATCCAAGGCAGAAGACACTTTTGAGTGCAGCTTACTTAGAAAATGTATTTGATGGAGCTTCATACGTTTTAAGGCACAGAATTAAGGTAATTCTTATCTTGCCTGATGGAAACCACTACCCTTCTACAACAAGATTGAACTTTAAGTACACCAACAATATAGCTGAATATGAGGCTTGCATCATGGGACTCTAAGCAGCCATTAAAAGGGGGCATCCAAACACTGCAAGTATTTTAAAATTTAGCCCTTGTCATCTACCAACTAAAAGGAAAATGGTAAATGTGTGATGCTAAACTGAATCTTTATGGGAGTCTTATCTTATAACTTAGAAAAGAATTTCATAATATTAGCTTTCAACATTTACCTCAGGAAGAGAATCAAATCATTGATGCCTTAGCCACCTTGTCGTCCATGTTTTGAGTTAATTAAGAATCTGACATTGCTTCCATTCAGATAAATATCTATACAACTATAACTATAGCACTTTGTCAAAATGTCAAAAAAGAAAATGGTGGCTTGCCATGATATCGTGACATCCTTTAGTACATCAAGGATCAGCAATACCCTAAATGTGCTTCCAAAACCAACAGGAGAACCATCCAAATAATACTTGTGAGCTTTATTTTGGAAGCCAAAAGTTTGTATAAGAAAGGCTAGGATCAGGTACTACTCCAGTGCATTGATGCCTCTGAAGCTTAAAGAAGTCCATGAAGGAATCTGCGATACACATGCTAATAGACACTGAATGGCAAAACAAGTCATGAAATCAAGATATTATTGGTTGACTTTTGAAAAAGATTGCATTGACTATGCTCAAAAGTGCCATAAATGCGAAATCTATATAGACAAAATTCATGTGTCATCGACAACTCTACATGTTATGACAACTCAATGGTCTTTTTCCATATGGGGCATGGACATGATCAGACCAATTACCCCTAAGGCTTTTAATGGGCATTGCTTTATTTTGGTTGCTATTGATTATTTCACCAAGTTGGTAAAGGCAGCTTCTTATGCCAATGTCATCATATCTGTGGTATGCATATTTGTGAAATATGACATCATTTGTAGATATGGTTTTCCCGGGCAAATCATTATTGATAGTGCATGCAATGTGAAAAATAAAATAATGCAAGCAATTTGCTCTCGGTTCAAGATTCAACTTCATAATTTTATCCCATACCATCCAAAAATGAATGGAATAGTTAAAGCAGCCAATAAGAATATCAAGGAAATAGTCGAAAAGATGGCTAAGATGTACAAAGATTGGCATAAAAAGTTTCCTTTTGCATTACATGCCTATCACATAAAGGTGTAAACTTCTACAGGTGCTACCCTATTTTTCTTAGTCTACGGCATAGAGGATGTCCTACTATCAAGGTTAAAATCCCCTCCCTCAAAGTCCTAATGGAACCACAATTCAAAGAGGACAAATGGGTCAAAAATAGATATGAGCAACTCAACTCATCAAAAAGAAAAAAATAAAAGCCATCTGTCACAAGCAAATACATCAAAAGCATATCATAAGAGCCCATGACAAAAGGGTCCATCTTCGTCAGTTCCAAGAAGGTAACTTGGTATTCAAACAAATTCTCATGATCCATAAGGATGCTCGAGGAAAATGGACTCTGAATTAAAAGGGGCCATACATGGTAAAGTACGTACTTTCCGAAGAAGCCCTGATCTTAACTGAGCTAGATGGGAGTGACTTACCCAACCCTGTGAATTTTGATTTTGTCAAGAAATACTATGCTTAAAAGGATCCTAGGATGAAAACCCGAAAGGGCATCCTATCATCTTTCTGCTACCACTTCAAAAAAACAAAAAAAATAAAAGAAAAGACTTCAAATTAAAACCCAAAAGGGTGTCCAAAAAATAAATCGACTTAAGTTGAAAACTTGGAAAGGCAGCTTAAGTGACCAGACTCTCTCTTACCCTAAACCAAATCAAACCCAAACCATTATCAGCCTAGATTAGAACCAATTTGGCCCATACTCAAAACCCTGATCAAGAAACCAAATCGTAACCTAATTCACCTATTTTATGCCGACCTACTCTATAGAATCTCATCCTTATCTGCACCTAAGAACCGAAAACTACCAATCTTAAGGCCTTCATCCCATCATTGGGCAATCTGAAAACTCCTCTTGTGAGTTAGCCAATACCAAAAGGGTTAATTGCTTAAGAAAGGTTTCCAAGGACACTCAGTGGAAGACTCATGTCATCAACATCAAGGGTTAAGCAACTAAAAAAACCCCTTTGAACTTTTTATATCTTAAAATTCTTCTCTGATCCTATAATTTGTCATGACTTGTGCCTTCTTTCTTTTAAATGAAACATAATCACTTGATTTCTTATAAAATCTTTTTGTAACTCATGCATCCTATGTTGCATCATGTTTATCATTTAATTGATAATGCTTAATAAATATATATAACTCATAACAGGATTTCCTAGCATTATTTGGAAAGATAAAACTTTGTGAGAATTTTGTTTCATGTCTAAAGACCAAAAATAACCCTCGAGGCCCCAGTCAGCCTCGCTTTTGGGCCCCACATCCCAAAAATGTGCTCAAAACCTTTCCCTAGTAAATTTAAGCCTAAGGGTAAAAAACCAAATTTCTTTTAAAACTGGCATCTTAACAGTTGGAATTCGAAGCAATCCACTCAGACCGTCAAAAACACCCTTTGAATCATAATTAGCAAAGAAAAACCCTCCATACTTGCAAGCAAACTCGACACAACAAAATGTCCACCCAAAAAAATGAAATAAGCCATCTGAGCTTAGGTCCATCCCTTTACAATCATGAACCACTCATACCTTCTAAAAATGGCCTTAAAATTCAAAGCCTTTGTAAATCTAGAGTGAGATTGACAAAATCCAAGGCAAAAAGCTACACTATCAAACTCATAGTAGGTTAGATGATTGAGAAGGCCAAAAAAATCAATTGCTAGATTAAATTTTTAAAGTCATCACTTTTGCATCAATGAAGCATGCACTTCCATCCTTATGCATCATTCATATAATAACTAACATTATTCAGGTATGAATTCCTACTTTTAGAAGCCAAAATTAAAGAAAACTTTAGGTACAAATTCATGTTTTCAAAAAGCCTTGAAAAGTTCCAGGTATGAATCCCTCATCTCTTGAGTGGGTAAATTGAAAAATGAACATTCAAGATAGGCACCTAAACTCATATCTATTTAGTCCTCAAACAGTAAGATGTTTTTCTTTTTATTCCTCAAAGATCAAGATGCATTTTTTTCTTTTTTGTCCTCAAAGAGTAGGATGCCTTTTTTTTCCTTTTGGTCCTCAAAGAGCAAGACATATTTTTTTTAGTCCTCAAAGAGCAAGATGCCTTCTTTTTTATTTTAGTCCTCAAAGAACAGGGCACTTACCTTCCTCAGTCTTCAAAGAGTAGGATATTACCTACCTTAGTCCTCAAAGAGCAGGGTGCTTACCTACCTCAGTCCTCAAAGAGTAAGGTATTTACCTACCTCAGTCTTCAAAGAGCAAGACGTTTACCTACCTCAATCCTCAAAGAGCAAGACACTTACCTACCTCAGTCCTCAAAGAGCAGGGTGCTTACCTACCTCAGTACTTAAAGAATAGGGCACTTACCTACCTTAGTCCTTATAAAATAAAGCGCTTACCTACCTCAGTCCTCAAAGAGCAAGATGCTTACCTAGCTCAGTCTTCAAAGAGCAGGATGTTTACCTACCTCAATCTTCAAAGAGCAGGGTGTTTACCTACCTCAGTCCTCAAGAGCAAGATGCTTTCGTACCTCAGTCCTCAAAGAGCAGGATGCTTACTTATCTCAATCCATAATGAGTTAGATGCCTATCAAGTCTGTCCTCAAAGGGTAAGATGCTTACCTATCTCAGTCCATAATGAGTTGGATGACTATCTAGTCTGTCCTCAAAGAGCAGGATGTTTACTTACCTTAGTCCACAAAGAACTAGATGCCTATCTAGCCGAAGCCCACACTAGCTAATGGGGGTTTAAACCCAGGAAACCATAAACCTAGTAGGGAGTTCAAACCCTACAAAACTCATTGAAATTCTCTTATTAGTTGGGGCTACTGCTAATATACTTGGCCTATCTCAACATAACATTAACTAGATCTTTATTTCCCTACAAGCATATAGAACCATCATCCTACTTAAACAAAATGGTATCTATTTTTCTCTACCTGTTCCTAATGCTTAGCAACAGCCAAAGAGAGGCATCTATGTACCTCGTTTTGTTTGGGCTAATTTTAAGCATCTCAAGGCACAATCAAAAGATGATAGAATCAAAAAAATAAAAAAATAAACATGGAGATACCTGTCGGGTGTCATGTCGCTAGGCATTATTAGGCGACATGGCACTAGGCCAAAATTTTTTTTGGGAAGGCCCAAAATGCCTATGGGTCATATTAAAGAAAACTGTAAAAATGACACATCAAAGGTCATTATTCAGGGTGTCACAGAAGTCATTCAGATGAACACAGGTCAGTTTCCCATTGTTTATGACCAAAATGAGGTATTCAAAGGGCCTAAAGTATGTGCAAGTCACATTGGTGCACAAGTATTGATACGAAGCTTTCATGTTACCAAAAATTCAAAATTTCATGCGTAGTATTGACACAAGAGTGTTTACTATTGATTCATAAGGTATGGTATTGATACTTAGCATGTTTGTATCAACATAGGCTTTGCCAATAGCTAAAGTTATGATTTTTGGCAAAATGTACCTATACATAAGCAAGAATATTAATACAAATCCATAGACTATCAATAAAGCTCTAAGTCTTGAGACTAGAAATAAGTTTTTGCTCTTAGTATCGATACTTATGGGTAAAAATTGCCTTGTGTATCAATACAACATGTTTTGTATCAATACACCAAGACATTTTTGCCTAGTTTGAGCCATTTTTCAACCTTCAAAAATGTGATTCAAACATGTTTCTTGCACCAAAAATCATCGTAATTCATATCAGGCCTCATCTATGGGCTCGTGATTAGACTTAAACAAATTTTTAAAGCCAAAATAGCTAATGAAAAGGGTTATTTTCATGAAATATATGGCTTGTTAGAAGGCATGTCTAGTTTTTCTTAGTTACAGGCAGCCACAGCCTTTCTACACCACTATTCTGCATGACAAAACTAATGGGAATAAAGGTAACTGAGCATTGTACTTGGAGTTGTCTCCTAGTACATAAGGGAATATCCCATAATGCCCTTGCTTTGTCTCGAAAAAGCATTGGCTGAACTTTGAATTTAAATGGGAACCAATCTTGGCACAAGAGCGAAGAAATTTTTTTCAACAATCTAAAAAAAACCTCCAGCAACTCTTAGCCCCAAAGCACTCCCAAAAACACTATTTCATTGCCTTTCACCCTCAACCTTCCTCTAGTTTTGTAGCTTCTTAAAATCAACACCGAAAACACCTTCAAAGGCTTTTATTCCCTTTATTCTTCCTTTCAAAACATCATTCCATCAACACTCTAGCAAAAAACTTTTTTTTCTCATCATTTTCCTTGCACCAATATTAAAAAAAAGGGAAAAAAGGTGAGTCCCAAGCTATTGCTAAAAAAAAAAGTTTAAAGCTTGAGGCTTTTGGTATATTTTCTCACCTAGCCCTATTTCTTTTCTCATTTATAGCACTTCCATCATTTTAGTGAACCGTCCATGTTACCATGACCATCCTAGGACTCCCATGCATCATTGTCGCCTTGGTTGTGGTAATATTCGGATCTTAATGTTCTTTTGATGCCTTGATGTTGCTTGGTAGGCCAAACATCTTCTCTTTCATTCTATCATCAAAGCAGCCCCTTTTTCATGAACTTTCTGTTATGTTTCACCTATTTTCACATGCTTAACACATACTTAAACGTTTTTCCTAGCATGCATTGAGTAAGTTCTTGCATTTTCTTGTATTTTAAAGAGTCTCATGGCACAAAATGATATCTTGAAAATATCAGCATGCTTTTCTTTGCTTAAATATGTTCACGTCATTTTCCAGAGCATGATTTTTTATGCCATTCCTAGAATTATCATTTCCATGCATCTTATTGTTCATTTCCTTGCATTCTTGTCATCTTTTCCATGTCAAAATGTCATCTTTGTGTGTTTGCATGTGTAATTCCTATTCATCTTTGTGCATGTTATTTTACCCATGATATCTCTGTCAAAATGCTTGCTTGTTTGCTAAAAATCTGATTTTCAAAAATCATAAGCCATGTTCATGCTACCTCCAATAGATGGAGAATGACATGGATTTAATGTTTTCATAAAATTGGTCTTCAAATCTTAGGGACAATTTGAAATATGTTTTCATAAAATTGATCTTCCAATCTTGGGGACAAATTAAATATTTCAAATATGGATTCATGGTAAAATGGGTTTAAAGATGCTATTTTTCAAACACAAATCCCCTTTGATAAAAAAAATATATTAAGTCTTGATTTTAGTTTAATACCTTCATGGTGGCATGCTCAACGGGTTGTTTCATCATCCCAAGCTACTCTAGGATTGTGGAATGAACTTGTGATGCCCATGTCATTGTTTCCTTTGTGTTGTGGACATTAAAATGTCCATAACTCAAATTTGACCCCTCAAAAAACCCAAAAAATTGAATAGTCTCTCGTTTTGCTCTGATAACATTGTAATTTGAATTGAAAAATAATTTTCAAACCAAAAATGATTTTTCTAGAATTTTCTGATATTTTTTCCTTAAAGGAGATCGAAATACCTTTCCAAAGCTGCCTGTTTGCCCTCAGATCATCTCGGATGAGAAAGTTATGATTTTTCAAATCTTTGTTGTTTGAAACCCTTAGAACCAATGTGCTATATTCTGTTTGAGCCATTTCTACCCATCAGATGATTTTTCTATATTATTTAATTTTTTTTTGCAAAAAGTTTGCAAAATTCCCTCTTTAAAAAGGTATTGTTTATATTTAACGATTCCAGATAAGGCCGGAGTGATTTTTCAAGTCCATTATGCCTTTTCCCTTTTACATGCTGCAACTGTCAAAACAGGCCTAGCTTTGAAAATTAATTCTACCTAGAAGGTGATTCTAAGATTTTTTAAACATCTGTATATTAGTCCTTCTTGAGTTACCTTTCCAACGGTATATTAATTACCCTGTGAAGCCTTCAAATGAACCCAAAATAAATTCGAGAGAGACAAGGTGATGTTGTCCTTTATTTTTAACCCAATTTTTGAAATGCCTTTATGGAGACATTCGAACGTCTTGAAGTGCATCCAAATCCTACTATATAAACCCTTTAAGCTCTAATCAAGGCTTAAGACAAAAATATTTTTTATACAAATCTCTAGTTTCTTATTTTCAAAATCCCTTTTTTCAAAAAAAATCTTTCAAAACATCAAAAATTTTCATCTTTAAGGATACTCCAAACCCACTACTCGAAAGAATACTCCAACCCCGTTTTTTATTAAAAAAACTTGAATTTTCTCTTTCAGATTTATTTGAGATTCCTAATTATTTTCTTAAATCATAAAGAACTTTTATCTTTAAGGATACTCCAAACTCATTACTCCGAAGGGATACTCCACCCTATTTTTTATTCAAAAAAACATGAATTTTCTCTTTATTCCTAATTATTTTCTTAAAATATCAAAATCTTTATCTTTGGGGAATTCTCCAACCCCACCTCTCTGAGGAGATACTTCAACCCCACTTTTATCTCAAAAGTCCAAAAATTCCCTTTTTCCAAATACCTCAGATTATTTTATTTCAAACCTTTTTTTGTCCCTCAAGTTACCATCGAATCCAAACCTGTCTCTAAATTGTCACCCGATTATTCTTCAGTAATTGAAGACAATTATGAGATACATTTCGATTGTTTCTCTATTTTACGTTCTTTTGTTTGTGATTGTTTGTTTATGATATTATTATATTCTTTTTTGCCTTACTAACACGTTACCATTTTGTAGTGACTATCATGCATTCATATTTAAAATTCATTTTCTAAATAAATTTACAAGGCAATGTTCTATATCGGTATCTCTCCAGTGCCTAATACAGAATATTCAAATTTTCAAAATTTAATCCGAATATTATTTTCATAAAAAATCCCTATGCTTCTCATACCTCTATGGCGCATAGGTGATGTCAAATTATCTTTCAAACCTCGGATTTACATTTTCCACAAAAGTTCATGCATTATAGGGGATTATATCTAAATAATGACCAAGTGGAACCGATTAAGCCAAAATCGAAGTGAGATATAGTTAACGGGTACCGATTTCAAGCATCGTGCTAATCTTTTACTACACGTAACCAACTCGCAAACCCAACCAACAAATCTATGAACCTTGTAGACCTGGAAATCAATGTTTTAAGTTTTGTAACTTGGGATATTGTTTTTAATAGGCATCCAATCATGCCTAGCTCGAAATAGTCAGTGGTGACTCTAAATTTATGGTTACTTCATGGTAACTTTCTAAGACTAGCTGGATAAGCAATTCGTCCGATAGTCTCTCCCCCTTCACATTATCATGCCTAATCCAAATCCCGACCAAGGGATAACTCAAAGGTTCAATCATACCACCATCTATTTTTTAAGTTTTGCACACCAGCTTTGGATTGTTCGGAGAGAAAACGAAAAAAAGGGTACGTGGTGACAATGTTATTCATCAATCTTTTAATACAAAATATTACTCTTGAATTAATTTTATAAAGAATTAATGAATAAGGAAAAAATTTTTAGACTCAAAATACTTTTGTGTTGCTTATTTATAAACTATGTTATTCATTAATTTTAAATATATTTTTAAATTTACTTGAATTTTTATATTATCATGCGAAGGAATATGCATATTCTAATTGTTCTATTGTATATAATCATAGATTTTTAAAAACTAAATACAAGTAAACCATAGTTTCCATAAATTAAAAAATTAAATTTATCTTTTAAATTCAAGATAAAAAGAATTAAATCTATTAATTTTCAAAGAAATGCATTTCCAATTTTTATGCATATATATATATATATATATTCTTAAAACATGATTAATTAAAAAAAATATGAAGGATACCATTAATCATACTGTGTTTAAACATTTGCTTAAAGTATAACTATGCTAGTGTCACAGGGCCATTACTCTTTTCCCAAAAGACATGCTTGATAGGATGTGCAACGCACTCGCTTATATGCCCAAAGACCTTCACTTTCTTTTCCGATGTAGGATTAATGCACCCTGCCTACTTTTGTAGAGCGCTTGGCGTGACATTCTCTCTCACCCAATCTCGTGACGCCCCTGTCACGGGCTTCTCCACTATTGCTGCCTACCTTACCCTTAGAGTGTTTAGCGTGAAGTCACGGTTGGTCCACCCTGCTTACCCCACTCGTTGGGGCGCTCGACGTGAAATCGGATGGTCAAGGGTTGGCTCTGGTACCACTTGTCCCGGGAACATTACCCTCTTCCCAAAAGACATGCTTGATAGGATGTGCAGCGCACCCGCTTATATGCCCAAAGACTTTCCCTTTCTTATTCGATGTGGGATTAATGCACCATGCCTACTTCTTTAGAGCGTTTGGCGTGATATTCTCCCCCACCAAATATCATGACGCCCCCATCACGGGCTTCTCCACTATTTCTGCCTACCTTACCCTTAGAGTATTTGGCGTGGAGTCACGATTGGTCCACCCTACCTACCTCACCCATTGAGGCGCTCGGCGTAAAATCGGATGGTCAAGGGTTGGCTCTGAAATCACTTGTTACAGGGCCATTACCCTCTTCCCAAAAGGCATGCCTGATAGGATGTGCAGCGCACCCCTTATATGCCCAAAAACCTTCTATTTCTTATCCGATGTGGGATTAATGTACCTTACCTACTTTTTTAGAGCGCTTGACGTGACACTATCACCATGTTGAGATTGAAAAACTAAAAGTAAACATGTAAAATTAATTCTTCAAATTACTCCATTTGATTATTGCTTTTGTAATTTTTTTTTCAAAAGTAATATGTGCATTCGAGTAAAAAACAACATATTTTTGAACAATTAACATTAAAAACTTTGGAGATCAAAATAGATATTTTACTTAAATATAAGTTAAATGTAACAATTATGTTAGAAATGACATTGTACTTAAAACAAGTTTACAAAATTTAAAATTTATGATAAATAATTCTATATAATAATAAAATTCATCATAAAATATTAGATGAATGTTTATATTAATGACAATTCCTTCATTTTGTATAATTTTTTAAACATGATAAATTTTATAACATTTTATAGAAGGAAAATTTTATTTTGTGATACTTTTAACGGAAATGTTTAGCATTACTTCCATCATGTCTTAATCGACATTACTTCCATTAGATCTTAATCAAAAGTACTTCATGAAATGCTTAATAAATAAAAGAGATAAAAAAAATGTAAGAATAGTTAGTTATCATGATATTTTCATTAATAATCATTTGACAGAGATATTGAAGATAAAACAAAAATAAAATAAACAGTATTAGTTCATTCTATCATAACAAAATTAAATCAGGTTGTTTAAGATAAAACGAAAAAAAATAAAAACAATGAAATTTAAATTAAATGTATAACAAAATAAGAAAAAAATAATCTACTTAAAATATAATTCAAACATAATGGACCAAATAAGAAACAAAGAAATTAATCACATAAAAAAGATTTTAATAAAACCATAATCCTAATGTATGTATATTGTTAGAATATTTTCGATTTACACATAGTACATATTCAAAAACTAAATGAAATATGTATTTACCGTATTTGAAAAGAGATGTTATGAATTCTAAAGTTACAATATACGATGTAATGACAGTAGAGATGGTACTTTGCAGCCAACCATGAAATTTACTACTGATCGAGAAAATGAACCTGCAAATAATGAAAGAATAACATAATCAAACATCGCTAATAAAATTATTTGAGCCAAGACTGGAAATTTATAGATGAAATATATAAAACTAGTAGCTACTGAAAGATCTCTAAATATTGACGTGATAATTTGTTGGGATTTACTGAATAAGTAAAAAAACTTTGATTAAAAATATTTTTGCAGCTTTCAATTGTTAATCATCAATATAAAGAAACAAATAAAATCGAGTCTAGTAATTTAAAACATTTTAATTACCAAATTTAAAAAATGCCTCATCTTATCTTATTAGTTATCTGACTGTAATAAAAGTATAGATATGAAATTATTTTAAAATATATTTTATTTAATGTAAAGATAATGCTTATGTTTTTAATTTTAAATTTAAATATAAAATATATTTTAAGATTTAAATAGAATTTTATCTTATTAAGTTTAAATTTAAATTTTATTAAGTTTTATCTTATTAACTTTAAATTTTACCTCATTCAACGTGAAGATAATACCTTATGTTATTAAATTTAAATATTTATGCTAATTTAATTTTGAAATAAGATTAATTTTTAACTTCGGAATAATCATATTTACATGATATTTTAAAAATTAAAACTTAGTTAAATAATTAAATTTAAAAAAAAATTAATAAACATAACCTTATAATTTTAAAATAATAAATAATTTGTTATTTAACTTAACGTGCCATAAACGTAAACTGTCTACGTGATGTCTTTGTTAATAGAATTTACACAATTACCTTTTACCTTGTTATATTATTTATATAAATGATTTAACTTGATTAGTTTTATACAAATTTTTTTAAACCGCCTTTTTTTTATGGAGTATCAAATTCCGGAGAAACATTAAAAAAAAAAAAAGAGCCAAAAGGCCCCTGTTTAAAATACAAAAGTACATATTAGATTTAATTTGATTTTTTTAAAATCTCACCTTTACTATTTTTATAATAAAAAATTGTGAATCACAAGAATTAAAAATACTTGTTATTATTAAAGCTTCCCAAGCATTAATCCTAGATTATCACATCTGAATCTGATACAGAGAAATTATTAGGTAAACTCTTTCTACAATATTCAATATCAGCTATATTTGTTTCTCTAACAGGACTTGCGTCCTTAAATTTTAGGTGAAAGAAAATGAAGAATTTTGGGCTGCCCACCCAAAATTCGAATACACTGAAAAGAAAAAAAACATGGTATTTATTGGCAAACTCCTCTCCATACATCCATTTCACTAAGTACGTAAGAACAGACTAAAAACTAAGTAAAAGTCACACAAATAAAATTGATGGCTTAATCTCCATATCATCATCACGCAGCAAATTACAAAGGACCCGTTCTAAGGGCATTGTCCAAATCAGCAATGAGGTCATTTACATCCTCAATTCCAACGGATATTCGAACAAGATCTTCTGTTAGACCTCTAGCTTCACGCACTGCACTTGGTATGCTTGCATGCGACATGAAGCACGGCATGCTTATGAGGGATTTTACGCTCCCTAATAATATATTAATCACAATCACATACTTAGTTTCAATCACAGCCCAAGGATTCAACAAATTCAACAATCATCTAAAACATTTGTTAGCAGTTAATCCAGCAACACGCTGTTGCCGCTATCAACCATTTTGTGTCTTATTTGCAGAACAAACTCATACTTGATAATCCTATTTCACCATTGACAAGTTTCTAAGTAATCAATCTAATGTGATGTAAACTATGAAAATATTTTCCATGAACAATTATCCCCTGATGAAACTATCTTTTGTTGTTCCACAAACATTTTAAGACAGTAAGAATACACCCAGGCCATCTGAGAATTAAACCTTTGCACTTAGGTTTCTTTTTTTTTTTTTCTTTCAACTCAATTTTAGGACTCGTCTTTTTTCCCCGTTTCTTCCCTCCTCAAGGAATGGAATTAAGGCAAGTGATACAAATTCCATAACCAAAGATATTTCAAAATTTCGGGTTGGCAACTAAAAGTGTTTGTGAATACAAAGAGCTATTTTTCCTTTTTTAAGGAAAAATATTTATCTCAATGTTGCTGAAAATGAATAAGTGCACATATATTTTTGTGAATGTCATAAAGAAAGCAATTACTCAAGATTAAGATTTATGCCAGGCATGCATATACTTAGGCAAGGAAGAGTTATTACCAAAACTAACTGTTATGCTGAAGTATTTAGTAGCCTCAACAACATGTTTTGAGAGGGCAAGAGAACCTGTCAAAAAGCTAAGCACAGATCCTGCACCCTTTGCCTGCAAGAGCAAGTTTAGGGTGTTCAATGCAAGGATATTAAACACATCGATGTTGAAATTGGAATTTACATCTATCTGCAGCACCTGAGAATAATGTAAATCACGTCCAGGGTGACCAGGGAGACCAGCATAGTTAACTTTCTTCACTAGAGGATGGGAAGAAAGGAACTCAGCTATCTTCTGTGCATTGTTCTATAGGAGATGCAGAAAGCTTAGTGTCAAGTTTGAACTTGAACAAATTTCAACCGTTGAAACAATGGGGGAAAATAGTAACATTGCAAGGTGGAAGATTGCTAAAGCCAGAACATAACTAAAAATAGATGATCACTGCAAACATAATGTTTAGCATGCAGTTAACAGTGACAGAAAATATGCCTAATTTGTCAAAATACAAAACTTAACATGAAGGGGGTACACCCTAGTGCAGGAGAGAATCCCACCCACCCCCCCCCCCAACACACACACGCACAAGCTACTCCAAAATCCAAAAATATTCACCCTTTCCTCAGCCATAAACAGTAAAATTTTCTTTTGGCCCTGCTTTTACAGAATTTGTACATCAATATGATAATTTTGTTGACCTTTTTAGTTTTAAACCTCAGCATTAACCCTATTCTTTTTTAATTTTTTTACCTAAGCATTATTACATAAGATTTTTATTTCCTTAAATGAAAAAAATGATTAGAATTAATATTATGAATATATTGATATTAATATTTGTGTCAACAACTTTTACTATTACTATATGCAAAGCCCCCAACCACAATGGAAAATTCTTTACTTTGCCTTTCATTGTGATTAGAACTTTAGACTTCAACATTGTGGTCTTGAATTCGTATTTTGGGATGAGAGGGATACCTCCCATACTATAGTGCAAGGCTTAATCCATATTTACCAAAAATGTACATATTAATCTAATAACTTTATTCTTGCTATTAATCTTTGTAGCATGCAACGTAAAGCAACAAGATGAAATCAAGAGTGCATGCAGAGTGAAGACATAAACATAAAAATACACATATACATGATTTTGCAAACAGCAAGTAGGACGAGAGCAGGGAGGGATGAGGTTCACCATGTCAATAAGAAATATGTGGGTCGTATTAACAGGTGCCTATGGGCTAGGTTAAGGATTATTTAATTGTTATTTTAGGAAATGTTTTACATTTAATGCACTAGTTCTGTTAAATTCAAGGTAATTGCACTTTTTCCCTAAATATCACCTTAATGAGTGCCGCTAAGCACCGGTACAAATAGAGTAGAAGCATGTCAACACCTTATTCAATTCCTTATGACAAGGACCTCAGAGAGAAAGACAAATTATAAAACAGCCCATGCTAGATCAAATTCACTGTATGATCCAAACATATAATATACCTGAACTAGTTTTAGTTATTTAATTGCCAGCATTCAGCATACTGCATTAATGCATCATGGGATTTATGGATTCAGAATCCCTCTTTCTCCATATCAAGGCCTTCACAAGTTCACTCAGATAAATTGTCAAAATCAGTCACATCTGTTTTGACTTAAATAATGCAGTATAAGATTAGGCAAAATGATAAATCTGCACTATTTCATTTTCGCAGGTCCAACATGAAGCAGATTGCATATGATGTCAACAAAAAGAATATAGCAAACATCAAAACAAAGCAGCGTCATTCAGCTAAATAAATATTTTAAAATTACATGCAGCAATAAAAAATGTCTAAAGCATCACCTGTTGTTCTTCAACACGCAAGGCCATGGTCTTGATGCCTCTTAAACAAATCCAACAATCAAAAGGAGCTAAACCAGAGCCAACTGCATTTTGTAGGAAATACAACTCCTTTGCCAAGCTAGTGAAAGTAAAAAAGAGAAAAAAAAAAAAAAAGAGAGTATTAGGAATTGAGAAGGGAACCATAAGGAAATATGAACAATTAAAATTAATCAAAAGTCGAGGTTAAATACTTTAGTAGAAGAATAGAAAATTTGAAGAGAATAACTATTAATAAGAAAAAAGCAAACAAATTAACATTTTTTTTCTTAAGGCAATTTTAGTGTATAATTCATGGCAAGATATTAGAATTGCTAAATTTTTTTTAAAAAATGGAGATGCAAAATTGGAAAGAAGGAGACTTTTTTGTTTATATTCTATAATTTTTTTTTTTTAAATTACCAGAAGCTGATTAATTTTTTACATAACCAATTCAAGACTTTGCCATGTTAGATAAGCATAAAGAGCAAGAAGAGATTTAGATAGAATAGAAATCCTGAAAGCGAGATAGAGAGTTTCATGACAAGTTCTATTGGCATAGATTTGTTCATAATTTTGCACAACAATGTGTTCATCTAGGACATCATTAAGCATAATGCGGGCAATAACTAATGCAAAGGTACCAACTAAGTGTTAGCACAAATGTAAAGAAGATTAGTCCTTCAAAATTCAAGAGAGAGTTACTTAGGGCCACCCTCTAATCTTCTAATAGTTAATTAGACACAATTCATCATCAAAAGCAACAGAAACTAGGTAAATTATAGTCTACAATCCTAGTACTCTGTAACCAAGCAAGAATAAATAGTATAGACTATAGAATTACCCAAATAACAAAAGGTAAAACGTATATATAGTGCAATTAATCCTATACCAAGTACATACAAAACTAATAAAATGAATCTCCAAAATAATTTAATCCTTCAATTAGCATCTTCCTCTGCAACATCATATGTCAGAAAAACCAACAATTCTTTAAACAATTATATTTTTCTCTACTCCAAAGGCCAAAACTGAGAAGTATGGAAAACAGCAAGGAAGTTGGGATATGAAGTCTTTCAATCAAAGTTCCAGGAAATCATGTTATATTTCCCCGTCCTGCAATTGCAAGTTCGATGTTCAATGTCTTGCCCTCAATTTACAGGAACATAGTCTTATTACCCATTTCTTCATTTTCTTTAAAAGGGGGAAAATAAGCATGTAGGAAAAAATAAAAAGCAGGGCGGGGGGGGGGGTGTTGGGGTAAGATGAAGCAAAGATTTGTCCCCATGAAAGTAGGCACATGGATGCTGGCTATAAAGAAATCAACATCATCAAATATTGATCGAACTTTAAAAGTATATTATGAATTTAAGATAGTTATAGTCTCAAACATGTAAAATAGAATTGCATGAAAAGGAACTAAAACCTCTCTTCTTTAACAGCAAGCACTCCAGCCATTACGTCACTATGTCCAGCTATAAATTTAGTAGCGGAGTGCATCACAATGTCTGAAACAATATGAACCAATCAAAATTACCAATAATCAGAAAACCTAGAATCCTACTCCCTTGCAAGTTTAAAACTGAATCCACAGCTATGTATATTGTTGATACCTGCTCCAAGTTCCAATGGTTGCGACAGTACCGGGGACATAATACTGTTGTCTACCAACACAAGGGCCCCATACGCATGAGCTATTTCTGCAATTCTCTGGAAATTAGAACCGAAAAAAGCATTTTGCTATTAGAGGGAGCACTTTGTAATAAAGATTTCAAGAATGAAAGAACAAAACTTAAGTAGAAAGGTGTGCACACATATTTGCAAAATAAAAATTATTCAATGGATATAAACAGACAATAAGTTTAAATTATCCAATACCCTTCTACACCTTGTCATGCAAAGAAAACATAACAGATGCAATATTACATCAATGCATTCTAGCAAAATGTCAAATTAAATATATCTAAAAACTGTAACTGAGTAATCAACAAAATCTGAACATTCTTGTCAGTGAAAAGATAAAGGACTTGAGAAAAGAAAAATGTCTCACATGAATATCAGCGATTTGTTGTCGAGGATTAGTGGGACTCTCCAACCACACAAGCTTTGTCCTGGGGCCAATAACTGCTGCAACTTCATCTAGATCACCAGTGTTTACTCGTCTAAACATTTTAAGCAATTTATCTCAGATTTCTAGAGCTGTAGGATCATAGTGAACAAAAAAAGAGAATATACTAACTTCACCACAACTCCAGATTTTGGAGTTACTTGAGATAATAAACGATCAGAGCCACCATAGATGTCATCTCCGGCAACAATTTCTTGGCCTAAAGGAAGAAAAAACATATATTATTAAGGTTTGCTTAAAGCAAAGGAAAGGAACGAAAGCATTTTCCAGAAATAAGCTACAGCTTTGCACAAGTAACCATAGAAAAAATTGCACAGAGCAAGGACCATGAATAGAAAGGAAAAGTTTGACTCTTACAACTACATAAAAATAGTAAATGGGCAACAAGTGGATTGAAGCATTGTAATGCAGATGAGAAAATACCATAATAAGCTGGTTTCAAAATGTGGCAAGAGATTATAGGCATTATAAAACTCAAATGAAATATTCTGCAAAAGGAAACAGCAAATGTAATTAAAAAAAAAAAAAAGAAGAAGTTACCACTTCCAACAAGATTAGCAACAGCAGACAAAGCAGCCATTCCACTGGTAAAGCAAAATGCTCGATCTGCCTTCTCAAGCTTTGCCAAGAGCCTACAGAATAAGAATACAAACAGCTTGAACACCAGAATAGTACATGAAAGAAGGTGAAATGTTTGGTTTCCTAATGATGGATAAAAACCCTTCAACTATCCTGAGAATGGAAAAATAAAAAATTAAACCTTTCCAGAGTATCTCGCGTAGGATTTCCACTTCTAGTATAATCATACGGCCCATTTTCAGTCGCCGAAGGCTTCAAAACAAAGTATAAAAAACAGTAATCAAAGTCTCAGCCGACTTAGATGCCACATATAAGCCGGAAATATAATAAGCACTCCTATCTTGCTGTCTATATGAGCATGCGTGTATGTGTGTTTGTGTGCACAAGAGAGAGACAGAGAGTAGGCATATATTTTCTGGATTTTCATACAAAATAAATATTTATCACATGGAGGGAAAAGAAGAAGAAGAAGAGAGAGAACTAATGTCAGAAAGCAGGCTACACAAAAACCAATCAAAACTACTGAGATAGAACAAAGGAACAGATCGCTCTTGTATACAAGTCATCTAATTTAATATTCTCATGGTTCAACCTACTAACTTCAAATTGACACAGTAAGATAGAAATTCAGCATATGAATCAAACCATAAAAGCTTGTTGGAAGAGAATCACTAAACCAAGCAGAATGTTTTAACTTAAATAACCTTAAACCCTAGTTCAGAAAATTCTTATTTTTTCCCTCTCTTCTCCCAGAGTGTTGCATATTGATAAACATTTAGAAGATAATGCAAAGTAACATACTTCAATAGGCTTACCTGCTTAAATGTAGCCGTTTGGTAAAGTGGTGTGCTCATTGCACCATAGGGATCAAAATTGTTATCAATATTCACCAACAGTGTTGAAATGCTAGGCTCCTGCCCCTCAACACCCAGTTCTGCAACACACAAAGTAAATAAATAAAATAAAAATCATAGACACGAAGAATAAACTTGGCATAAATTAAGAAACCATGAAAACTTGGCACAAACCAGCAGAGCACTCTGTTACCGAATCAACCCTAGCTGAAGCACTCACGTCCATGCCCCCGTGCCCTGAACAGTTCAATCTGAATTGCTTGGTAGACAACCGCCGCAGCCTTCCCTCTAAATTTAATTCCTTCTTAACCTGAAAACTGCTTGGGAAATTATCTAACAAAGAACCCTACATAAAATAACAAATAGAATCATGTGTTTCAGGCAATTAGTTCATTGATTTGACTGCAAAGGCTCTATCTGATTGCGGCTTTTGTTACTTGATTTTTTGCTTTTGTTACTTGATTTTTTGCTTCTTAAAAAGGTTGTTCAGAAACAAAATCATAAGCCATTAAAATTGATAGAAGGCAACAACGCAACACCAATTCTACCACAATTATTCTAAACCTTAAAAAAAATTGCATTTACCAATAACAATAACAGTTTTTAAATTTGCATCTATTAAAAAAATTTTTTTTTTATATCCAAACACACATTTCAGCTTTTTGCTTCAACAAGGAAAAGAGAGACGATTAAACAATACGTTAATATATTATGTCGTCAATACATCATATATTCAACAAATACAATCGAATTTAGTGTTTTATCATAGTAGTTTTGAAGTCTCAATAGATTTCAAAAATCAGTAGCAAAGTAAATTTCTTAGTAAAAAAACAAAAAGAAAAGAAGTTAAAAATTTTCTTTATTTACATGTCCCTTATCAACCAAAAAAACTATGCATTTTGTGAGATTAAAGCCAAAAATAAAACAATTTTGAAGGAAAAATTAAAGTTAAAATGAAAAAAATAAAAAGGAAAAGGAAACTAACGTTGTTTCGAGTAGAATCAGAGTAGCAGAGCGAGGAAATGAAAGGTTTGAGAGACAGCGATGATGCCATTTTCCAAACCAGAGATTCTGTTTAGGGTTATGGCTTTCAGCTTTAGAGTGCCGCCATTTCTCTTTGCTTTTACCATATAAATCTAATGCAATGTTTTAATTTAGGAAAATTCTAAAAACCACCTATGAATTTATAATTATGAAAAAAAAATGAAATGTCAAATAATTATTAAATAAAAAAATTAATTATCGGAAATACCAATGAGGAAATCAAAATTACCATGTTGCCTTTAATAAAAACACACATTTCATCCCCAAAATTTCCCTCCCAAGCTAGTTTCTTTTTGAAATTTCCCTCACTTACCCAGTTCCAACTTCAACTTAAAAAAATCGATTCTTTTTCGTAATCGTAATTTTTCATCATCGACCAAATGGATTTTGGTTTTTCAAAATATTTTTTGTTTGATTTTATGGGCAATCTGAGATTTTTTTTATTAGATTTTGTTTTCATATTTGAAATAATTATAAAAAATGATTTTCTTTTGAAGTTTGATTTTATCAATAAGTATTATAAATTATATTATAATTTGTCTTGAAATTGATGTATATTGGTTGAGGGTTTTAAAATAAATAAAAAAAGAAAAGAGAAAGAAAAGAAGATTTGATTTTTATTAAGGGCATTTAAGTAATTACAATATATAATATATATTATACATATTATATGGAGGCTAGTTCCCTTACATAAAATATATATAATATATATTAAATATACCATACGTATAATATATTATATATAAATTATATATGTAAATACCTCATTTTGTCCAGACCATCATCAGAGGCATTTGAGGTCATTATTTTGAGCTCTTCATATGAGCTCAGGTCAATTTCCCATCATTTTTTACAAAGCCAAGTAATTCAAGGAGCCAAAGGCACGTATAAGTCATATTAGTGCATAGACATCGAAACAAGCTCTGACATTGCCAAAATTTAAATTTTAACATGTAGTAGCGATACAAAAGGGTTTGGTATCAATATCTAAGTTGTGGTTTGATACTTAGTGTGTTTGTATCGACACAGGCCTTAGCAATAGCTAAAATTGTGATTTTTGACAAAATGTATCGATACACAAGCAGAAGCATCGATACCAATTCATGAAGTATCGATACAGGCCTCTAAGTCTCGAGACTGGAAATAATTTTTGCTCTTTGTATTGATATACACTTCATTGTATCGATACTCATGGGTAAAAGTTGCATTGTGTATTGATACAATATGTTTTGTATCGATATTCGAAGGAATTTTTGCCTAGTTCGGGCCACCTTTCAACCTTTGCACCATTGACCTGAAAATCAAATTTAAACTTTGTTTTGCCTAAAAAATCATCTAAATCCATATCAAGCTTCGACTTTGGGCTTATGATTGGATTTAAATAAATTTTTAAGGCCCAAATAGCCAATGACAAGGGACATTTTCATAAAATATATGGTTTGTCAAAGGGCAGGCTTGGCTTTTCTCTAGTTGCAGACTGCTACAGCCTTTCTGCACCATTACTCTGCATGGCAAAACCAATGGAAATAAGATCAGTTGAGCATAGGACCTCAAATTTTCTCCTAATACATGAGAGAAAATCCCACAATGCCTTTACTTTTGGCTTAGAAACATTGGCTGAACACACTCTATATAAAGGAGCCAATCTTGGCTCAACAAAGGAGGAGGCTTACAAAGATGTTTTCTATCTTGTTGTCAGCCATCTACAAAAAAAAAAAATCTCTAACAACCTCCAAACCCAAAACACTCCCAAAAACACTGCTCCATTGTCCTCTATTCCTCAACCAAAAACTTCATTCCTGTAGCTCTTCCAAGCCCCTACCAGAAAACCTTTGGATATCTGCTCCATTGCCCTTATTCCTCAACCAAAAACTTCATTCCTGTAGCTCTTCCAAGCCCCTACCAGAAAACCTTTGGATATCTAACCTTTCACACACTTTCATCCTTAAAACCCTTCTCCATCCATATTATAACCAAAAAAGCTTCTTCTTTTCATCCTTTTCTTGATAAACAACAGGAAAGAGAGGGAAGAAAATGAGTTTAAAGTCGTTGCTCCAAGTAAAAAGAAAAGTTTAAGGCTTTTTGGTATATGTTCTGTACCTTGCTCCATTTATTTTTTGTTTCTATCATTTGTATCATTTTAGTCATTAATGGTTCCATGACTATTCTAGGACTCTTATGCATTATTGTGGCTTTAGTTGTGGTAGTTTTAAGGCTTTGATGATCATTTGGATGCTTTAATGGTGCTTGAGTGACCAAAAATGCTTTTCATCATTTTTGCCATCAAAGCAGCCTTTGTTCATGCATTTTTAACATGTTCCATACACCATCACACTCTTAACACATGCTTAAATCTTCTTTCAAACATGTTTTCGAACATATCCATATATTTCCTTGCCTTTTGATGAGTTTCACAACATAAAAATCTTATCTTTGAAATTCCAGCATGCTTCTCTCTGCTCAAATATGACTATATTAGACCTATCAATTAGGCATGTGGATTGGTATTGAGTCAGGTCATTTTGAGTTGGATCATTTTGGGTTTTAAATTTTTTGGGTAATTTTCGAGTTTGCATTCATTTTAGATTCCAGTCATTTTCGTTTCGAGTTATTTTAGGTTCGGGTTATTTCGAGTTCAGGTCATTTCAGTTTCAGGTTTTTATGGGTTTGGGTCAATTAGGTTTAATGCTCAAGTTAATTGAGTTTGGATCATTCTGGATTCGGGTCTAACACTCGGGTTTAAATTAGGTTCGAGTCATTTTAGATTTGGATTTGAGTTAAGCAAGTTTAACAGTTGGATTCATCAAGTTTGGTCATTTTGAGTTTGGGTCAATCAAATTTGATTAGATTTACACAAGTCCAGATCGTTTTTGTTAATTTATCAATTTTAAAATCAAATCAGATTAAATTTAAATAAATTATTTGCTCGAGTCATATTCAATTAAAGTTTTATTGAAATATAAAAATAAAAATATTTTAAATATATATTTTAATTTCTAATAAAATAAATATATTTTTAACTTGATTTTTAAAATTTTTATAATCAGATTATTTTTCAAATTCAAATATCAATTTTATTTAAATAATTATTATCATTTAGTAATTTTTTAGTAAATATCACTATCAAAATTTGTTTTATCTATTTATTTAGTAAATATTACTAACAAATTTTTTAACAAGTATTATCATCTAAAAGGCTATAAAAAAATCTTATTATGGCTAAAATAAGGTTGTTGTCTAACTAAATTTTAACCAAACTAACCTAGATCCAATAAACCAATAGAAGTTAACCCATTAACCCATTATCCATACCTAATTTCAACCCAATTAAACTTAAAAAAATCAATTAAAAAATCAATAAAAGTTAACCTATTAACCTATTATCCTTGCTAATAGAGAAATACTTTTCATTTCTTTCCATTAAATGTAATTTTATCTGTTATTGAGATTATATGATATTTTGCGTTGTAACAGTGGAAGTAGAAATGCTCTTAAAATATACCTTTCAAATATTTGCTTGCTAAAAAGATATTTTTGCAAAGTATATTTGAAAATTTTACATGGAAATTTGGTCTTATGTTTTGATTCGACCAATAAGGTTATGAGCAAATGTTTTATGTTTATAAATAGAAAGATGGCAACGTATATCAGTGTGTTTCATTATTGAATTTTCAAGAATTATCGAATTAAGCTATCAATTCTAAACATCTTGCAAAACTATACAAGAGTTTTTTTTTTAAGTTCACTTGGTTGAATATTTAATTTTTAATTGATTACGGTTTGAATTTTTTATCAATTCCCTTATTCATGTTTGGCCAAAGAAATAAAAACACCTTCGATCTTTGACAATGATAATTATGAATATATTTATCATACTCAAGTGAGAAGTAAAAAAATTATAAATAAAACAATGATGGTTATATAAAGTTTTACCAATCAATATTTTTGCAGGTTATAAATAAAACAACGAAAATGATATCTTTCTTTTACAATAACAATTTAAAACATTTAAATTAGTCAAATATTAAAAATTATTATAATAGGCACATGTATAATTATTGCATTATTTTACATAAAGATAAGAGAATAAAAATAAGAACATAATCAATTTGTACATACCAAATGTTATTTGCATATTTTATCACAATTCAATATAATTACAAGTTATGAAATAAAAAATAAAACAAATCAATAAGTTATGTAATAAGTATTATTTGTAAGAACTTAATGTTTTGGAAATAAAATTATACTTAATTTAAGTTTGAATAATTACGAGTTAATTTTTCAAGTCATTTCGGGTTCGAGTCATTATGGATTAATGTTATTTTGGGTTTGAGTCAATTCAAGTTCAGATTGTTTCAAGTTCAAGTCATTTTGAATACAGGTTATTTCGGGTTTTGGTTGGTCAGTTTCATGTTGTTAACTTGTTTTAGTCAAATCGGATTGGATCAGGTTTGAGTTCGGGTTTACTGGTCGGGTTTTTCGAGTTCAGGTCAGAATTGACAGGCCTAGACTATATCATTTCCCATAACATGATCTTTGATACAATCTCCACGTATCTTATTTGTCATCTTCTTGCATTTTTATCATCTTTCCCATGTTCTCTTGCTTGTTTGAATGTGTTGTTCATGTCCCTTATTATATATGATGCATTATGTTCATAAAATTTTGTCAAAAATGTTTTCTTGTTTAAGAAAATCTGATTTTCAAAACTAATCACCAAGTTAAGTCTATGCTATCTCCAATATATGAGGACTAGCACGGATTTAATGTCTTCATAAAGTCGGTCTTCCAATCTTGGGGATAAATCAAACATTTTAGGTTTGGATTCATGGTGAAATAAATTCAATAATACTATTTTTTTAAACAAAAATGAACCTTTTAGTTGACTAAAAATATTTAGCCTTGATCTTGAGGTTAATACCTTTATTTGTGGAATGGTTAGTGGGTTGTTTCATCATCCCAATCTACTTCGGGAGTGTGGAATGAACTCACGATGCCCACGTCGCTCTCTTTTTTTTCTTTAAGTGATGGACATTCGGATGTCCATGGCTTATGTTTGACCTCCAAGACACTCAAAAAATCGAATAATGCTGTTTTTAGCTCTAGCAGCGCCATAGTTTGAATTTGAAACATTATTTTTGAATCATAAAAATTTTTTCTAGAATTTTCTAATTTTTTTCTTAAAGGGCATCGAATTACCCTTTCAAAGGTGTCTTATTTACCCTCGAATTATTTCGAATGAGAGAGTTATCATTTTTCAAACCTTCATTGTTCAGAATCTTGATAATGATTTATGATTTAATGATTTCGAATGGGTCTATGATGATTTTTCAGAGTCCACCACACCTTTCCCCTTGTATATGCTACCAGTGTCGAAATAGGCCCAACTTTAAGAATTAATTCCACCTAGCAAACGATTTATTAGGATTTTAAAGATATTTTTACATTAATCCTCATCGAGTTACCTTTCTAACAATACCTCGCATACCCCCCAAAGCCTGCGGAAGAACTGAGGATAAATTCAAAAAGAGAGATAGTGAAATGTTGTTCCCTGTTTTTAAAATCAAAATTAACCAGGCCTCTTGAATCACCATCATCGAGGCATTGGAACTTCTCAAACTACATCTGATTGTTTCCCCCATAACACAAGCCCCTTAGGCTCGGATTAAGGCTTAAGACAAAAATATATTTTATTCAAATCCTTCATTTTCTATTTTCAACATATATTTTTTAAAATGTCCCTCACTTTTAAACCATAAAAAATTTTCATCTTTGAGGGTACTCCAACCCCATCACTGTGAGGGGATCCTTCAACCTTATTTTCCTCTAAAAAATTTGAATTTTTATCTCGAATTTACTCAAGATTCGTAATTATTTTCTTAAATTATAAAAAAATTTTATTCTTAGGGATACTCTAACCCCGCTACTCGAAGGGAATACTCTAACCCTATTTTCCACTAGAAAACTTGAATTTTTTTTCTTGGATTTAATCGAAATTCCTAATTATTTTCTTAAATCATAAAAAATTTTCATTCTTGGAGATCCTCTAACCCTACTACTTCAAGGGGATACTCCAACCCCGTTTTCCATTAAAAGCTTGAATTTTTACTCTTGGATTTATTCGAGATTCCTAATTATTTTCTTAAATCATCAAAAATTTTATTCTTAGGGGATAGTCCAACCCCACCTCTCTAAAGAGATACTCCAATCCTATTTTTATCTAAAAATGCCAAAACTTTCCTCTTTCCGAATACCCTAGATTATTTTAATTAAAATCTTTTTTTGTCTCTTAAATTACCACTGAATCCAAACACGTCTCAAAATTGTCATTTCAATTATTCTTTAATAATTGAAGATGATTACGAGATATATTCTGATTGTCCCTTTTTTTTTACGTTCTTTTGTGCGTGATTGTTTTTCTGTGATATTATTATTGTTTTTTTCATCCTATTAACATGTTTCATTTTTTATAGTGACCATCGTGCATTCATATTTGAAAATTGCTTTGAAAAATTTTACAATGCAATATTTTGTGTCGATATTTCTCCTGCGCCTAACATGAAATATCCAAATTTTAAAAATTTAATCCAGAATTTATTTTCATCAAAATCCCCTATGCTTCTTATTCCTTCGTGGCATACAAATGATATAAATTTTCTATCAAAACTCGGATTGACAATTTCCACAAAAGTTCATGCATTAAAGGGGATTATATCTAAATAATGACTAAAGGAACTGATTAGGCCAAAACGAAGCAAGATATAGTTAATGGGTACCGATTTTGGGCATCATGCGGCTGTTAATCCTTCCCTATGAGTAAACAACTCTTGAACCCAACCAATGAATCTTTGGACCTTATAGACCTTAAAATCAATATTTCAAATTTTATAACTCGGAATATTGTTTTCATTAGGCATCTGGCAATGCCTAGCCCGAAATGGTCGATGACAACTCCAAATTTATGGTTACTTTGAAGTAACTTTTTAAGACTAGTTGGATGAGCGATTCATTCGACAATTTTTCCCCTTTATATTATTATGCCTAATCCAAATCTTAGCCAAAGAATAGCTCAAAGGCTCTGACCAAACACCATATTCTTTAAGTCAAATAGTTCTTATTTCGAATCATCCGAAGTAAATAGGAAATAGTGAGGGGGTATGCAATGACAACTTAGTGGTTCCACTTTGGACAATTTAAAGAGTTAAGGCTACGATTAGCCATATCTTGCTCGATTCTTGGATTTTTCAAATTCCATCATTACTTGGTTGTAATTCCCTCCCACCTTTATTTACTAACTTTTTATCTTTCATAGTTTTTGCCTATAATCGTTAAGGATTATTTTATTCTCGAATAAATATCAACTCAAATAAATATAGTAATATGGGAGTAAAATAAAAGGTTTAATTATTTCCCTGACACACATGCACTTGCATATGCATTAGATTCCCACCAAACACCATGGTGAGGTTACGGTCCCAATTCCTAGGAGGAAATGAGACATCTATCTTCATGAATATCCCTCTATATAGGTATGGCAAAACCTTCTGGGTGTAAGTCACCTATGTCTCTTATAAGTAGCCTTTCGCCTTTGCATAGGGAAATATATCCACCAAATCAAACCTATTTTGCCAAACCCGCAATAAGCTTAGGATTAAGGTGCCTTGACTACCCTTATCAGACGAAAGAGAGATTCAAATACTAATTTAGGTATCTACTTAAACCATATAGTGAACCCTATGAGTCAAAACATGTCAAACCATACCAAAATGCTACTAAAATAACCCGAAGAATAGGGTTACTAAGGGAAACACTTCTTACCTTTACTTTTATAAACCATGTTATGCAGGCAATAATAGGTATTATCCCAATTGTTATTTTATTTCATGATCATTTTTAGGATATGTCATTATGTCATATGGCTAACCCTCTTTAATAAATGGGTGGTGACAAGCGAATGCCATTAACAATGCCTCATGTCATCATAAAGAAGTCATATCCAACCAAAATAAGTCATCATGCTATCCAAATGATAGCTTGCCATGAACCTGTCATAGGCAGTGATTAATTAATGTCACCACCCAATTGGTTAGTCTTGGCTTTGCAAGGTACCATGTCACTTGCAAAGGCAACTTTAACCAAGACATGTCATTATGCTATCCATTTATTGTCTATTGTCGTATTCACTCCTAGGCATTGTACCCTTTATTGTTGGGTAATTTCTATGATGTATTTTGGTTGCTACCTTTATATATACCCTTTATTTTTTACAATTATTACTTTGTGTGGTCATTAACTTGTGTCTTTTTTGTTTTTTTCTATTTGATGTGTGCATTATTTCATCACAATCATCATCACTATGGAACAATTGACCAACAGTTCAGCTTTCATCAAGGGGTGTCTGTCATGGAACAACACTCTATTTCAGTTCTATAATCTTTTAAGGAAGTCCGAGCATGGTCAGAGTGCGGCAACATAAAGATGGAGATATTTTCAAACCCAGGTATGCCTTAACAATGCATGAAAGGGTCAAGATAGGGTACCGCCAGAATGATTGGCAAAATCTGAAGTATGTATGGACCAATTAGGATAATACTGAGAAGGAATTATTCACGAAAAGATACGAAGACATAACCCTTTTGTTTTAGGTCCATTTAGATGTTGGTTTGTTGCAAACAACATTTCAATTTTGGAACCCAACATATCAATGTTTCACTTTCAATCATGAAGATAAGGTCCCCACAATTAACAAACATAATGTTACTTAACACTGAGAGGGCTAAGACTGATAGAATATCTTGTAAGGCTTTGCATCCTTCAACTTTTAAGAAAAAAGGAATAGTGTCCTAGATCGAGGATCTTATCAAGACAAAGAGGAACAACAAGTGCATTTCATGGGCCAAAATGAAATAAGCAATGGTGAGTACGGTTGATATCCAAAAAGTTTAATATATCTACGCTTTGGCGATATATGGTTTAGTCATATTCTTAAAAATGTTAGGCTATGTTAAAGCTATGGTAGCAGATCTCTTTTTCTAATTTTGCTGTAACATTAATCCTGCATCAGCCATCTTTGCTGAAACTATTCAAGCTCTTAATTTTTGTAACAAAATAGGTACGGGTTATTTCATTGGATTCATGCCACTTTTCCACATTTAGCTTGCCAATCACTCTATCATGAAGAAAATAAGATTCATACAAATTTTCACCTAAATTCAGCCTCATCTCCAAGGTTCCTGAGAAGGAATTGCCTCAAGACAAGTTCGAAGAGCAATGGATCCAAAAATTCTAGAACCTCAGTGGAGAAGAGGTGACATGGAAAGCCCCTTGGTTTTCACCATAAACAATCATACTGATGAGGAGATTACAGTTGTGTTTGCTTATAGGATTATGAGGAAGCACTAGTTATGCACCCATCCTAGTCCTATGACAATTTCAATGTTGACAATTTATTCCCTTTGTCTAAAACCTTGAACAGTAGGATTTCAATTATGGTGAACCTGATTACAAGTCAAAACTTTGGCTAGCTTTCCATGCTTGGAGACAAACTCGTTGCATGGAGAGGTATTGGATAAGAAGTAATAGGACCCAAGATATGATACATGGAGGATTCGTCACATTAATGACTCCTTACCTCTGTCTGCTATTGGAGCATCATAAGTATCAGGCGATGAATTTCCCTCTGAGATCAAATGACTCAAGTATGAGCTCGAACATGAACACGCGACTTTTGCCATGGAAATTACTCACTTAAAGGAAGAAAAAAGTCAATTAGAAATGGACTTGTACCTCTGGGATGGCAAAGTGAACTAGGTTGTCAAAGAGAAAAACCACTTCAAGGAGGATCTCCAAAGTTTAACTAAAGACTATGTGGCCTTAAGCAAAGTAAGCAAGTCTCAGCATTTAGGCCAGTCACCATTTGAGTGGGATGTAGAAATTTCTATCCTTAATAAGAAACTCCATCAATGTAAAGAAGAAGACAGGGTAAATAGGGAAAATCTTGGCCCTTGCATTAACTTATCGAAATAAGAATAAACGGTTGAAAGCTTGAGTTCAAGATTTGAGAGCAAATCAGGTTGAGAATGAGACTTTAACACTCAGAATTCAAGATTTAAGGCATTCTCTTCAAGCTCACCAAAGCCAAGTTGATAAATGAGTGAGAGCCTCTGAACAACAAGAGCAAGAATGGCTTCAAGTGGTTAATCACGCTTGCAAAATTATTAAAACCATTATGCCATCTCATTGAGCAAATTCAGATAGCCCAGTTGGATACTGAGAACATGATGGATGCAGCATGATTCTTAACATGTGACATCTTGCCCATTGGAACCTATGAAGAAGAATTGTTGTATTTTATGAAACGTGTGATTAAGCAATGTAGCCATGCTAGGCATTTACAAATGTAAGCAAGCACAATTAGGATATTTTGTTGCTTTAGTAAAAGATGCTATTAATGAAGCTGCTTGCTAAGTCCGATTGTCCTATGTGTATTTGCATGACTAATTTAATTCTTTTACTACTTTATGCATTTATGTTCACTGTCATCTAATGCATACCTATCCTTATCTCATCAACCATACTTACGACACATAATAATAGTCTACTTTGGGAATAATCTAAAGTGAAGGTGATTTGAAACACAGAACCTATAGTTTATCATTGGTATAACACTCGTAATCGTTGAAAAGCGATGGAAAATGATCACTAAGCCTACATTGATAGACATAAAATCATGTATAGGGAGTCTCAAGAGCAATCACTCTGTAAGAATGAAGAAATCCAAGCTTAGATTGTGGAATTGACTAAGCTATTGTCCGAGGCTTTGAAATAAAAAAGGGCAAACAAGCATAGTTGCATGGGAAAAGAACCGGCTAATCCAGAAAAAAACTTGAATGGTGGTACTACAGCAACAAATGCTAAGGAAATAGGCATATGCAGCATATTTTAGTAGCAAATATCCAATCAACTTAGCCATTTATTTACATTAACCCTGCAGCAGCATCTAATCTGGTTTAAGGATTTTAGGATGTGGGCTCTTCACAAACAAAGCCTATAGTTCCAGATCTCAATAAGCAAATGGAATAAGAAAAGCAAAGAGGTCCTTAAAAAAATAATGATGGCTTAGACAGGTATGGGTCACTAGAAAAATGCCTTGAAGTTGCTGAAAGAAGTGAAAATTTTGTTATTATAGATGCATAATCTTTAGGACTGGTTTCTAGTCTCATTATCTTGCCTAAATTCAAAGTGCCAGATTTTGAAAAGTATAATGGAACTACAGACCCCACGGCACACCTTCGTATGTACTGCTCTAAGATGGCTAAGTATGAGGAGAATGAAAAGCTACTAATTCACTACTTTTAGGATAGTCTAACTAGGATAGATATCCGATGGTATATAGGGCTTGATCCCGTAAGAATCTAGACATAGGCAGATTTGGCTTATGCTTTCCTTGATTAATATAAACATGTGTCTAATTGGGCCTCGGATTGTTTTTCCCTTATGAACATGGAAAGAAAGCCTTTGAGGGCTTTAGGTAGTATGCTCAGAGGTAAAGAGAGGAAGCAATTCAAGTTCATCCTTCTTTGATCGAGAAAAAGATGAAGGTCACTTTTATTAGCATTTTGCAAAAGCTAATGCTTGTTGGGTATTTTTGTTTAACAATAGTTCAAACCCAAAAAGAAGGAGCTTGGTCTAAGTTAAACTTAAGACAGAAGCCCTCTTTTGTTTTTTGATAATGAAATAAGACCAACCCTATGAATTTATTATCCTAGGTTGGAAGAAGTTGATGGGATTTCTTTTTATGCCCTGAGGTCCATCACATCAATCCCACAAGCCTCTCATCCATTCTTATTTGATCACGGTGGGAGAGCAAAGCAAAATAAAAAAACTTACATTAGGTTTAAGGATAATCAGGCTCTAACTGATGAATTCCACCATGTCAAGGTGACATTCTACTACTGAGTTATATCCCTTTTTTTCCTTATCAAGAAATAAAACTAACTAATCCTAAGTTAAAGGATGGAGAAACTCAATAACACCACTATTGTTAAACAACTAGGAGTCAGGCTTTTATGTTATGAAAAGTTGGTGAGAAAAGCCCTAAAAAATTTTGTCGATATGGTTATATCGGGCAGAATGATCAATAATGCTATCAAAAGTGGAAAGATATCCATTGGAGAATTATCTGGGTTAGCTAAGAAGTCAATAACTAAATGCAAAAAGAAGAAGGTAAATGCTATTAGAAAAAGTCATGCCAGGTTTAATTAGAATCCACATCTAGAGTAGGGTATGTACTTCCTAAACATGTTGCATCCGGGTTTTAACCCTGACTTATTGATGCCACCACTAGTCCATTTTACTACGGTCATTCTGACAATGAGCTTTGTATTGAATCCTGTTTAAAATATAGCCCATAGTGCACAATCCAACAATGCAAACAATGCAAAAGCTCCAAATAATCAACAAGCACCCTAAGAAAAGAAACATTTTAAGCTACTTGTTTACTCTTACAAAAAGATTTACTCCCGTCTATTGACAGGTCAGTTAGTGGCCCTAATATTCATGAACCTAAGATCACCTCTATACCCTAAATGGTATGATTAAAATACTTATTGTAGTACCACGCTAGGGTACAAAGCCACTTTATTAAGAATTACACCTCATTTAAAAGAAAGGTACAAGGTTTGCTGGAAAAAGGTGTGATTAAGGTTGAATAAGGGCTTAGGATAACATTGGAGCCAATCCTCTTCCTAATTATACGGAGCTAAGAGTAAATGCAGAATGTTGGGTCAAAAGAAATAGAAAAAAGTAAAGAACTCGATGATAAGGTATAACAGGCTTTTATGAAGGCAAGAATAGTTTTGATTGTCAAAAAACCAAAATAAAAAACCATTGAACTATGTTGCTACTACTACAGTCAAGGCCATACTTTGGAACATTGCTCACTTTTCCTAGAGATGGTCCAACAAATGATAGACTAGTTTGACATTGAGTTCTATGAGGAGCCAGACAAGTGCATCTATCTGTCTATTAATGCATTAGATGAGGAAAGACCTGCCATTGATTGGGTTTCAAGTTATTTCTTCCTCATGAATATGGAAAATAAAGCTGATGAAAGTTTCAAGCAATATGCTTTAAGGTGAATGGAAAAGGCCACCCAGATTCACCTATTGTTGATAGAGAAAGAAATGATTGCTAGATTTATCAACACATTAGAAGCACCTTGTTATGAAGAGGTAGTGAAAAGAATCCCAATAAGCTTCGCAGATGTAGTCATATTAGGTGAAACAATTGATGATCATGGCAAATGGATTTCAATCATTTTCTTCAATAAGGTTTAACTGATCATGTCAATTCTTGACGCATTTGACCTCTTTAAGTTTAGCCTCCATCAAGACTCTTAGAGAAGGGACCTTGACTTTTATATGTAAGATGGCTTCCATCTCATAGACAAAAGAGAATGGGGTAGCAACCGTGGAAGTCCAAACTGAAGTTCAATATGCCTGGAGTGTGAAAGGTAGTTTTTCATGCCAATCATTACAAGTTTCAATCATTTTCTTAGCCATCTTCTTAATGTTCTTGTTGGCTACTTTGACTACCCCATTCATTTTTGGATGGTATGGCACATAATTATGATGTTGGATTTTAAATTGGGAACATACTTTTTGCATTAGGTTATTTTTAGCTTCCAAACATTATTGTCGCCAAGTGCCCAACCTTTAAAAGTTTAGATGATCCGAAGAGCATAGCACGCTTGACTTAAAAATAAATGATGTCGAGCCTTTGAGCTATCCCTTGATTAGGATTAGGATTAGGCGTGATAATATGAAAGGGATAAAGACCATTGGATGAGTCACTCATCCAACTGGACCAAGATGGCCACCACGAAGTGGCCATAAACTTAGAGTCACCACCGATCATTTTAGCTAGGCAAGATCGTACACCTATTGAAAACAATATTATGAGTTACAAAGCTTAAAACACTAATTTCAAGGTCTACGAAGTCTAGAGATTCATTGGTAGGGTTCAGGAGTTAGTTACATGCAAGGAAGAATTATCATCCCTACAATGCTAAAATTGGTACCTACTAACTATGTCTCACTTTTGTCTCGATTAAATCGATTCCATTTGGTCTCTATTTAGATATAATCCTCTTTAATGCATGAAGTTTTGGAAAATGTAAATCTGGGTTTTTTTATTTATTAAGGAAAATTAGATCACTTATGCGCCTTAGAGATATGAGGAACATAGGGATTTTTGTGTGAAAATGATATCCGGATTGGATTTTAAAAATTAGATGTTTTGTATTAGGCACTGGAGAGATACCAACACAAAACAACGCCTTGAAAATTTTATTGAACAATAATGTGGATGCACGATAATCACTACAAAAGGAAACAAATTAGTAAGGCAAAGAATGAGAAATGTAATGATATCATAAACAAGTAATCATAAGCAAAAGAACATAAAGAGGAGGGACGATTGAAATGTATCTCATAATTGCCCTTGATTTCTATCAAAATAGTTTTGAGGCATCTTAAAGAGAGAAAATTTTAAAATTTTGAGGTAAAAACGGGGTTAGAGTATCCTCTCGGTGAGGTGGTGTTAAAGTACCCCTAAAATGGAGCTATGAAAATAGTTAAGATTAAAGTGAAATTTTGAATTTTTAATGAAAAGACGGGGTTGGAGTATCCCCAAGGTTAGGAAAACATTTAGGAACAAAGAGAAAATTTAAATAAAAAAATAGGGTTAGAGTATCCCCTTTAAGTAGTAGAGCTAGAGTATCTCTACTAGAGAAAATTTTAATATGAAATCCATTTTTTTGTATTTTAATCTTGATCCAAGTCAAAAGGGGTTAATAGTGTGGGGGAATTAACCGGACGCCTTTCGAGAAATCCGAACATCTCGATAAAAAGAAGATTAAAAAATTAGGTTGAAAATAGGGGACAACATTATGTCTCCTCAATTGCCATATTTTTTTGGGTACATCCGAAAGCTTCAGGGGGTAAATGAGATCCCGTTGGAAAGGTAAGTCAACAAGGTTTAATATAAAAAAATTCCAAAAATTATAGAAAACTATTTTTTAGGCGAAATTAAATTTCGAAGTTAGGTTCATCTCAGCACTGGCAGCATGTACAACTAAAAGGGCATGATGGAATTTAAAAAATCATCTTGATCTTATTCGGGATTGTTAAATCATAGATAATACCTTGCTGAAAAGGGAAGTTTATGAACTTTTTGGGAAAAATATTTGGAAATTTTGTAAAAATCATCTGATGGGCTAGAGTGGCCCAAACAGAATGTTGCACGTTGGTTCCAAGGGTTTCGGACAACAAAAGCTAGAAAAATCATAACTCCCTCGTCCGGGATGATCCGAAGGCAAATAAGACACCATTAGAAAGGTACTTTGATGCCCTTTAAACAAAAGAAAAAAATCAAAGGAAATATTTTGCTATTCGAAAATGATTTTCAAGTTTGGACTACAGTACTGCTAGAGAAAAACATGAGGATTTTTTTATATTCTTATTTTTTTTTTTGAAGATAGACTCAGTTCTAGGACATCCAAACATCCACGACAGAGAGGAACACGAGCTTCACAAGTTAATCCCATAATCCCAGAGTAGTTTGGGACATTGGAACAACCCGCTGACCATATCACCAAAAGGAACACAAGACTCAAGATCAAGGATTAATACTAAAAAATATTTCTTTTTTTTTTTGAAAAATGAACTTATTTCACCATGAATCCAAAGCTAAAATGTTGATTTGCCCCTACTATTGAGAGACCAATTTGATGAAAACATTAAGCCCATGCTACTTAAGCCTATTGAAGGTAACATGAACTTAACTTAGGGGTGTTTCTAAAAATCAGTTTGTAAGAAACAAGCAAGCATTTTAATTGAGATATCATGAACAAAATACAACACGTACAAAGATAAACATGCAAACATGGAAAGATGACATTTTGACATGGAAATGGTTGACCTAGATGCAAGAAGATGATAAATAGGGTGCATGGAGGTGATATAAACATGTTTATACAAAGGAGTAGATGTTGGAGTTGTCAAGGCAACAATTTTATTTCATGAGCCTCCTTAAAACACAAGAAAAATATTTGAACATACATAAAACAAATTAAGGTGACATTTAAATATGAAATGGATATGGGAACATAAAGGGAACATGGCAAAAGATGCATGAAAAGAGGCTGTATAATGATGAAAATGAAGCAAGGTGAGTTAATATATCTAGGAACTTCAAGATGTCAAGAGGGTCATCAAGATCCTAGGACTACCATAACCAAGGCAACAAAGATGCATAAGAGTATTGGAAGGGTCATGGCAACATGAAGGGCTCACTAAAATGAAATGGATGATCAAAACAAAAAACATATGGAACAAGGTAAAAAATATACCAACAAAAGCTTGAAGTTTCTTCCTTTTTTAAAGTAATAACTCTAAGCTTAGTTCCTTCCCTCTTTTTGCTATTGTTTTGCAAGAAAAATGTGAAAGAAAGAAGCTTTCTGGTAAGATGGTTGCTGATGAGGTGTTTTAAGGATGAAAATATGTGAAAGGTTGAGTTTTTGAAGGTGTTCTGATGGTGGTTTAAGAGAGCTACGGGAATGGAAATTGGTTGAGGGTGAAAAGCAATGTAATAGTGTTTTTGGTGAACTTTTGGAGCTGGAGTTGCTAGAAGATTTGTGGGAATAAATGGAGAGTTTTCTAGGATTGCTGGAGCTTTTTTTTATAGCGAAAAGTTTTTTTTTCTAATATAGCCGGTAGTGTTCTCCTTTAATCTAATGCTCAACCAATGCCTTTAGGAGACAAAGCAAGGGCATTTTTGGATTTTCTCTCCTGGACCAAGGAAAATCTCCAACTAACATGCTCAGTTGACTAACTTTTTATTGGTTCTACCATGCTGAGCAAGGAGGCATAAAGGCTGTGAAAGCCTATAATTGAAGATATGCTTGCCACACCCTCTTACACCTATATATCTTATGAAAGTGACCTTTGTCATTAATTGTTTGGGCTTTAGAAATTTGTTTGACTCCGTTAATGAAACCATAGCTGAGGTTTGCAATGTTTTGTGATAGTTCTTTTGTGCAAAACATGTTTAAATTGGGTTTTCAAAGGCTAAAAAGTAGCTCGAACTAGGCAAAATGCCTTGGTGTATCGATACAAAACAATGAGCTGTGTATCGATACTATGAGCAAAAAATGTTTCTTGTCTCGAGACTTAGAGGCCTGTATCGATACTCAAGGCATTTTTACCTAGTTTAAGCCATTTTTTTGCCTTTAAAAACCCAATTTAAACATGTTTTTGCACTAAGGAACTATCATAAAACATTGCAAACCTCAACTATGAGTTCATTAACGAATTCTAACAAATTTTTTGAGTCTAAACAATTAATGAAAAAGGTCACTTTCATAAGATATATGGGTGTAAAAGGGTGTGGGAGGCATATCTCCAGTTGCAGGTTGTCACAGTCTTACTACCTGCTTACTTAGCATGGCAGAACCAATAAGAAGAGAGTCAACTTTGCATGGCAATTGTAGATGTCCCCTGGTGCGAAGAGAAAAATTAAAAGTGCATTTTGCATTGTCTTCCAAAAGCATGGGCTGACCATTGAAAAAAGCTACTAAAAAAAACTCTCTCAGCTATCAAAAAAGCTCTCCAGCAATCCCAGAAAAACTCCTCATCTATCCCCACAAATTCTCTAACCACTTTAGCTTTAAAAACTCACCAAAACACTTTTCCATTGCCTTTCACCTTTAACTAACCTCTATTGCCATAGCTCCCTAAAACCACTACCATAACACCTTAAAAAACCCAACCTTTCACACATTTTATCCTCAAAACACCCTATCAGCAACCATATTACCAGAAAGCTTCTTCCTTTCACCCTTTTCTTACTAAACAATAACAAAAAGAGGGAAGGAACTGAGCTTAAAGCAACTGCCTTAAGAAAGAAGGAAACTTCAAGCCTTTGTTGGTATATATTTTACCTTGTTCCATATATTTTTTGCTTTGATCATCTATTTCATTTTAGTGAACCCTTCATGTTGCCATGGCCCTCCTAATACTCCCATGCATCTTTATTGCCTTGGTTGTGGTAGTCCTAGGATCTTGATGACCCTCTTGACACCTTGATGTTGTTAGATATATAAACTCACCAAGCTTCATTTTCATTATCATACAACCTCTTTTCATGAACCTTTTGCCATGTTCCTTCCATATTCACATGCCCATTTCATATTTAAATGGTCACCTTAATCTGCCTTAGTATGTTCAAATATTTTTGTTATGTTTTAAGCAGACTTACGAAATAAAAATGCTGTCTTGACAACTCCAACATCCATTCCTTTGTATAAACATGTTTATATCATATTCATGCACCTTATTTGTTATCTTCTTGCATCTATGTCACCCATTTCCATGTCAAAATGTCATTTTTGCTTGTTTGCATGTTTAATCCATGTTATCTTTGTATATGTTGTATTTTGTTCATGATATCTCTATTAAAATGCTTGCTTGTCTCTTACAAACTAATTTTTAGAAACTTCCCCAAGTTAAGTTCATGTTACCTTCAATTGATGAAGAGTAGCATGGACTTAATGCTTTCATCAAATTGGTCTCCCAATCTTAGGGCCAAATCAACATTTCAACTATGAATTTATGGTACAATAAGTTCATTTTTTTTAAAAAAAGGGTAAATCCTTTTTAGTACTAATCCTTGATCTTGAGTCTCATTTTCTTTTGATGACATGGTCAACATGTTGTTCCATCATCCCAAACTACTCTGGGATTATGGAATAAACTTGTGAAGCCCGTGCTACTTTTTGTTGCGGACGTTCGATCGTCCTAGGCCTGAGTCTATCTACAAAAAACTAAAATATCGAATAATCCTCATGTTCTTGCTTTGGCAGCACTATAGTCTGAACATGAAAAATTATTTTTGAGCCACAAAATATTTCTTTCGATTTTTTAATATTTTTCTTTTAAAGGGTATCGAATTACCTTTCTAACGGTGTCTTATTTGCCCTCGAATCATCCTGGATGAGGGAGTTACGATTTTTTTAACGTTTATTATCTGAAACCCCTAGAACCAACGTGCAACATTTTGTTTGAGCTATTTCAGCCCATCAGATGATTTTTACGAAATTTCTAGATCTTGTTATCAAAAAGTTTACAAAAGTTTCTTTCCGAAAAGGTATTATTCGATGATCTAACAATTCTGGATAAGATTGGGATGATTTTTTGAAATCCATTATGCCTTTTTAATTTTACATTCTGTGAGAGTTGAAACGAGCCTAACTTCGAAAATTAATTCCGCCTAGAAAGTGATTTTCTAGAATTTTTGGAATATTTTTATATTAAACCCTATCGAGCTATCTTTCCAACGGTACCCTATTTACCCTCTGAAGTCTTTGGATGCAACCAAAAAAATTTGAAAATAGAGATAACACGATGTTGTCCCTTTTTTTCAACCTAATTTTCAAATCTCCTTTTTTTAAGATGTTCGGATGTCTTAAAATGCACCCATTTAGTCTCCCTCGCAACATTAATCCCTTTCGACTTGGATCAAGATTAAGATAGAATAAAAATAGGATTTCATATTAAAATTTTCGCTAGTGGAGATACTCTAACTCCATTACTCAAAGGGAATACTCCAACCTTACTTTTTAAATCAAGGTTTAAATTTTCTCCTTGTTCCTACATGTTTTCCTAACTTTGGGGGTACCTCAACCCCACTACTCCGAAGAGATACTCTAATTTTATTTTTTTAAAAAAAATAATAAATTTTTTTCTTTATTCTTAACTATTTTCATAGCTCTATTTTAGGGGACACTCCAACCCCGCTTTACCTTAAAAACTTAAGATTTTCTCTCTTCCAGATGCCTCAAACTATTCTGATAAAAATCATCTTTGTTCTTCAAATTACCATCGAATCCAAACTGATCTCTAAAATTGTCATCTCGGTTATTTTTTAATAATTAAAGGCAATTATGAGATACATATCGATTGCCCCTCTTTTTATGTTCATTTGTTTATGTTTGCTTGTTTATGCTATTATTATATTTCTCATTTTTTGCCTCACTAACTTGTTTCCTTTTATAGTGTTATTGTGCATTCATAGTTAAAATTCATTTTCTAATGAAATTTACGAGACAATGTCTCATGTTGGTATCTTTTCAGTGCCCAATACGAAACATCCAATTTTTAAAATCGAATCCGGATATCATTTTCATAAAGAAAAATCCCTATGTTTCTCACATCTTCGAGGCGCATAGGTGATATAATTTTCCTTAAAAAAACCTTAGACTTACATATTCTAAAACTTCATGCATTAAAGAGGATATATCTAAATAGAGACTAAATGAAACTGATTTAACCGAGACCAAAGTGATATATAGTTAGTAGGTATCGATTTTGAGCGTGGTGGGGATGCTAGCCCCTCCCTGCACATAACCTACTCTCGAGCCCAACCAACGAATCTTTGGACTTTGTAGACCTTGAAATTACTGTTTTGAGTTTCATAACTGGTAATATTGTTTTCAACAGGCATCCGATCTTGCCTAGCCTAAATTGATCGGTGGCGACTCCAAGTTCATGGTCACTTCATGGTGGCCATCTGGGTCCAGTTGGATGAGCGACTCGTCGGGCAGTCCCTATCACCTTCTTATTATCACACCTGATCCAAATCCTAATCAAAGCATAGCTCAAAGGCTCAACCATAACCAGCCATCATTTATTCTTAAGTCGAGCACGCTGTGCCCTCGAAATTGTTCAAAGTTTTAAAGGCCAAGCACGTGGCGATACCATGGCGACTCCACTAGGGACTATTTTAGAGAGTTAGGCCTATAACTAGCTACTTCTCACTTGGTTCTTGGTTTTTCGATCTCCATAATTATTTAGATGTAATTCTCTTTTATTTTTGCCTACTAATCTCTATTGTTTATGTTTTTGTCTTGTGATTGTTAGAGATTACTCATGCCCAAATAAATATTGATTTGAATAAATATGGTAATATAGGAGTGAAACAAAAAGGTTTGATTGTTTTCCCGACACACACTGTGCACTTGCATTTGCACTAAATTCCCACCATACACCATGGTATGGTTAGTATCCTAATTATTAGGATGAAGTGAGCCATCCATCTTTGTGAATAACCCTTTGCATAGGCATGGCAAGACCTTATAGGATGTAAACTACCTATGTCTCTCATGAGTACCCCTCTGCCTTGCATAGGGAAATACATCCACCGGATCAAACCTGTTCCGCCAAACCTGCGATGGGCCTAGGATCAGGGTGCCTCGGCTGTTCTTACCAGACAAAAAAATGATTCGAATACTGAAATAGGCGTCAACTTAAACCCATGTAGTGAACCTTATGAGCGAAACCATGTCAAGCCATACTAGATGCTGCTAGAATAACCCGAAGATTAGGGTCACTCGGGCAAACATTTCTTACCTTTACTCATATATACCATTAGTTACACGAGTGATAATGGGCGAACGTTGTCACCTGTGTTTGTCTTTTTATTTTCATGATCATTCCTTTAAGATATGTCATGACATTTAGTGGAAAATCCTCTTTTATAAGTAGGTCAGTATAAGTGAATGCTATTACCTGCAATGACATCTTGAAATAGTCATATTTGACCAAGATAGGCCATCATGCTGCCCAAATAACGGCTTAGCATGTGTGGTGATGAACAAACATCACCATTTAGATGGTCAGTCTTAACCCTTGTGAGGTATCATGTTACTTCATGAAGAGAAAATTTTAAAACAGGTATACTGGTATGATGCCTGTTCAATGCCTTAACATTTGTAATCATCTTATCTACCCCTAAGCATTGTACTGCCTATTCAGGGGCAAATTTTATGATTCTTACCTTTTGCCTATTATTTCGTATTGGTTACTAACTCATTCTCTTTTTGCTTTTATTTTTCACCATGCATCATTTCATCATAATTACTATCATCATGGGACAATTGGCTCTAATGGATCAGTGTTCACCAAGGGCATCTGTCATGGAGCAACAGTTCACCTCAGAGTTAAAACCGTTTAAAGAAGTTTGAGCATGGTCAGAGCGCTGATATCATGAAGATGGGGATGTTTTAAAACTGGGGCATGCCTCAGTTGTGCATGAAAGGATCAAGATAGGATACCATCAAAGTGATTGGCAAGATCTGAGGATTATATGGACTAATTAGGACAGTACTGAAAGGGAATCATTCACTAAGAGATATGGAGATATCGCTTTTCTGCTTCAAGTTTGTTTGGATGTCAGTTTGTTACAAGTGACCTCTCAATTTTGGAATCCAGCATATCAGTGTTTCACTTTCAATCATGAAGACTTAGTCCCCATGGTTGATGAATACATTGCGTTACTCAACATTAAAAGGGCAAAGGTCGACAGGATATACTGCAAAACGTTGAATCCTCCAACCTTTACAAAAAAATTAGCTCAAATCCTCAGGACAACGGAGTCTTGATTGAGAGTCATATTAAAACAAAGGGGAACAGTGAATGCATCTCATGGGCTAGTTTGAGAGAAGTAATGGCGAATACTGCTGACATCCGAAAAATCCAAGATATCTATGCTTTGGCAATATATGGTCTAGTTATATTCCCAAAGACATTGGGCTATGTTGAAGCTACGATAACAGATGTCTTTCCTCCCTTGTGCTACAAAATTAATCCCACATTGGCCATCCTTACCAAAACTATTCGAGCTCTTAATTTTTGTAAGAAAATGGGAATGAGCCATTTCATCCGATGTGCATCGCTCTTTCACATTTGGCTTGTTAGTCACTTTAGCCTTGAAGAAAGTAGGATGTCATGTTGCTTCTTACCCAGCTTTAGCCTTATCTCTAAGGTACTTGAGAAGGATTGGCCTCAAGACAAATTTGAAGAGCAATGGGTCCAAAAATTTTAGAACCTCAAGGGGGGAGGAGGTAACATAGAAGGCCTCTTGGTTTTTCCTACAAATAGTTATATACCGGTGGGGAGATTATAGCTGTGTACCGCTTATGGGATTATGGAGAAGTGCTAGCTATGCCCCTCTTTTAGTTCTTCGACAATTCCAGTGCTATCAAGACATCCCCTTCATCCAAGACTTAGAGTTATGGGATTTCGATTATGGTGAGCCCGGCTATAAGTTGAAAGTTCAGCTAGCCTTTCAAGCATGGAAACAAACCCGCTGCATGGAGAGATCTTGGAGAAGGAGTAATATGACCCTAGGATATGATGAATGGAGGATCCGTTGTGTTAATGATTCCATGCCCCTGTCTGGTATCGAGACATCATAACCATCGATTGATGAATTTCCTTCCAAAATTGAATTGCTCAAGCAAGAGTTTGAATAGGAAAAGGCAATCTTTGCCAAGGAGATCGCTTAATTAAAGGAAGAAACTAGTCAACTGAAAATATACCTCTACCTTGGGATGGCGAGATGAGCAGGGCTATCAAGCAGAAAAACCACATCAACGAGGATCTTAAGGGCTTGAAAAGAGACTATGTGGCCCTTAATAAAGCAAGCAAGCCTGAAAACTTATTGGTCGAGTGAGAGGACAAAAATTACTACTCTCGAGAAGGAACTATAATAATGGAGGGGAGCTGCTAGGGTAATAGGGAAAAGCTTGTTAGAGCCTAGGCTCTTGCATTAACTTATCGAAGGAGGAATGAATAGTTAGAGGCTGGAGTCTGGGATTTGAGAGCAAACTAGGCCGAAAATAAAGTTTTGACACTTAGAATCCAAGACTTAGAGCATTCACTTCAAGCTCGCTAAGACCAAGTCGATGCACTAGTGAGAGCCTTCGAACAGCGAGAGCAAGAATGGCTTCAAGTGGTTGATCACACATGCCAAAACCATCAAGACTATCATCGCTATCTCACAAAGCAGATCCAAGCAACTCAGTTGGAGGCCGAGAAAATGATGGATGTAGCCCGATCCCTACAATATGATATTTTACCCACTAGAGCCCATAAGCAAGAATTGTTATACTTTTTGGACCATGTAATCAAGCAATGTAATCGTGTCAGACATTTTTTACTGTAATCACATGTAATTAACACATTTTGTTGTTTTAATGAAAGATGATATTGGTAGAGCTATCCCTTTATCCAATTGTCCTTTTTGCATTTGCATAACTAACCTAATCTTTTCATGGTTTTTATTCATTCATCATCATTACATCAAACATATGCATGAACATACCATAAAGGCTTGAAAATAATTTAAAGTGAAGGTGATCCAAAACATGGAATCTATAATTCACCATTGGTACAACACTTGCAATCATCGAAAAATGATAGAAAATGATTACCAGGCTCACATCGAAAGACTTGAACTTATGTATAAAGAGTTCCAAGAGCAGGCACTCAGTAAGAATGAGGAACAAGCACAGATCACTGAGCTAACCAAATTGCTATCGAATGCGTTAAAGGAAAAAGGGTAAACGAGCATAGTCGAGACAAAAAAAGAATTGACCTACCTTGAAAACAATTTGAATAGTGTACTAAGTCCACCAATGCTTAAGAAGAGGCACTACATGGGCAACATCCTCCAGCAATGAACATCCCACCATCTCAGCCATTTATTTATATCAATCCTGCTTTAATTCAAGGATTTCAAGGCGCAGGCTCTTCACTGTCTAGGCTTATAGTCTCAGACCTTGGTAAGCACATGAAGCAAGAGAAAACAAAGAGGCCTTTAGAAAATAATGAGGACTTAGACAAGTATGACACATTAGAGAAGCATCTTCAAGCTGTGGAAGGAAATAACAAATTTAGAATCACGGACGCAAAGTCATTAGGGCTAGTTTCGAGCCTCGTCATCCTGCCTAAGTTTAAAGTGCCTAAAGTACAATGGAACTACTGACCCCACTACCCATATTCACATGTACTATCGTGAAAATGCAAGACACGAAGAGAATGAGAAGCTGCTGATTCATTGCTTCAGGATAGCCTGACTGGGGCAACCCTCCGATGGTACATAGGGCTTAATCTTGCAAAAATTCAGACATGGTCAAACGTGGCATGCACATTCCTTGAACAGTATAAGCATGTGTCTGATTGGGTTCCAGATCATCTTTCTCTCATGAACATGGAGAAGAAATCTTCTGAGAGTTTTAGACAGTATACTTAGAGATGGAGAGAGGAGGCAGCTCAAGTTCACCCTCTTCTAACTGAAAAAGAAATAACAGTTATGTTTGTTGGCACCTTACTAGCTCCTTACTACGAAAGGCTAGTAGGAAGCGCCATAAAAATTTTTGCAAATATGGTTATATCAAGTGAAATAATTGAGAACGCCATTAAGAGTGACAGGATATTTGCCAGGCAAGCATTTGGATTAGTTAAAAAGACAGTAACTAAAGGTAAGGAAAAAGAAGTGAATGCGGTAGGTGAGAATCGTGCTAGGTTTAATCAAAGTTTGCATCCAGCACAGCCTATGTACTTCCCAAGCATGTTGAATACGGGTCTTACCCCTTACTCATTAGCATTGTAACCAGTCCATGCTATCGAGTTTACTCTTGTAATGAGCTTTGCACCAAATCTCGTGTAAAGTGTGGCCCAGAATGCACAGCCCCACAATATACACAATGCGAGAGCTCAGAATAACCAATAAGCATCCTGAGAAAGAGAGCACTTTAAACCATTCCTTACTCGTATAAAAAGATCTACTGTCGCTTATTGTTAGGCAAACTAGTGGCTCCAGTATTCATGAACCCAAGATCACCATCGTACCCTAAATGGTATGATGGTAATGCTTATTGTGAATACCATGCAAAAACGCAAGGCCACTCCATTGAGAATTGCACTTCTTTTAAAAGAAAGGTGCAGGGATTACTAGAAAAAGGAGCAATCAAGATTAAGTAAGGTCTTGGACCCAATATGGGGGCCAACCTACTCCTTAATCATGCTAAACCAAGAGTGAATGCGATAATCGATGGAAAAGGCTATCGAATTAAAAAAAACTGTGGCAGAAGTCAAAACCCCGATGAGTAAGATCTGGTAGGCTTTCGTGAAAATTGAAATAGTAACAGATAACAAGAGTCAAAAAAGAAATGTCATGGATACATCTTGCTGCCACTAAGATCAAGAACACGACTTGCAACATTGTCGATATTCTTGAATGGTCAAAAGATGATGAATCGGTTTAAAATCGAGTTCTATGAAGAGTGGGATGGACATGACGGTCCATCTACAATGTTACTGATGAGGATAGACCCACCAATGGTTAAATCTCTAGTTTTCTGTCTCTTATAAGCATAGCAAAAAAGCTAACGAAAGTTTTAGATAGTACGTTACAAGATAGATGGAGGAGGCTACCTAGATTCATCCCTTACTAACACAAAAAGAGATGATGGTTAGATTCATTGGCATGTTGTAAGCCCTTTATTAGGAAAAGGTAGCAAAAAGCTTCCCAAAAAACTTTGAGGATGTGGTCATATTATGTGGGAGGATTTATGAGGCCATGAAAAATGAATTGACAAGAAAAAGTATCTACAAAGACAAAGGGAAAGGAAAGATGAAGGCTAGTAAGCAATCAAAATCTAACACTAAAGCCAGTTCATTTCAAACTCATGCTAAGTTAGACCTAAAAGAAATGACCATTGAAGAAAACTGCAAGATTGTAGAAAACATAGAAGAAGTTCGGACGCCAATGAATTCAGTTTGGCAAATCTTGGTGCAAGCTAAGTTACTTAACGCAACCGAGAAGACAGAGGAAATAATTGACAACTTCTGTGACTTTCATACTGTTTGTAGCCATATTCTTCAAACATGCAAAGAGTTTCGCATAATGGTTCAAAGGATGATGAACAAGGGTAGCATCAAATTCTATGATGAAAAGCAAACCCCACACACTGAGTTAGCAAATACAACATCATCCATCAATGTACTAGAAGAAGAAGAGGGCAATCTCCCTTACAAGATTAGAAGGCCATTGATTTTGTATGACAATCAATCGAAAGTTAAAGTTGACCCCATTTAGCCTTCGCCAAAGATGATCATTCAACTTCCATCTCCCATCATGTATAAAGATGATAAGATAGTTCCTTGGAACTATGAAAGCAAAACCCTAGTCATCAGAGAATCTAGCTAGCAAGCAGCAAGTGTTGACCTTTCAAGGGTAAGTCACCTAACTCAAAGCGACCGATGTTATGCCTTGATAACATAAAAAAATAGCACTCAGTAAGAGAATGCCAATCTCATTTCTCAAGCACAGAAGTCTACAACCAAAACTCAGATTCAATAATTGTCAAGAATCCAATGAGCGAGAAAAAAGCTATGAAATTCCTCAAATTCATCAAGCACAGTGAATACAGCATCATCGATCAGTTAAACAAGCAACCCACCAAGATATATGTGTTGTCACCACTGTTGACTTCGAAAGCTCACAAGAATGTCCTCCTCAAGGTTTTGAATAAGGCTTAGGTCCCTCCCGACATCTCTATAGGTCAGTTTGATTGCCTAGTGAATAACATCATCACCAACAATTACAAATCTTTCAGCGATGATGAAATCCCACATGAAGGAAAAGAAAATTACAAGGCCCTCCATATCACCACATATTGTAAAGGCACCACTTTGCCCAAAGTGCTCACTGATAACGGGTCGGCTTTAATGTAATGCCTATGTCATGCTTGAACAAACTCCCTATTAATGCATCTCATATCCAGATAGTCATACTATTGTGCGAGCGTGTGATGGATCTTGCCGAAACGTTGTCGAGAACATCACCAATCCACTCCAAATCAGCCTATGTACTTATGAAGTTGACTTTCATGTGATGAACATTACTCTATCATATAGCCACCTATTGGGAAGGCCTTGGATTCATTCTGCTAGGGCAGTACCATCATTTTTGCACCAAAGGTTAAAATTCATCATCGAGAATAAAGTTGTTAGTATCGGAGGGGAAGAAGATATCACTGCTACTACCTCAACTGATGCCTCATATCTCAAACCTAATAAAGATATCCCCCAATCTTTTTTCTAATCCTTTGAGTTCCTCAAGGCTACTTATATCAAAGAGAGGTTGCCAATAGTCCAACCTCACTTATTAGAAAGTACTCACATGGGTTTGAAGTTGACTATTAGTAAGAGTGCTCAGGTTGAAAAGGGACTCGAAAAACGCCTTTAAGGAATTGCTAAAGCCTTGAAAATGGTCAACCAAATTGACAAAAAGGGGTTGGGATTCAAGCCCAGTGCAAAGCAAAAACGAAAGCAAGCTCAGAAGAACCATGAAAAAAGAATGGCTCGTTCATTAGGACAAGACATTGCAAATAAGCCAATGATTTTCCCACCATTTCGGGAAAGTTTTTGCATAGGGAGGCATGTAAATATTTGCTCTGCTAGTGCTGTGCTCATATTGAACAAAGCATTCGAGGATATCTCCATCAATACAATTGTGAGCCAAAGATGTCAACTATAAGTCCGAAGAGTGGTCTGTGCCCTCTAGGGTTTGTTCCAAGTGCTTAGACTAAGATCGAGATTCCTGTACTGTTCAAGTCTATTTCAAAGTAATGCTATGAACTAAACCTACATGCCCTCGCCCAAAAGCATTGTAGGATCCTTTGAATTGGCAGCTTTTATTAAGTATTATTAATGAAAATGACTAAGCATTTTGCATTCATTCTTTGTGTTCATAATTTTTGCCAACCTTAGACTTTTTTCTTCCACCTATATTGTTCTTTTCCATATTTTTAGGTACCCCAATGAAGGTGACATGAATGTTCATACTAAAACCTTAGAAATTGATTTCGAGCAATCGATCTGTGCTGGTAAAGTCGAATCTGAAGAGCACCCTAAAGAGAACCACATACCATTAGACCTATTGAGACTAGTTAAACAGGAACAAAAACAAATATTACCTCATAAAGATCCACTAAAACTATAAACCTTGGAACAAAAGAAGACCCAAAAGAAGTCAAAATCGAAACCTCTAAAAAGCCATCAACTCAAGTTGAACTAATAAATCTCCTTCAGGAATATCGAGACGTGTTTGCTTGGTCCTATCAAGACATGCCTGGACTAGATACCAACATTATGTTTCATAAACTTCCTCTTAAACCTGAATGCAAACCAATCCAACAAAAGTTAAGGATGATGAAACTAGAAATGCTACTTGAGATCAAGGAAGAAGTCAAGAAGCAATTTGAAGTAGGATTTCTTAAGGTAGCCAAATAGCCTGAATGGGTAGCGAACATAGTCTTAATTCCTAAGAAGGACAGTAAAGTGTAAATGTGTGTGGACTATAAAGACCTGATCCAAGCTAGCCCTAAGGATAATTTTTCTTTACCTCACATTGATATCTCAGTGGACAACACTACAAAAAATGCATTATTTTCTTTCATGGATAGGTTTTTGGGCAATAACCAAATCAATATGGCAATTGAAAACATGGAAACAATCACTTTCATGGCCATGTGGGGAACTTTTTGCTATAAAGTGATGTCTTTTGGGTTAAAGAATGCTAAGGCAACTTACCAAAGGGCTATGGTAACATTGTTCCATGACCTTATGCATAAAGAAATAGAGGTCTATGTGGATGACACGATCACCAAATCTCCAAAAGAGAGTGAACATGTTGCTAATCTACAGAAACTTTTTAAAAAGCTGCATAAATAGTAGGTCAAGCTAAATCCTACCAAATGCACATTTGGCGTCACATTTGATAAATTATTAGGGTTCATTGGGAGCAAGAAAGGAATAGAGGTGGATCTTGACAAGTTTAAGGCTATTCAAAACCTACCACCACCTCAAACTCAAAAAGAAGTGAAAAGTTTCTTAGGAAGACTGAACTACATAGCTTGATTCATATCTCAGTTGACCAAAAAATGCAATCTGATCTTTAGGCTACTAAAAAAACAAAATCCTAGAGAATGGAATCAAGAGTGCCAAGAAGCTTTCGATAAGGTTAAACATTACCTTTCGAACCCTTTAGTACTTATGCCACTAGTGCCTGGATGACGACTAATTTTGTCAATCTTAGATAAGTCGATGGGCTGTGTATTAGGACAACATGATGAATCAAGAAAAAAGGAATGGGCTGTCTATTACTTGAGCAAGAAGTTTACAGAATTTGAAAATAATTATTCATTTATAGAGAAGCTATGCTTTAGCTTGGACAGCTTGAAGGTTAAGGTAATACATGTTGTACCACACAACATGGTTAATCACCAAGTTTGATCCCATCAAGTATTTGTGCAAAGCCCCTACCTTGTCTGGGAGATTAGCTAGATGGCAAGTTATGTTTTTTGAGTACGACATCATGTATGTGAACCAAAAAGCCATTAAAGGTAGTGCAATAGTAGACTTTTTGGCAAGTCGAGCCATAGATGACTATCAGCCTTTAAACTCTGAGTTCCCTTATGAAGACTTGATGCGCATATTCGAGGCAAAGAACATTGTCAAGTATGGGTCATCGTGGAGGATGTACTTTGATGGAGCTTCAAATACACTATGGCATGGAATTGGGGCAATTCTCATCTCACTCTAGGGAAACCATTACCTTTTCATAACCAAATTAAACTTTGACTGCACCAAAAACATAGTCGAATAGAAGGACTGCATCATGGAACTCTAAGCAACCATTGAAAGGTGCATTCGAACACTACAAGTGTTTGGAGATTCAGCCCTTATCATTTACCAACTACATGGAGAATGGCAAATGCATGATGCTAAATTGATCCATTATAGGAATCTGATATCGAAGCTCAAGAAAGAGTTTAATGATATTAGCTCTCAACATCTACCTCGAGAAGAGAACCAAATCGCTAATGCCTTGGCCACTTTATCTTTTATGTTTAAAATTAATCGAGAATCGGACATTGCTTCTATCCAAATAAGTATCTATTCAACCTTGGCACATTGCAGAATGTTGAAGAAGAGAAAGATGGTTTGCCATGGTATCTTGACATCTTTTAATACATCAAGAATCAATAGTACCCAGAAGGTGCCACCAAAGCTGATAAGAGAACTATCAGACAATTAATTACGAACTTCATTTTGGATTGTTAGATTTTATACAAGAAAGATTGGGATCAGGTATTACTCTAATACATGGATGCCTTTAAAGCCAAAAGAATACTTGAAGAAGTTCACGAAGGGCTTTGTGGTATACATACTAATGGACATCGAATGACAAGATAAGTCATGTGATAAGGTTATTAGTGGTTGACTCTCGAAAAGGATTGCATTAACTATGCTCAAAAGTGTCACAAATGCCAAATCTAAGTTGACAAGATCCATGTCCCAAGGACACCTTTACATGTTATAACAACTCCATGGCCCTTTTCTCTTTAGGGCATGGATGTGATTGGACCAATTACCCCCAAGGCTTCTAATGGGCATCACTTTATTTTGGTCATAATCGATTACTTCACCAAATGGGTAGAGGTAGCTTTCTATGCCAACGTCATTAGATCTGTCGTGTGCAAATTTCTGAAATAGGACATCATCATAGATATGATCTTCTTGAACAAATCATCACTGATAATGCACGCAAACTGAAAAATAAGATGATGCAAGCAGTTTGCTCTTAGTTCAAGATTCAGCATCAAAACTCTATCCCATAACATCTAAAGATGAACAGAGCGGTTGAAGCATCCAACAAGAATATCAAGAAAATAGTTGAAAAGATGGCTGAGACATACAAGGAGTGGCATAAGAAATTACCTTTTGCCTTACATGTCTATCGCACAGTAGTATGAACTTCCACATGTGCCACCCCATTCTCTTTGGTCTACGGCATGAAGGCTATCTTGCTAATTGAAGTTAAAATCCCATCAGTTAGAGTCCTGATGGAATCATAACTTGAAAAGGCTGAATGCGTTAAAAATCGATACAAGCAACTTAATTTTATTGAAAAAAAAGAATCAAAGCTATCTGTCACAAGCAGACGTATCAAAAGTGCATGATGAGAGCCTATGATAAGAAGGTTTGTCTTCATCAGTTCCGAAAAGGTGATCAAGTGCTTAAACAAATTCTTTCGATACATAAAAATACTCATGAAAAATGCACCTCAAATTGGGAAGGGCCATACAAGGTGAAATGGGTATTCTCTAGAGGAGCTCTAATCTTAACTAAGATGGATGGCAGTGACCTACCCAACCCCGTGAATTCTGATTCTATTAAGAAGTACTATGCCTGAAAAGACCTAAGGATGAAAACCCAAAAGGACATCCTATTAGTCCCTCACCTACTACTCATAAAAAAATCCGAAATCCTAAAAATAAAATAAAATAAAACAAAACAAAAAATAATAAAAAGAAAATAAGAAAAAAAAAGTTAAAGTTGAAAACCAGAAAGGGCGACTTAAGTGATCAGACCTTCTTATTCAAATAAAGCCAAGTCCAAACTATCGTTAGCCCAAAACCAATAATCCCTATATTCATAACTCTAAGCTAGACACTAAATCATAACCTAACCCATTTGTTCTGTGTTGACCAACACCACCAAAACCTCATCCATACCTGCACTCAAAAAATAGAAACTACCAAACTTTAAGGCCTTCATCACACCATAGGGCAATCTAAGGGATCTTCTTATGAGTCGCCAGCACCAAAAGAATCAATTGCTTGAAAAAAATCTCCAGAAGCACTCAGTGGAGAATTCATGTCATCAGCGTCAAAGCCAGTCGACCAGGAAGACTTCTCATATCTCTTTTGTATTTCAAAACCTTTCATAATCTTATAAGTTTGTCACAAATTGTACCCTCTTTCTTTGAATAAAAATATTACTTGATTTCTCATAGAATCTTTTTGTAGCACTATGTTTTATGTTGCATCTTGTTTATCATTTAATTGATAATGCTAGATAAACAAACAAAACTGATAACAGGATTTCCTAGCATTATTTTGAAAAATAAAACTTTGCAGGGACTTTGATTTATGTTTAAACACCAAGAATGAACTCTTGGGGCCATAATTGATTTTGCCTTGGGACCCTGTATCTAGAGAATATGCTTAAAACCTCCTCAGTAAGTGGTCATGGACCTCTTGTACCTTTAAAGAAGGGACAATCTTAACATTAAAGCCTTTAAAAGTTTAGAGTAAGATCGACGAACCCTGGGTAAAAGGCCACTTCACCAAAGTCGAAGAAAGCCCAAAACTAACCATTTGATTAGGCCTTTAAAGTCATCACTTTTGCATAAATTTGGCAGGCATTTGCATTTCCATGCATTATGTAGCATTTAACATCTTACAGGTATCAGCTCCCATACGCAGAAGTCAAATTTGTAGGGAACCTAAGGTACCATTTGTTGATTTCAAAAAACCTCAAAAGGCCTCAAGTAAGTACTTTTGACTTTATGTGCTCATTGAAAATCACCCAAGAAGGATATCTAAAGTAATTTCCTTTAGTCCTCAAAGAGCAAGATGCTTATCAAAGCCTACACAAGCTGGTGGCAACTACCTACCTTAGTTCTCAAAGAGCAGGATGCTTTCCTACCTCAAAGCCCACACAAGTTGATGGCAACTACCTATCTTAGTCCGCGAAGAGCAGCACGCTTCCCTACCTCAAAGCCCACACAAGTTAGTGGCAAGTACCTACCTCATTCCTCAAAGAGCAGGACGCTTCCCTACCTTAAAGCCCACACAAGTTGGTGGCAACTACCTACCTCAGTCCTCAAAGAGCAGGATGCTCCCCAACCTCAAAGCCCACACAAGTTGGTGGCAACTACCTACCTCAGTCCTTAAAGAGCAGGATGATTCCCTACCATAAAGCCCACACAAGCTGGTGGTGCCTACCTACCTCAATCTTCAAAGATCAGGACACTTCCATACCTCAAAGTCCACACAAGCTGGTGGCAACTACCTATCTTAGTCCTCAAAGAGCAAGATGCTTATGAAAGCCCACGCAAGCTGGTGGCACCATATAATCTACCTCAGTCCTCAAAGAGTAGGACATTTTCTTACCTTAAAGCCCATAAACTGGAAGCATAAAGAGCTAGACATCTTTCTTCACTTACCTTAAAGCCCACATAAGCTGGCACTTATCTACTTAGTCCATAAAAAGGTGGACATCTTTCTTTACCTACCTAAAAAAAAAAAAACCTGATAGGGAGGTCAAACTCGACAAAACTCATCAAAATCTTTTTATCTATAAGTTATTTAAACCATCTCATCATGAAACTAAATAACTTTTTACTTCTCAGCAGGAACAAAAATCCATCATCTCATTCGAACAAAATAGTGTCTATTTATCTTTGCCCTATTCCTAATGCTTAGCAACGGCTAAAGAAGGGTAGCTATAGACACCTTATTTTGTCCGGACTTGTTTTTGGCATCCTAGGAGTTAGGTAAAAGATGATAAAATCAAAAAATAGAAATAAAAGCTGAGGGACAACTGTTAGGTGTCGTGTCACCGAGCACTATTAGGCAACACGATGTCAGGCAAAAAAGTTTTTTTTGGAAGGTTTAAAATATTTATAGGCCGTATTAAAGAAAATGCAAAAATAAGCCATCAAAGGCCACTTTTCATGGTGTCACCAAGGTCATTCAAATGAGTACACAAATTAATTTCCCATTGTTTGTGACCAAGTTAAGGTAAATCAGGAAGCCACAGGTACATACAAGTTATATTAGGGCGTATGTACTGATATGAGACCTTTATAATACAAAAATTGGAATTTTCACATGTAGTATCGATACAAGAGGGTCTAGTATTGATACCCAAGGTATGGTACCAATACCTGGCATGTTTGTATCGATACAGACCTTGGCAATAACTAAAATTATGATTTTTGGCAAAATGTATCGATACACAAGCATGAGTATCGATATAAATCCATAAAGTATCAATACAAGCCTCTAAGCCTTGAAATTGGAAACATTTTTTGCTCTTAGTATCAATACATAGCTCATTCCATCGATACTCATGAGTAAAAAGTACCTTGTGTATCGATACAACATGTTTTGTATCAATACACCAAGGCATTTTTGCTTATTTTAAGCCATTTTTTAGCCTTTGAAAATCATAATTAAACATATTTGTATACCAAGGAACTATCATAAAACATTGCAAACCTCAATTATGGGTTCATTTACAAATTCTAACAAATTTTTGGAGTCCAAACAATTAATGAAAAAGGTCATTTTCATAAGATAAATGGGTGTAAGAAAGTATGGCAGGCATATCTCTAGTTGCAGGCTGTCACAACCTTTCTACCTTTTTACTTAGCATGGCAAAACCAATAAAAAGAGAGTTAACTCAACATGGCAATTGGAAATGTCCCCTGGTGCAAAAGAGAAAAATCAAAAGTGCATTTTGCATTGTCTTCTAAAAGCAGGGGATTAGCATCGAAAAAAACTACTAGCTATCTAAAAAAAACTCTCTTAGCTATCAAAGAAGTTCTCTAGCAATCCTAGAAAAACTCTTTGTCCATCCCCACAAATCCTTTAACCACTTTAGCTTTTAGAACTCACTAAAACATTTCTTCATTGCCTTTCACCCTCAACCAGCCTTCATTCTCGTAGCTCCCTAAAACCACCACTAGAACACTATTAAAAACTTAATCTTTCACATACTTTCATCCTCAAAACACTCCATCAGCAACCATATTACCAGAAAGTTTCTTCCTTTCACCCTTTTCTTGCTAAATAATAGCAAAAGAAGGGAAAGAACTGAGCTTAAAGTCACTGCCTTAAAAAATGAGGAAAGTTTAAGCCTTTGCTGGTGTATTTTTTTACTTCGTTCCATATATTTTCTATTTTAATCATCCATTTCATTTTAGTGAACCTTTCATGTTGCCATGACCCTTCTAATACTCTTATGCATCTTTGTTGTCTTGGTTGTGGTAGTGTTAGGATCTTGGTGACCTTCTTGACTCTTTAATGTTGGTAGATATATAAACTCACCAAGCTTCATTTTCATCATCATACAGCCTCTTTTTATTCACCCTTTGCCATGTTCGTTCCATATTCATGTGCCCATTTCATATTTAGATGGTCGCCTTAATGTGTCTTAGTATGTTTAAATATTTTTCTTATGTTTTGAGGAGGCTCACAAAATAAAAATGTTGTCTTGACAACTCCAACACCCACTCCTTTGTATAAACATGTTTAATTTATCTCCATACACCTATTTGTCTTCTTCTTGCATCTATGTCACCCATTGCATGTCAAAATGTCATCTTTGCTTGTTTGCATGTTTAATCCATGTTATCTTTGTATGTGCTATATTTTGTTCATGATATCTCTATTAAAATGCTTGCTTGTCTCTTACAAACTAATTTTTAGAAACTTCCCTAAGTTAAGTTCATGTTACCTTCAATCGATGAAGAGTAGCATGGACTTAATGCTTTCATCAAATTGGTCTTCCAATCTTGGGGGCAAATCAACATTTCAACTATGGATTTATGGTGAAATAAGTTCATTTTTTTCAAAAAAAAAGGGAAATCAATTTTAGTAGTAATCATTGATCTTGAGTCTCATGTTCCTTTTGATGTATTGTCAACGGGTTGTTCCATCATCCTAAACTACTTTGAGACTATGGAATGAACTTGTGAAGCCCGTGTTACTTTCTATCGCAAATGTGCGGACGTCCTAGGCCTGAGTCTATCTTCAAAAAACCAAAATATCAAATAATCCCCCTTTATGCTCTAGCAACACTGTAGTCCAAACTTGAAAAATTATTTTCAAGCCAGAAAATATTTCTTTTGATTTTTCTAATATTTTTCCTTTAAAGGGTATCGAATTATCTTTCTAACAGTGTCTTATTTGCCTTCAGATCATCCTGGACGAGGGAGTTATGATTTTTTGAACCTTTGTTGTCTGAAAACCCTAGACCAACATGCAACATTCTGTTTGGGCCATTTCAGCCCATTAGATGATTTTTACGAAATTTCCAAATATTTTTCCCAAAAAATTCACAAAATTCCCTTTTCGAAAGGTATTTCCACTATCTAAGGATCCCAGATAAGCTTAGGATGATTTTTTGAAATCCATCATGACCTTTTAATTTTACATGCTGCTAAAGCTGAGATAAAGCTAACTTCGAAAATTAATTCTACCTAGAATGTGATTTTCTAAAATTTTTGGAATATTTTTATATTAAACCCTGTCGAGCTATCTTTCCAACGGTACCCTATTTACCCTATGAAGTCTTCGAATGCACTCGAAAAAATCTAAAAATAAAGATAACATGATGTTGTCCCCTATTTTCAACTTAATTTTCGAATCTCCTTTTTTTGAGATGTTCGAATGTCTTGTAATGCGCCTATTTAGTCTCCCTTACAACATCAACCCCTTTTGACTCAAATCAAGATTAAGATACAAAAAATAGGATTTCATATTAAAATTTTTGCTAGTGGAGATGCTTCAACTCCAGTACTTGAAGGGGATTCTCCAACCCCATTTGTTAAATGAAAGTTTAAATTTTCTCCTTGTTCCTACATGTTTTCCTAACTTTGGGGATACTTCTACCCTACTACTCCAAGGGGATACTCCAACACCATTTTTTTAAAATAATAAAAAAATTTCTTTATTCATAACTATTTTCATAACTCTATTTTAGGGGGCATTCTAACCCTACTTCTTCGAGGGGATAGTCCAACCCTATTTTACCTTAAAAACTTAAGATTTTCTCTTTTTTAGATGCTTGAAATTGTTTTGATAAAAATTATCTTTGTTCTTCAAATTACCACTGAATCTAACCGATCTCTAAAATTGTCATCCCGGTTATTCTCCAACAACTAAAGGTAATTATGAGATACATATCGATCGCCCCTCTTGTTATGTTCTTTTGTTTGTGTTTGCTTGTTTTTGATATTATTATATTTCTCATTTTTCACCTCACTAACTTATTTTCTTTTGTAGTGTTACTGTGCATTCATATTTCAAATTCATTTTCTAATAAAATTTACGAGGTGATGTCTCCTGTTGGTATCTCTTCAATGCCTAATACAAAACATCCAATTTTTAAAATCTAATCCAGACATTATTTTTATAAAAAAAATCCCTATGCTCCTCACATCTCTAAGGCACATAGGTCATCTAATTTTCCTTAATTAAAAAAAAAAACCTCGGATTTACATTTTCCAAAACTTCATGCATTTAAGAAAATTATATCTAAATAGAGACCAAATGGAACCAATTTAACCGAGACCAAAGTGAGATATAGTTAGTAGGTACCGATTTCAGGCATCATGGGGATGCTAGTCTTTTCTTGTGCGTAACCAACTCCCGAGCCCAACTAACGAATGTTTAGAGTTCGTAGACCTTAGAATTAATGTTTTGAGTTTCATAACTCGTAATATTATTTTTAATAGGCATCCGATCTTGCTTAGCTAAATTGATTGGTGGTGACTCTAAGTTCATGGCCACTTTATGGTGGCCATCTGAGTCTAGTTCGATGAGCGACTCGTTTGACGGTCCCTATCACCTTCATATCATCACGCCTGATCCAAATCTCAACCAAGGGATAGCTCAAAGGTTCAACCACAACCAACCATCATTTATTCTTAAGTCGAGCATGCCATGCCCTTCGAATCGTCTAAAGTTTTAAAGGCCAAGCATGTGGTGACACTCTTGAGTATCGATACAATAAGCTGTGTATCAATACTAAAAGCAAAAAATGTTTCTAGTCTCGAGACTTAGAGGCTCGTATCGGTACTCCTTGGATTTGTATCGATACTCATGCTTATGTATCGACATATTTTGCCCAAAATTATACTACTAAGGTCTGTATCGTAAAACATACCAGGTATAGATACCACACCGTGGGTATCAATACCAAACCCTCTTGTATTAATAGTACATGTGAAAACTCAAGTTTTTTGCACCATAAAGGCCTTTTATCAATACTTGCGCCCTAATATAACTTATACCTACCCATGGCTTCTCGAGTTACGTTGACTTAGTCAAAAACAATAAGAAATTAACCTATTTATTCATTTGAATAACCCTAGTGACACCATGAAAAGTGGCCTTTGATGCCTCGATTTTATATTTTTCTTTAATACGACCTAAAGGCATTTTAGACCTTTCCAAAAAATTTTTTGGCCTGGTGTCGTGTCACATAATAACGCCTGGTAACAAGGCACCTGACAATCATCCCTCAGCTTTTATTTATATTTTTTGATTTTATCATCTTTTACCTAACTTCTAGGATGCCAGAAACTAGTCCGGGCAAAATGACATGTCTACAGCTGGCCCTCTTTGGCCATTACTAAATATTAGGAATAAGGCAAAGATAAATAGACACTATTTTGTTCATATAGGATGATAGGTTTATGTGCCTGCTGAAAAGTGGAGATTTATCTAGTATCATGTCGAAATAGGTTAAACAACTTACATAAAAGAAGATTTTGATGAGTTTTGTAGGGTTTGACCTCCCTACTAGGTTGTTTTTTAGCTTTTCTTTTTCAAACAGGTGCCATCAACTTGTGTGGGCTTTGAAGTAGGTAAAGAAAAAAGTTAAGCTTTTCATGGACTAAGGTAGACAAGTGCCACCAGCTTGTATAGGCTTTAAGGTAAATGAAAAATGACGTCCAGCTCTTTGTAAATAAAGGTAAATAGGTGCCACCAGCTTATGTGGGCTTTAAGGTAAGAAAACATCATACTCTTTGAGGACTGAGGTAGGTTATATGGTGCCATTAACTTGTGTGGGCTTTGATAAGCATCCTGCTCTTTGAGGATTGAGGTAAGTAGTTGCCACCAGCTTGTGTGGGCTTTGAGGTAGGGTGGGCTTTGAGGTAGAGAAGGGTCTTACTCTTTGAGGACTGAGATAGGTAGTTACCACCAGCTTGTATGGGCTTTGATAAGTATCCTACTCTTTGAGCACTGAGGTAGCTAGTTGCCACCAGCTTGTGTGAGCTTTGAGGTAGGGAAGTGCCTTGCTCTTTGAGGACTGAGATAGGTAGTTGCCACTAGCTTGTGTGGGCTTTAAGGTAAAGAAGCGTCCTGCTATTCGAAGATTAAGGTATGTAGTTGCCACCAGCTTATGTGGGCTTAGATAAGCATCCTACTCTTTGAGGACTAAAAGAAAATGAGTTTGGGATACTCTTGAATGATTTTTAATAAGCTCGTAAGGTCAAAGATACTTACTTGAGGCCTTTTGATGTTTTTTAAAATAAAAAATTATACCTTAGGTTCCTTATAAATTTGACTTTTGTATACGAAAATTGATACCTGTAAGATGTTAAATGTTGCATAATGCATGGAGATGCAAATGCCTACCTAATTGATACGAGGGTGATGACTTTATAGGCCTAATCCAATAGCTGGTTTTAGGCTTTCTTCAGCTTTGGTAAAGTGGCCTTTTGCCTAAGGCTTATCAATCTTGCTCTAGATTTCCAGAGGCTGTACGCGTTAAGGTTGTCCCTTTTTTAAAAGGCACAAGAGGTCCATGACCACTTACTAAAAGGTTTTGAGCATATTCTCCAGATGTGGGGTCCTAGGGCAAAGATCGATTGCGACCCCAAGAGTTCATTCTTGGTATTTAAACATGAAAGAAAGTTTATGTAAAGTTCTATCTTTTGAAGTAACAAATCCTATTATCAGTTTTATCCATTTGTCAAGCATTATCAATTAAAGGATAAACATTATGCAACATGCAATGCAGGGTTACAAAATGTTTTGCAGGAAATCAAACAATTATATTTTCATTCAAAGAAAGAGGGTACAAGTTGTGACAAACTTATGAGATTGTAAAAAGATTTGAAATACAAAAAAGATAAGAGGAGTCTTTTTGGTCAATTGGCTTTGATGTGGATGACATGAATTCTTCACTAACTGTCTTTGAAGATTTCTCTCGAGCAATTAATCCTTTTGGTGTTGGTCAACCCATAAGGAGATTCCTTCGATTACCCTATAGTGGAGAGGAACCTCAAAGTTAAACAGTTCCCATTTTTTGAGTGCAAGTGTGGATGAGGTTTTGGTGGGGGTGGTCAACACAGAACAGATGGGTTAGGTTATGACTTAGGGTCTTGAATATGAGGAAGATTGGTTATTGGCTCATGACGGTTTGGGCTTGGCTTGGTTTGAATGAAAAAGTCTAATCACTTAAGTCACCCTCTCATGTTTTCAACTTAAGTTGGTTTTCTTTTTCATTCTTTTTATTATTTTTTTGTTGGTTTTTTTTTTTTGGATTTTTTATGAATGGTAGGCGAGGGACTAATAGGATACCTGTTCAGGTTTTCATCTGAAAGTCCTTTTAAGCATAATACTTCTTAACAGAATTAGAGTTCATGGGGTTCGGTAGGTCGCTACCATTCATCTCTGTTAAGATTAGGGCTCCTCCGGAGAATACGTGTTTCACCACATATGGCTCTTCCCAATTTGGGGTCCATTTTTTGCTAATATATTTTTGTATTGAGAGAATTTGTTTGAGCACTAGGTCACCTTCTCAAAACTAATCAGGACGGACCTTCTTGTCATCGGCTCTTATCATGCATTTTTTATACATCTACCCATGATAGATGGCTTTGATTTTTTTCTTCGACGAGATTGAGCTGCTCGTATTGATTTTTAACCCATTCAGCCTCTTCAAGTTATGATTCCATTAGGACTCTAAGTGAAGGGATTTTAAGTTTAATTGGTAAGACAGCCTCTATAAAAAATGGGGTAACACTTGTAGAGGTTCCTACGGCCATGCGATAAGCATGTAAAACAAAAGGCAACTTTTCATGCAGTCTTTGTACTTCTCAACCATTTTTTCAACTATCTTCTTGATATTCTTGTTGGTTGTTTCAACTACTTCGTTTATCTTCGGATAATATAGAATGGAGTTTTGATACTGAATGTCAAATTGAGAGCAGACTACTTGCATCATCTTGTTTTTCAGATTACGTGCATTATCAGTAATGATTTGTTTGGGAAGACCATATATACAGATGGTGTCACATTTCATAAATTTGCATGTGACAAATCCAGTGACGTTTGCATAAAAAGTTGCCTCTATCTATTTGGTGAAATAATTGATTATGACCAAAATGAAATGATGCCCATCAGAAGCCTTGTGGGTAATCGGTCTAATCATGTTCATGCCCCATAGAGAAAAAGATGATGCAGCTATCATAACGTGTAAAGGTGTTAGTGGAACATGGATCTTGTCAGTATAGATTTGGCATTTGTGACACTTTTGAGCATAGTTAATGCAATCTTTTTTTATAGTCAACCAATAATAACCCGATCGCATGACTTTTCTTACCATTTGGTGTCTATTAGCATGCATACCATAAATTCCTTAATGAACTTCTTCAAGTATTCTTTTAGCTTCAGAGGCACCCACACATTAGAGTAACACCTGATCCCAGCCTTTCCTGTACAAAATGTCACCATCCAAAATGAAGTTCGTAACTAGTCATATGATGCTTCTCTTATCAGCTTCGGTGGTGCCTTCTAGGTACCAATGATCTTTGATGTACTGAAGCATGTCATGATACCATGGCAAACCATCTTTCTCTTCTTTAATATTCTGGCAATGTGCCGAGGTTGAGTAGACACTCATTTAGATAGGAGCAATGTTTGATCCTCAATTGACTTTAAATGTAAAAGATAAAATGGCCAAGGCATCAACAATTTGGTTCTTTTCTCGAGGTAGATGTTAAAAGCTAATATCATCAAACTCTTTCTTGAGCTCCAATATCAGATTCCCATAATAGATCAATTTGGCATCACGTGTTTGGCATTCTCCCTTTAGTTGGTAATTGATGAGGGTTGAATCTTCAAACACTTACAGTGTTTAAATACCCCTTTCAATGGCTATCTGAAGTCCCATGATGCAGGCCTCATATTTGGCTATGTTGTTGGTGCAGTTGAAGTTTAATTTGGCTGTGAAAGGGTAATGGTTTCCTTCAAACGAGATGAGAATTGCCCTAATTCCATGCCCCATACATTTAAAGGTCCATCAAAGTACATTTTCCATGATGACCCACACTTGACAGTATTCTCTGCTTCAGACATGCACATCAAGTCTTCGTCAAGAAACTTGAAGTTTAAAGGTTGATATCATTTGTGGCTCGACTTGCCAAAACGTCTACTATTGCACTGCCTTTAATGGCTTTCTAGTCTACATACACAATGTCGTATTCAGAAAGCATAACTTGCCGTCCGGCTAATCTCTCAAACAAGGTGGGAGGCTTAGCATAAATACTTGATGGGATCAAGCTTGGTGACTAACCATGTAGTGTGGTACAACATGTATTGCCTTAACTTTTGGGCTATCTAAGCTAAAGCACAACATAGCTTCTCTACGAATGAATAATTATTTTCATATTCTGTAAACTTCTTGCTCAAGTAATAGATAGCTTGTTCCCTCTTTCCTGATTCATCATGTTGTCTTAATACACAGCCCATCGACTTATCTAGGATTGATAGATACAGCATTGGTGGTCATCCAGGCACTAGTGGCATAAGTACTGAAGGGTTTGCAAGGTAATGTTTGACCTTATTGAAAGCTTCTTGGTATTCTTGATCCAATTCTCCAGGCTTTTCTTTTAGCTGCCTAAAGATCGGATCGCATTTGTCTATCAATTGATATATGAATCGGGCTATGTATTTCAGTCTTTCCGAGAAACTTCTCACTTTTTTTTGAGTTTAAGGTGGTGGTAGGTTTTGAATTACCTTAACCTCATCAAAATCCACCTTTATTCTTTTTTTCTCATAATGAACCCTAATAATTTACCAAAGGTGATGCCAAATGTGTATTTGGCAGGATTTAGCTTGAGCTGATATTTGTGAAGCCTTTTAAAGAGTTTTCACAGGTTGGCAACATGCTCACTCTCTTTTGTTAACTTGGCAATCATATCATCTACAGAGACCTCGATTTCCTTATGCATGAGATCATGGAACAATGTTATCATGGCCCTTTGGTAAGTTACCCCAGCATTCTTTAACTTGAAGGGCATCACTTTATAGCAAAAAATTCCCAACATGGTCACGAAAGTGGCCTTTTTCATGTCTTTAACTGCTATTTTGATTTGATTATTGCCTGAGAACCCATCCATGAAAGAAAATAGTGCATTTTTGGTAGTGTTGTCTACTAAGGTATAAATTTAAGGCAGAGAAAAATTATCCTTGGGGCTAGCTCGATTCAGGTCTCTGTAGTCCACACACATTCGCACTTTACCATCCTTCTTAGGAACTAGGATTATGTTGACTACCCATTTAGGGTATTTAGCTACCTTGAGAAATCTTGCTTTAAATTGTTTTTTGACTTCTTCCTTGATCTTAAGGAGCATTAATGGTTTCATCCTTCTTAACTTTTGCTGGATTGGTTTGCATTCAAGTTTTAAAGGAAGTTTACGAACCACAATATTGGTATTTAGTCTAGGCATGTCTTGATAAGACCAGGCAAACATGCCTCGATATTCTTGAAAGAGACTTGTTAGTTCAACTCGAGTTGATAGCTTTATGGAGGATTCGATCTTAACCTTTTTTTTATCTTCCTTTATTCCAAGGTTTATGATTTTAGTGGGTTTTTCATGAGGTAATATATGTTCTTCTTCCTGTTCAACTAGTCTCAATAAATCTAAGGTATGTGGTTCTGTTTAGAGTTCTCTTAGATTTGACCTCACCAGCATAGATTGGTTCTCGAAATCGATTTTTGAAGTTTCAATATGAAGATTCATGTCAACTTCATCGGGATACCTAAAAATATGAAAAAAGAACAATATAGGTGGAAAAATATGTGAAGAAAGGTCTAAGGTTGACAAAAACTATGAACACAAAGAATAAATGAAAAATGTCCAGTCATTTTCATTAATAATACTTAATAAAAGTTGCCCATACAAAGGATCCTATAATGCTTTTGGGCGAGAGCATGTAGGCTTAGTTCATAGCGTTACTTTGAAATAGACGTTAATAGTACATGAATCTCAGTCTTAGTATAAACACTTGGAACAAACCTTGAAGGGCATAGACCAGTCTCCAAACTTGTAGTTGATATCTTTGGCTTGCCAATCATATTGATAAAGATATCCTCAAATGCTTTGTTCAATATGATCATAGCATTAGTAGAGCCAGTATTTACATGTCCCCCTAGATGAAAATTTTCCTAAAGTGGTGGTAACATCATTGGTTTATCTTTCATATCTTGTATTGACAAACGGGCCATTCTTCTTTCATGGTTCTTCTAAGCTTGCTTTCTTTTTTGCTATGCATTGGGCTTAAATCCTAACCCTTTTTTGTCGATCTGGTTGACCACTTTTAAGGCTTTAGTAATTCCTTGAAGGCATTTTTCCAGTTTCTTTCTAGCTTGAGCACCTTTACCGACAGTCAACTTTAAACCCATATGAGTACTTCTAATAGGTGGGGCTAAACTACTGGTAACCCTTATTTGATATAAGTAGCGTTGACAAACTCAAAAGATTGGAAAGAGGATTCTAGGATGTCTTTATCAGGTTCGAGATATGGGGCATCAGTTAAGGTAGTGACAATGATACCTCTTTTATCTCCAATTTTGATGACTTTATTCTCGACGATGAATGTTAACTTTTAGTGCAAAGATAATGGTATTACCCCAGCAAAATGAATCCACGGCCTTTCCAATAAGCAATTATATGATAGAGCAATGTCCATCATGTGGAAGTTAACTTCATAAGTACATGGGCCGATTTGGAATGGAATGGTGATATTCTTGATAACATTCCAACAAGTTCCATTAAATGCTTGCACAATTATATGACTATTCTAGATATGAGATGCATCAACAAGGAGCTTGTTCAAGCATGACATGGGCATTACATTTAAAGCTGACCCATTATCAATGAGCACCTTGGGCAACGTGGTGCCTTTACAATATGCGATGATATGGAAGGCCTTGAACTTTCTTTTCCTTTATGCGAGATTTCATTATCACTGAAAGATATGTAATTATTGACGGTGATGTTGTTCACTAGGTGACCCAACTGACCTATAGAGATGTCGAGAGGGATATAGGCTTCATTCAGAACTTTGAGGAGGGCATTCTTGTGAGCTTCTGAATTCAACAACAATGACAACATATATATCTTGGCGGGTTGCTTGTTCAACTGATTAATGATGTTGTATTCACTATGCTTGATGAATTTGAGGAATTTTGTAGCTTTTTTCTCACTCACCAGATCCTTGACAGCTACCGAATCTGCACTCTTGGTTGTAAACTTTGGTGCTTGAGAAATGAGATCAGCATCTTCTTGCTGAGTGCTATTTTTTTATGTTGTTAGGGCATAACATTGACCGTTCTGAGTTAGTTAACTTGCCCCTGAAAGGTTAACGCTTGCTGTTTGTTGGCTAGATTCTCCGATGACTAAAGTTTTGCTTTCATAGTTCCATGAAACTGCCTTATCATCTTTACACGGGAAGGGAGATGGAAGTTGAATGGTCATCTGAGGTTGAACAGGGTCAACTTTAACTCTCAGTCGATTATCATACAAAATCAATGGCCTTCCAATCCTATAAGAAAAATTGACCTCTTATTCTTTTAGTGCATTAATAGATGATGTTGCATTTGCAGACTCGATATATTGGGTTTGCTTTTTATCATAGAATTCGATGCTACCCTCGTTCATCATCCTTTGAACCATTGTGCGAAACTCTTGGTACGTTTGAAGAGTATGGCCGCAAATAGTATGGAAATCAAATAAGTTGTCAATCTTTTCCTCTGTCTTCTTGGTTGCATTAAGTAGCTTAGCTTGCACCAAGATTCACCAAACCAAATTCATTGGCATTCTAACTATTTTATGCTTTACACAATCTTGCAATTTTCTTCAATGATCATCTCCTTTAGGTCTAACTCAGCATGAGTTTGAGATAGACTGGCTTTGGCATTGGATTTTGATTGCTTACTAGCCTTCATCTTTCCTTTCCTTTTGTCCTTACAGATATTCCTTTTACTCAATTCATTTTTCATGGCCTCATCGATCCTCCCATAGAGTATAACCATATTCACAAAGTTCTTTGAGAAACTTCTTGCTACCTTTTCATAATAAGGGGCTTGCAACATGCTGATGAATCTAACAATCATCTCTTTTTCTATCAGTAAGGGATGAATCTGGGTAGCCTCATTTATCCATCTTGCAGTGTACTGACTAAAACTTTCATTAACTCTTTTTCTCATGCCCATAAGAGACCGATAACTAGAGATCTGACCATTTGTGGGTCTCTTCTCGTCAGTGGTATTGATAAACGGATCATCATGTCTATCCCACTCCTTGTAAAACTCGATTTTCAATTGATCCATCATCCTTTGGACCATCTCCAAGAATGATGGACAATGTTGCAAGTGTGTTCTTGACTGCAGTAATAGCAAGTTGTACCAACGACATTTCTTCTTTGACTTTTGTTATCTATTACTACTCCAGTTTTCATGAAAGCCTATCGAACCTTGCTTATATGGGTTTTAACTTCTCCCATGCTTCTTTTAATTTGATAACCTTTTCTATTGATTATTGCATTCACTTTTAGTTCGACGTGCTTAAAGAGTGGGTTGGCCCCTACATTAGGTCTACGACCTTACTTAATCTTGATTACTCCTTTTTCTAGCAAACCGTGCACCTTTTTTTTGAATGAAGTGCAGTTCTCAATGGAGTGACCTTGTGCTCCCCCATGGTATTCACAATAAGCATTCTCATCGTACCATTTGGTGTACAGTGGTGATCTTGGGTTCATGAATACTGGGGCCACTAGTGTGCCTACTAATAAGCGAGAGTAAATCTCTTTATATAAGTAAGGGGCGGTTCAAAGTGCTCCATTTCTCGGGTGCTTGTTGGTTATTCAGATCTCTTGCATTATACATATTGCAAGGCTGTGCATTCTAGGCCGCACTTTGCATGGAATTTGGTGCAAAGCTTACTGCAGGAGCAAAATTGATAATGTGGACTGGTCGTAGTGTTCATGAGTAAGAGATAAGACCCATATTCAACATGCTTGGGAAGTACATAGGCTGTGTTGGATGCAAACTTTGATTAAGCCTAGCATAGTTTTCACCTATAGAATTTACTTCCCTCTCCTTACCTTTATTTGCTGTCTTTTTCACTAATCCAGATGCTTCCCCAATAGATATCCCACTGCTCTTGACGGCATTCTCAATCATTTCACTTGATATGACATATCAACAAAAATTTTCATGGCACTTCCTACTAGCCTTTCATAGTAAAGAGCTCGTAAGGTACCAACAAATATAACTATCATTCTTTTTCAGTTAGAAGAGTGTGAACTAGAGCTGCCTCCTTCCTCCATCTCTGAGCATACTGTCCAAAACTCTCAAAAGATTTCTTCTTTATGTTCATAAGTGAAAAACAATCTGGAGCCAATCAGACACATGCTTATACTATTCAAGGAATGTACAGCTAAGTCTGCCCATGTTTGAATTCTTGCAAGATCAAGTCCTATGTACCATCAGAGGGCTACCCCAATCAGGCTATCCTCGAATCAATAGATCAGTAGCTTCTATGTCCCGCTATTTTATGACAGTACATGCAAAGATGGGCAGTAAGGTCAGTAGTCCCATTGTATTTTTCAAAATCAGGCATTTTAAACTTAGGTGAGATGACGAGGCTCGAAATTAACCCTAATGACTTTGCATCTATGACTCTAAATTTGTTATTTCCTTCCATAGCTTGAAGATGCTTCTGTAATGAGTGATACCTGTCTAAGTCCTTATCATGTTTTGAAGGCCTCTTTGCCTTCTCTTACTCCATGTGCTCATCAAGGTCTAGGACTATAGGCCTTAACGGTGAAGAGCCTACGCCTTGAAATCCTTGAATTAAGTGTGACACTATTATAGGATTGATATAAATAAATCGTTGAGATGGTGGGATGTTTATTACCGAAGAGTGTTGACCATGTAGTACCCCTTCTTGAGCATTGGTGCCTCAGTACCACCATTTAAATTGTTTTTAGGGTGGGTCAGTTCTTTCCCCATCTTGATTATGCTTATTTGCCCTTTTACCTTCAACACATTCGATAGCAATTTAGTTAGCTTAAAGATTTGTGCTTGAAGTTTCTCATTTTTACAAAGTGCCCGCTCTTGGGACTCTTTGTACATGAGTTTGAGTCTTTCGATATAGGCCTGGTGATCGTTTTCCATCACTTTTTGATGATTACAAGTGTTATACCCATGGCAAACTATAAATTTTATGTTTTGGATCACCTTTACTTTAAATTATTTTTGGATCAGGCCTTTATGGTATGTTCATGCATATGTTTGATGCAATAAGGATGAATGAATAAAAACCATGAAAGGATTAGATTAATTATGCAAATGAAGAAAGGATAATTAGGTAAAAGGACAGCTCCACCAATAGCATCTTTCATTAAAGCAACAAAATGTCTTAGTCATATGTGATTACATTCAAAAATGCCTGACACAATTACATTACTTGATTACATAGTCTAAGAAATACAAACTATTGCTTGAAGGCTCTGGTGGACAAGATCTCACGTGTCAAGGATCAGGCTACGTCCATCATGTTCTCGACCTCCAACTAAGCTACTTGGATCTACTCTGTGAGACGGCAATGATAGTCCTAATAGTTTTGGCATGCATGATCAACCACTTGAAGCCATTCTTGTTTCCATTATTTAAAGGCTCTCACTTGTGCATCGACTTGGCCTTGGTGAGCTTGAAGAAAATGCTCTAAGTCTTGAATTCTAAATGTAAGAACTTCATTCTTAACCTGGTTTGCTCTCAAATCTTGGGCTTGAGACTCTAACTATTCATTTCTCCTTCGATAAGTTGATGCAAGAGTTTGGGTTCTAACAAGCTTTTCCCTATTAACCCTAGCAGCTTCTTTCCATTGGTGTAGTTCCTTCTCAAGAGTAGTAATTTATGTCCTCTATTCGATCGATGACTTTTTAAGTCTTTGGGACTTGCTTGCTTTGTTAAGGGCCATACAGTCTCTTTTCAAGCTCTCGAGATCCTCTTTGAGGTGGTTGTTTTCCTTGATAGCCCCACTCATCTTACCATCCCTGAGGTAGAGGTCCATTTTCAATTAACTATTTTCCTCCTTTAATCGAATAATCTCCTTGGCAAAGGTCCCTTCTCTTGTTCAAACTCTCGCTTGAGTAATTCAATTTCAAAAAGAAATTTGTTAATCAGTAGTTATGATGTCTTGATAACAGATAGAGGCATGGCATCATTAACGCGATAGATCCTCCATTCATCATATCTTGGGATCATACTACTTTCTCTTTAATATCTCTCCATGCAGCGAGTTTGTTTCCATGCTTAAAAGGCTAGTTGGACTTCCGACTTGTAGTCAGGCTTACCATAATCGAAACCCATAACTTGAAGTCTTGGAAGAAAGGGATGAATTGATGGTACTGGAATTATCGAAGAACTAAAAAAGAGGCGTAGCTACTGCATCTCCATAATCTCATGAACGGTACAAAGTTATAATCTCCGCACTAGTATATGACTATTTGTGGGAAAAACCAAGAGGCCTTCCATGTTACCTCCTCCTCCTTGAGGTTTCAAAATTTTTAGACCCATTGCTCTTCAGATTTGTCTTGAGGCCATTCCTTCTCAAGTACTTTAAAGATAGGGCTAAAGCTGGGTAAGAAGCAACATGATGTCCTACTTTTTCTAGGGCCAAAATGACTAACAAGCTAAATGTGAAAGAGCAGTGCATATCGATGAACTAGCCTATTCTTATTTTCTTATAAAAATTAAGAGCTCGAATAGTTTTAGTAAGGATGACCGATGCGGGATTAATGTTGTAGCATAAATGAGAAAATACATTTGCTATTGTAGCTTCAACATAGCCTAATGTCTTTGGGAATATAACCAAACCATATATTGTCAAAGCTAGATATCTTAGATTTTTCAGATGTCGATGGTACTAGCCATTGCTTCTTTCAAACTAGCCCATGAGATGCATTCACTTTCCCCTTTGTTTTGATGTGACTCTCAATCTAAGACTTCGTTGCCTCAAGGATTTGAGCTAATCTTGTCTTGAAGGTTAAAGGATTCAATGCTTTACAGTGTATTCCATTGACCTTTGCCCTTTCAATGTTGAGTAATGCAGTGTATTCATCAACCATGGGGACCAAGTCTTCATTATTGAAGTGAAACACCGATATGCTGGATTCCAAAACTGATAGGCTACTTGCAACAAATTGACATCCAAACGAACTTAAAGTAGAAGAGTAATATTTTCATATCTCTTTATGGATGACTCTCTTTTAGTACTATCCCAATTAGTCCATATGATCCTCAGATCTTGCTAATCATTTTGACGGTACCCTATCTTGATCATTTCATGCACTATTGAGGCATACCCTGGTTTTAGAACATCCCCGTCTTCACACTGTTGGCGCTCTAACCATGCTCAAACTTCTTCAAAGGGCTGTAGTTCTAAAGTGGACTGTTGCTCCACGATAGACGCCCCTTGGTGAACGCTGATCTATTAGAGCCAATAGTCACATGATGACAGTAATTATGATAAAATAATGCACGGTGGAAAAGAAAAGCAAAAAGAGAATGAGTTGGTAACCAATACAAAATAATAGGTAAAAGATAAAAATAAAAGAATAATTGCAAAAGTGTACCACAAAATTTGCCTTGAGAATAGGCGATACGATGCCTAGGGCAGACATGATGAATATAAAGGTTGAGGCATTAAACGGGCAGCATACCTACATGTCCATATTAAAATTTCATCTTCACGAAGCAACATGATACCTCATGGTGACTAAGACTGATTGTTTAAACGATGACGTTCGTTCATCATCGTTTATGTTAAGTGCATGCTAAGCCATCATTATGGTAGCATGACAGCTTATTTCTATCAGATATGACGATTTCAAGATGGCATTGCAGGTAATGGCATTCACTTGTCCTTACCCACTCATTAAAAAGGATTTGGCATCGAACGTAATGACATATCCAAAATGAATAATCATGAAAATAAAAGAACAAGTGTGGGTGACAACGTTCACCCATCATCGCTCGTGTAACCAATGGCATATAGGAGTAAAGGTAAGAAATGTTTCCTCAAGTGACCCTAATCTTTAGGTTATCCTAGCAGCATCCGGTATGGTTTAACATGGTTTAGCTCATAGGGTTCACTACATGGTTTATCACTTTTCTATCCAGTAAGAATAGTCGAGGCACCCAATCCTAGGCCCATCATGGGTTTGATAGAATGGGTTTGATCTGGTGGATGTATTTCCCTATGCAAGTGCGAAAGGATACTCATGAGAGACATAAGTAATTTACATCCCGAAAGGTTTTACCATGCCTAAGCAAAGTTACTAACAAAGGCGGATGGCTCACTTCCTCCTAATAGTTAGGATACTAATCGCACCGTGGTGTTTAGTGGGAATCTAGTGCAAATGTAAGTGCATGGTATGTGTCAGGGGAACAATCAAACCTTTTTATTTCACTCCCACATTACCGTGTTTATTCAAATCAATATTTATTTAGCACAAATAATCCCTAACAATCACACGACAAAAACATAAATAATAGAGATTAGTAGGCAAAAAATAAAAGAAAACTATATCTAAATAATTATGGAGACCAAAAAACAAGAACCAAGTGAGAAGTAGCTAGTTATAAGCCTAACTCTCTAAAATAGTCCCCAGTAAAGTCACCAACCTATCACTACGTGCCCAACCTTTAAAACTTCGGATGATCTGGAGGGCATAGTGTGCTCAACTTAAAAATAAATGATGGTTGGTTATGGTCGAGCCTTTGAGCTATCCTTTAATTGGGATTTGGATTAGGCGTGTTAATATAAAGGGGATAGGAACTATCAGATGAGTCGCTCATCCAACAGGACCCAGATGGCCACCATGAAGTGGCTATAAACTTTAAGTTGCCATCAATCATTTTATGCTAGGGAAGATCGAATGCTTATTGAAAACAATATTATGAGTTACGAAACTCAAAACACTACTTTCAAGGTCTACAAAGTCCAGAGATTCGTTGGTAATGTTCAGGAGTTGGTTACGCGAGGAGAAGAACTAGCTTCCCCATAATGATTGAAATCGGTACCTGCTGACTATGTCTCACTTTGGTCTTGGTTAAATCGGTTCCAATGGGTTTTTATTTAGATATAATCCTCTTTAATGCATGAAGTTTTCGAAAATGTAAATCTGGGTTTTTTATTTATTAAGGAAAATTAGATCACCTATGCACCTCAGAGATGTGAGGAACATAGGAATTTTTTTGTGAAAACGATGTCCGGATTGGATTTTAAAAATCAGATGTTTTGTATTAGGCACTGGGGAGATACCAACACAAAACAACACCTTATAAATTTTATTAGAAAATAAATTTTAAATATGGATGCAAAATAATTACTAGAAAAGGAAACAAGTTATTAAGGAAAAAAATGAGAAATATAATGATATCATAAATAAGCAATCGCAAACAAAAGAACATAAAAATGAAGGACAATCGAAATATATCTCATAATTGCCCTCGATTATTAAAGAATAACCTAGATGACAATTTTGGAAACCTGTCTGGATTTAATGGTAATTTGAAGAAGAAAGATGTTTTCTATCAAAATAGTGTTGAGGCATCCGAAATAGAGAAAATTTTAAATTTTGAGGTAAAAGTGGGGCTGGAGTATCCCCTGGTGAGGTGGGGTTGGAGTATCCCCTAAATTAAAGCTATGAAAATAGTTAAGATTAAAGTGAAAATTTGAATTTTTAATGAAAAAATAGGGTTGGAGTATCCCTATACAGTAGTGGGGTTGGAGTATCCCCAAGTTTAGTAAAACATTTAAGAACAAAGAGAATTTAAATTAAAAAACAGGTTAGAGTATCCTCTTTGACTAGTGGAGTTGGAGTATCTCTACAAGCAAAAATTTTAATATAAAATCCTATCTTTTATAATTTAATCTTGACCTGAGTCAAAAGGAGCTGATGTAGTGGGGGAATCAACTAGACGCCTTTTGAAACATCCGAACATCTTGATAAAAGGAGATTAAAAAATTAGGTTGAAAATAGGGGATAACAATATGTCCCCTCTATTGTCGTATTTTTTTGCGTACATCCAAACGCTTCAAGGGGTAAATGATGTATCGTTGAAAAGGCAAATCAACAAGGTTTAAAATAAAAATATTCCAAAAATTCTAGAAAAGCGCTTTCTAGGTGTAATTAATTTTCAAAGTTAGATTCGCCTCAGCACTAGCAACATGTACAATTAAAAGGGCGTGATGGATTTCGAAAAATCATCCTGAGCTTACCGGGATCATTAGATCATATATAATATCTTTCTAAAAAGGGAATTTTGTGAACTTTTTGGGAAAAATATTTGGAAATTCCATAAAAATCATCTGATGGGACAGAATGGCCCAAATAGAATGTTGCACGCTAGTTCTAGGGGATTCAGACAGTAAAGTTTGAAAAATCATAACTCTCTCATCTAGGATGATCTGAGGGCAAATAAGACACCGTTAGAAAGGTAATTCGATGCCCTTTAAAGGAAAAATATTAGAAAAAATCAAAGGAAATATTTTGCTATTCAAAAATGTTTTTTTAAGTTTAGACTATAGTGATGCCAGAGCAAAAACAAGGAGATTTTTTGATATTTCGATTTTTTAAAGATAGACTCAGGTCTAAGATGTCCAAACATCCACAACAAAAAGCAACATGGGCTTCACAAGTTCATTCCATAATCTCATAATAGTTTGGGATGATGGAACAACCCACGACCATGTTACCAAAAGGAACACGAGACTCAAGATCAAGGATTAATACTAAAAAGGATTTTTTTTTTTGAAAAATAAACTTATTTCACCATGAATCCAGAGCTGAAATGTTGATTTGCCCCCAAGATTGGGAGACCAATTTGATGAAAACATTAAGCCTATGCTACTCTTCATCTATTGAAGGTAACATGAACTTAACTTGGGGATGTTTCTAAAAATCAGTTTGTAAGAAACAAGCAAGCATTTTTATCAAGATATCATGAACAAAATATAGTACATACAAAGATAAACATGGATTAAACATGCAAACATGCGAAGATGACATTTTAGCATGGAAATGGGTGACATAGATGCAAGAAGATGACAAATAAGGTGCATAAAGGTGATATAAACATGTTTATACAAAGGAGTGGATGTTGGAGTTGTCAAGACACATTAAAGTGACCATTTAAATATGAAATGGATATGGGAACATGGAAGGAAAATGGAAAAAAATGCATGAAAAGAAGTTGTATGATGATGAAAATGAAGCAAGGTGAGTTTATCTATCTAACAACATCAAGATGTTAAGAGGGTCATCAAGATCCTAGGACTACCACAACCAAGGCAACAAAGATGCATGAGAGTATTGGGAAGGTCATGGCAACATGAAGGGCTCACTAAAATGAAATGGATGATCAAAACAAAAAATATATGGAACAAGGTAAAAAATATACCAGCAAAAGCTTGAAGTTTCTTACTTTTTTAAAGCAATAACTCTAAGCTCAATTCCTTTCCTTTTTTTTTATTATTGTTTTGCAAGAAAACGGTGAAAGGAAGAAGTTTTTTGGTGATATGGTTGTTGATGAGATGTTTTGAGGATGAAAATAAGTGAAAGGTTGAGTTTTTAAAGGTGTTCTAGTGGTGGTTTTAGGGAGCTACGGGAATAAAAGTTGGTTGAGGGTGACAAGCAATAGAATAGTGTTTTTGGTAAACTTTTAGAGCTAGAGTTGCTGAAAGATTTATGGGAATAGATGGAGAGTTTTATAGGATTGCTAGAGAGCTTTTTTTGATAGCTGAAAGTTTTTTTCTGAGATAGCTGGTAGTGTTTTCCTCCTAGTTGAAAAGTCCCTTTTTTAATCTAATATTCAGCCAATGCTTTTAGGAGACAAGGTAAGGTCATTTTTTAGTTTTCTTTACTGGACCAGAGAACATCTCTATCTACCATGCTCAGCTGACTCTCTTCTTATTGGTTCTGCATGTTGAGCAAAGAGGCAGAAAGGTTGACAACCTACAACTGGAGATATGCTTGCCACACCCTCTAACACCTATATATCTTATTAAAATGACCTTTTTCATTAATTGTTTGGGCTCCAAAAATTGTTTAAATCTGTTAATGAACCCATATTTGTAGTTTACAATGTTTTATGATAGTTCCTTGGTGCAAAAACATGTTTAAATCTAGTTTTCAGAGACTAAAAAATGGCTCAAACTAGGCAAAAATGCCTTGGTGTATCAATACAAAACATCTTGTATCGATGCACAAGGTACATTTTACTCTTGAGTATCGATACAATAAGCTGTGTATCAATACTAAGAGCAAAAAATGTTTCCAGTCTCGAGACTTAGAAGTCTATATCAATACTCATGCTTGTGTATTGATACATTTTTCCAAAAATCATAACTTTAGCTACTGCCAAGGTCTGTATCGATACAAACATGCCAGGTATCAATACTACACCTTGGGTATCGATGCCAAACCCTCTTGTATCGATACTACATGTGAAAACTCAAGTTTTTCACACCGTAAAGGCCCGTTATCAATACTTATGCCCTAATCTAACTTGTACATACCTATGGCTTCTCAAGTTAACTAGACTTTGTCACAAATAGTGAAACATTAACCTATTTATTCATTTAAATGACCCTGGTGACACCATGAAAAGTGGCCTTTGATGCCTCAATTTTATATTTTTTGTTAATATGACCTATAAGCATTTAGACCTTCCTAAAAAAATTATCACCTGACACTGTGTTACCTAATAGTGCCTGGTGACATGACACCCAGTAGTCATCCCTAGCTTTTATTTCTATTTTTTGATTTTATCATCTTTTACCTAACTCCTAAGATGCCAAAAACCGATCCAAACAAAATAAGGTGTCTACAATTATCGGTGATGATTTGTTTAAAAAGTCTAAATTGACAGATAATGTCTTATTTTACGAATTTGAAAACAATTAACTTAGTGACATTGGCATATGAGGCCGCCTCCACACATTTAGTGAAGTAATCGATTGCCACTAGGATAAACCAATGTCCATTAGAAGCCTTGAGGATGATGGGTCCAATCATATCCATGCCCCATATAGAAAATGGCCATGAGACTATCGTGGCATGAAACAAATCCTGTAGCCATTCTCCTGATTGTCCTTTTGTCGTTCTCCGCAACATGTTCGAGGTACTATTGATCCTTAATGTAGCAGAGGATGTCATGATTCCATGAAAGGTCATTTTTCTCTTTTTTAACATTTTAACAGTATACTGAAGTCCTATAAATGCTCATCTGAATAAAAGCAACATCTGAATCTTAATTAACTTTGAACATAGATGATAAAGTGGCTAAAACATTGACTATTTGGTTTTCTTCCCAAGGTAAGTGCTAAAAACTGATATCATCAAATTTTTTTAAGTTCTGAGATTAATTTCCCGTAATGAATCAGCTTAACATCGTGCGTTAGCCACTCTCATTTTAATTGGTAGATGATTAGGGCTGAGTCGTTAAAAACTTGCAAAGTCTTAACATTTCTTTCAATAGCTGCTTGGAGCCCTATGACATAGGCTTTATATTCTAGTCCATTGTTCCAGTCAAAGTTCAGTGTGGCTATAAATGAACAGTGACTACTATTAGGTGAAATCAATATTGCCCTAATTCCATGCCCCAAAGCATTTAACGCTCCATCAAAGTACATTTCCCACTATTAATCATGACTATTGATATCTTCCTTTTTAGTGATACACATAAATCTTCATGCGAGAAATCAATTTGCAAAAGTTTGTAGTCACATGTTGCCCAGCTTACTAAAAAGTTAATTATTATGCTACTCTTGATGCCCTTTTGGTTGACATAGATTATATAATATTTAGAGAGTAGAACTTGCCATCTGGCCAATTTTCTTAATAGTGTAAAGGCTTCGCATAAATACATGATAAGGTTGAGTTTCGTGATTAACCATGTTGTTATAACATGTATTAGCTAAATCTCACCAAATCATAGCATAATTTTACACTCCATGAACATTTTGTTCAATTAAAAGCCCATTTAAGGGTAAGTTAGCACTAGGTCACACAGGAAATTTATATAAATTACATGTTATGAAAACATTCAAGCATGTGCTCAGCATCTGAAAATAGATGAAAAATGACAAAAAATGCATTAGTAAATTCCTTGCTTTTTTTTCTCAACTCATTATGCTGCCCGAGCACATAACCCATAGACTTATCAAAAACTACTAAGTAAAGGATCAAAGGTTGACCGGGAACTGGTAGTACTAGCATCGGTAGGTTTGGCAGATAGCGTTTGACCTTGTTTGAAGGCTTTTTGCTATACCTCATTCCATTCTTTGAAATTCTGTTTGCAAAGAAGTTGAAAGATGGAGTCATATTTGTCAATGAGTTGGGATATGAATCTAGAGATGTAGTTTAGTCTTCCCAAAAAGCTTCTCACCTTCTTTTAGGTTCGAGCTAATTGCATGTTTTGGATAGCTTTGACCTTATCTGGTTCAACTTTGGTTCCTTTTTTGCTGACAATGAAGCCTAGTAGCTTGCCCAAGGTGACTCCAAAAGTACATTTGGCAGGGTTTAACTTTAGCTGAAATTTTCATAGTCGTTCGAAGAGCTTTTAAAGATCTATAACATGCTTATCTTCTTTGTTGACTTGGTGATTATATTATCCATGTAAACTTAGATTTTTTTTATGCATTAAATCATGGAATAATGTCATGATAGCCCTTTGATAGGTTGCTCCGACATTTTTTGGCCCAAATGGCATGACTTTATACCAAAATGTGCCCTCTATGGCTACAAAGGTAGTTTTCTCCATATCTGTGGGTGCCATTTTAATCTGATCGTAACCTAAAAACCTGTCTATGAAAGAGAATAAAGAGTTCCTAGCTGTATTGTCAACCAAAGTGTTGACGTGGGGAAGTAAGAAATTATCTTTCAAACTAGCCCGATTCAGATCCCGATAATCAACAAACATTTGTACTCCGCTATCTTTCTTAAGGATTGAGATAATGTTGGCAACCCATTCAAGATATGACTACAGTGAGGAATCCTACCTTAAATTATTTTTTGACTTCTTCTTTGATCTTAAAGAGCATTTTTGGTTTCATCCTCTTTAACTTTTGCTGGATTGATTTGCATTTGAGTTTAAATGGAAGCCTGTCAACCACAATGCCAGTGCCTAATCTAGGCATGTCTTGATATGACCAAGCAAGTACATCTTGATACTCTTAAAGTAAGCTTATCAGTTTGGATTTGGCAAAGGGTTTTATAGAAGTTTTAATTTTAACTTCTTTTTTATCTTCTTCGGTCTCTAAATTTATGACTTCAATCGGTTTCTCATAAAGCAGAATCCATTTTACTTCATGCTCAACCAATCATAACAGACCTAACGGCACAGAGTTTTCGTCAAAATCTTTATCAAAATCAACTTTGCCAGTACAAATTTATTATTTGAAATCAATCTCTAAAAGCTTTGATGCTTGGTGTCATGGACCTTTGATGCCTGGACAAGGTACTATGCTCAGTTGCCCACTAAGTTCTTTTGTTGGCTCAACAAAAATAGTGAATCAAGGTAACTTTTGACGGCTAAATAATAAAAAAAATTCCAAAGTTGCCTTCTAACAAACTGAATTAAGTCATGAAAATGTCCTTTGTCATGGCAATTTAGGCCTCAAAATTTTGTTAAAACCCAGTCATAAGTCCAATGCTAAGACCTGCTATGAATTTGGATGATCTTTGGTGCTAAAAACATGGTCCAATTTGTGTTTTAATGTCATGGTGTGAGGAGGTAAAAATGGAATAAACTCGACATTTTTAGCCTTATAGTATCGATACAATGTGTATTGTACTAATACTTGGAGCAAATTTTTGCTCCAGGTATCGATATAATGAAACTAGTATCGATACCTGGAGGCTGATATCGATACCAGCACTTTTTATATTGATATTGACCAGCCAAAATGGATTTTTAAGCAACATGAAGCTGGGTATCGATACAAAGTCGTGTATCGATATAGAAGCATCGATATCAATATAACCTTTTTATGTTGATACAACATGTTAAAATTTGAATTTTTGGTGACATGGAAGCCTTGTATTGATACCTTAAGGCCTTGTATTCATGCAAAAATGTGAATTTTTAATAATTTAGCCTTCCAAAGATCTTACCTATACTTGTCGGTATAACCTCGATGATACCTTGAATAGTGACCTTTGATGCTTTCTTTTAACATTTTTCTTTAATATGATCCCTAGGCATTTTAGACCTTCCTAAAAAAGAATTTCACTTGGTGCTTTGTCGCCTAATAGTGCTTGGTGACATGGCACTCAATAGTCATCTTCTTTTTCATTTTTATTTCTTTAATTTTATTACTTTTCAATTATGTCCGAGGATGCTAGAAATTGATTTTGACAAAATGGGTGTTTATAGTCATCATGTGAATATCCTACCATCTTTCGAATAAACATCTTGATATGGGCTTAAGGGGAGGTGATGCCCTTATATTTATCAAATTCTGGTATCTTCAACTTTGGTGGGAGGACCAAGTCCTTAACATCTACACTCATAAAAAGCTTATCTTTTTCTATAACCTTAAGCCTCCTTTTAATAAGCTGCAATTTTTCCTTGTCAATTTCTGCTTCGACTAGGTTTTTGCCTTTCTACTTATGTTTTCCTTCTTCATTAAGGGCAAAAGTTATTGACTCATGTCATGCAGGTGCAGTTCCTATATCTGCCCCTTATGAAAGGTGTTAGGATTAATAATAATGACTAGTGATGAAGTAGTCCCAGGAATATTTTCTTGTAAGTTTTGGGTATTTGGTGTCTATGTTTCTTGGGCATTTGCTGGTGGTACCCTTTAACTGTCTTGGCTATTGACACCTAAGTTTGTTTGGGCCCCTTTCCTAACAATCCAAACATATTCGAGATCAAGAAGTTAACGGCCACCTAGTGAAGGTGGACATCTCAAGGTGGACTAGACGTTTTCAAGACCTTTTTAATCATATCTAAAAGGTCGCAGGTGCACGTGACAAAATTAATGTCATTTCAAAGGTTATAGAAAACAAATCTCACATAAAAAATGAATATCAACGTAAAAAATTAGTTTTTAACTTTATATTAGTGAAATATTGAAATCTATTTTTGTAGATGATATAATGGTCAAATTTTTTATTTTTAAGAATTTTTTATAAAATTTGAAAAATTGACCATCATATATTTTTATTGATACCAGTGTGGTATTTATGCCAATACTCACATGAAAAATCAAAAATATTCAAGAAAAATTTTGTATTGGCATTTTTTACCACAAGGTATCAAATTGTTAATTTTGGGACCTAAATTTGAATTTTTCAAAATACTGCAAGTATCATACTCATGAAATTCTTTCTAATAAAAATTATTCTGGATTTTAAGTTTTCATCTTCATTTTTTTTATAAATTAATATTTTGATTAATGTATTGGATAAAATTTGAACATATTTTTTGAAATCTTCCTATTCTAAGATACGGAATTTTCTACTTTGTAAATTTTTTTAGGGGGATTTTTCTAAGTTTATAATTTTCAAAATTCTTCATATATTTTCCTTAACCTCGTATTAAATTAGTTTTTGAAAATTCAATTTATTTTATGAGTTTTGCATTTTTTCTAAATGACATTTTTCTTCTAAAAGGGTTTTTACTCGTAAACTTTAACAAGTTTGGAATTTTTAATTGCCTTTTACTAGCACATAAAATTTTTCAAAAATTCCTTTTTTAATTTTTATATGGAAATTTTATTAATTTTAACTTTAATGGGCCATAATTTATTTCTTCCATTTCATAGGTCTTAAAACTCGTAATTTTTTTTCTAATGGCCCTGAGAAGCCCATTAATTCTCTGAAAGGCCCAATGTGCCCATTTTTATTTTCTAACAAACCCAAGAAATGTATTTTGATTAAATTTTTAATTAAATTTGTTATGTGAAATTTTATTCTTTGAATACTTAATTTTTAATTTGTTATAATTTAATCTTTATAATTTGTTTTTATTTAAATCAATTTTTTTCTCTTTCAAATTTCTATAGCTTGATGATGTCATGCATGACACAATCCATAAAATGATAAAAATAATTAATTTAAATCAAATCAAAATCAAAAAAGAAAAAATAAAATAAATAAAAAAAGAAAATCCTAGAAATATTTAGGATTATTTCAACCAAGGGCCTTTTCTCTAGCCCTTGGCTGACGTCTATAAGGGATGGCTTCTTCATTTTGCATCTTTTAGATTTTAGGAAGGAAAAATACTAAAAAAAACACTTAAATTCCTAAATTTTCAAGCTTTTCCAAGGTATTTTTCTTGTAAAATTTTTAATTTTTGTTCATTTCTTGTTTGATTCTTCTTCTTGTGAGCCAAAATCATGCTTGTGCTTATGGATTTTAATCCATGTTGAAAGGCCAAGTATAATGGCGATGATCAAAGTTTCTTAATTTTGTTGTTAAATTCGATTTTTGCTGTAACTAGTTTGATTTTCATTGGGTTTATTTTTGTTTGTTGGTAGATATATATTTGTTTTCATGTAAATATGTTTATGTTATTTTTCTTAATGTTTTCATGTTGAAATATATTGATTTATTCATTCCTTATTATGTTTTTATGCTTATTTATGCTTGGTAAAAATTATAACAATATGTATATTAATATTCATGAAAATATATGATGAAAAAAATCATTTTTTGTTGAAAAACTATGTTGGCTGATAATGATTATGCTCCTTGAATAATTTTTCATACTTGATTTTATGATATTTTGGACTTTTTTATAATATTTGAAACTTGTAAGGGCCTAAAAATAATTTTCTTAAATTTTTGAAGGCCTTGGAAGGGTGATTCCAAGCTTAGCCGAGTCATGTATAGGCTTGTTTTTTATGTTTTTTATTTTTTAGCCTATTTTGTAAATATGGAAATATTAGGAACTAAATTGCAAAAATAAAAAATTTTTGTTTCAAAGCCATCCATGCTTCCCAGATTGCTTGTGGATACTTGTGAAAGTATTTTCATGTTTATTTTAATATGTATGAGTATGATTTATGCATTTTATCATTTTGAAGCCATTTTGTAATTTTAGAAAATTTAAGGACTTATTTATAAAATTGCTAAATTTTTGGTCTAAAGCCATAAATCCTTGGCTGAATTGATTATGTGATTTTTTTATATAACCTCCATGATTTTTTGTGATTAATTTTGTGTTCAATTATGTGTTTAATTTGTGTAGGGATTAGATTGCAAAGTTAGAAAATTTTAGGTATCATTTAGAAAAACTTTGCATTTTAGGATTAATATGATATTTTTGACATTTTAAGAATATTTCTATCATTCTTCTAGTCTTCCGGAGAGATGTAGAAAATATTAAAACTTTTCGCATTCCTCTAGTTTTTCAATAGAGGGATGAAATGTAATATTAAAAAGATCAAAGAACTATTAGCAATTTTTGCATTTTAGGTCAATCTTGATATCTCAGTTACCCATGGAGGGTATAATTGTCGTTGCATATCATTTTCAAGTCCTCTAGATTACCATGATACTTATATGCCAAAGGGACACCTTAGGGGTGCTTTGGTAATTTTTTCTAAAACCAAGTCTTATGTGATCACCGAGATACTTCTATGTCGAAGGTGCACAGTAGGATTTGTTTATGATGTCATCAAGTCCTCTAGGTTATCGGGATACTTTTACGTCGAAGGTACTACTTACAAGCATTTTAGTAATTTACCTTAAAATTGAATCCTTTATGGCCATTGTGATACTTTTATGTTGAAGGTACATGATAAGGATAGGTTTGTCTTTTTATAGAGTTGTTGAATCTCACCTTAGGGTACTGGGATAGTTATAAGTCAAAGGTATATCTTAGTAAGATTTCATTAATTTATTTTTGAACCAAGTCTTTTAGGGTCACCGAGATACTTTTAGGTTGAACATATACTTTAGGGGACATATTGGTCATTTTGACCAAAATAGCATTTGCAGAATTGAGTTTAGCATATTTCGTCTAAATTAGGTCTTAAGGAATATTTATATTTTTACTTAAGTAAAACTGGAAATTTTATAAAATTAAAGCAATGTCTCCTAGTTAAAATAATACATGAAATTTCTCCAAGAATATGAGAGGGGTTCTATGGATTATTTTAATAATGAGATATCCTTTTCAAAGTGAAAATTGAGATTTTTTATAAATTTTGGAAAAATAAAACCATTTGTATTCCTTCTGTTCTTCAGTAAGGTACAAAAATATTTTGATTTTTAAAACTTTTCATATTCCACTCAGTTTTCTAGTGGAATATGAAATAGAATGATAAAAACTTTCATGTTCTTTTGGTTATCCGGAAGGATATGAAAGATATTTTGATTTTCAAAACTACTAAAACCCGATTTTCTTGTCCTAAATAATAAAATTGTTTCATAAATTTTATTTTTGATATATGGGAATTATAATTAGATATCAAATATTAAAATTGAATAAAAATCAAAATTTATGTTAACATGCGATTAATAAGGTACCGATTATCGGGAATCATAAGAAGGTTGATCATTACTTGTGATTGTAACTAACTCTTGGACCCTTTCATACAATCTCTAGTATGAGCGTAGACTTCAGAGTTTGTTTTTATAGGTTTCATAACCCTCGAAATGTAAATTCCGACAAATGACCAATCTCACCTAGCCAAAATAATATTGGTGGCAACTCTAGAAAAATTGTCGTTTCATAATGAATATTTAGGGTTAAGTTAAGTGAGCAATTTATCTGAAGAACTCAGTCTCTAAACATGAAAAATATAGAAAAATAATAATGCTATGGGCCCTAAAAACAAAAAATAATGATATAAAGATTTATATAGAAATGAGGGGTACGCCCACCAATTTAAGTCAGGCTAGTTAGGATTCATATATGGGCCATGTTGCAATAGCTTGGTGACTCTGCTGGGGACAAGTTGAAGAGTTAGGCCTAAAATTAATCACGTGTTAAATAATTTTATTAATTCGGTTTCAATTGGTATTTAACTATAATTCCCAATATTTTCAAAGCAAAACTTTTATTTTATGAAAATTCTGGTATATACTTTTCATTAACCTTATTGTTTCCTTTGCAACATTCATTTTAAGGGAATCTAGGATAGGGTTTTATTATTTGAAAAAGAATTGAGTCATGAAGGATAAATTGTTTCCCCGCACACGCTATACATATGCATATACATTTGATTTTTTTCAAGTGTATGGAAGGGGAATAGGTACCTAATATTTTAAGAGAGGGTGAAGTAGCTCTACTTTTTGAGCTGTTAGCCTCTATTTGGGCCAATGAAAAGCCTATCGGTGTAAATTCCTATGCCTACTTGAGGTGTTAGCCTCATTATGGGCATGAAAGATACTCCCACTCAGATTGAACCCTTTTCCAACATAAACCCATGATGCGTAAGGTTAGGGTACCTCGTTAGTTCTTTATAAACTCGAGGAGCACTGTAAGAATCTGTTTAAATTTCCAACCCAAACTTCATGTAATGAATCGTAGAAGGCCTCACCTAGTTAAAGCTATACCTGATTTCAGAGGCTACCTAATTAGGTACACATGAAGGGATGCCTCTAACCTTTTACTCTCGCCATTTGATTTTCTTGATATTAATAAGTGTATGTTGTGTTACTATAATGCATTTTACCTTTATTTATTTCTTGCATTAATTTGTTATATTATGAAGGATTTTTCTTAATTTTTGGCATGACATTCATATCCTATGGAAACTTGAAAATTCATTTATGCATCTCTTTTTACATATGCAAAGTATGCTCATGCATTCACTAACATAGCTAGGAAAATGAAGTACTCATAAAAACAATCCTTTTGGGTTACTTTTGAATCTTCTAAATGCGGTTTTGCATAATGGATAAATCAAAAATTTTTAATTCATGAAAAAAATGATATTGTTATGATTCAAATTCTTCAATAATTTCCATGCTTGATATTTAATTAATTCCTTAGCCTCGAATTCATACCATTTAATATTATCTTATATACTTATTCATTCATACATTTGTTCACATATTCATTTATCAATCCATATATAAATTTTTCATTTAATGATAATCTTACAAAGATAATAATAAAGATTAATGTTAATAAGATACATGCATATTCCAGCAGACTAATTTAAATCATTTTTTCCATTTAAGGTGAAATAATATGAAATAACAAGATAGAAAAAGGAAACATTACTCAACAAGACGAGTGGAAACGAGTCCAAAAAATGAAGGGAATCTAAGCTACTCAAAGAAAGGTCTCCATAAAAGCAAAGCCTCGACCAAATAAAATTACAAATAATCTCGTATCATACCAAAACTTCTGCCAGGGGACTAGAGAAGTACAAGCTAAAAGGTGATCACCTCAAAGTCTTCAATATTTGGGAGCTAATCCCATGATACATGTTTATGTTGACCAAAGGGCAACAGGTAATTCATGTAGGATGAAAAAGTGATTATATCAGTAGATGCTAGCAAGTCACAACCGATGAGAGCTAGGACCATAGAAAATTAGGAAAACATGGAAATCCATTTGGACTATGTCCTCATCCTCAACCTTCCATCATTTAGCAACCTTAACAGCTACAGAGAAGGATGGGAGTTGTATCCACTTCTTTCATCGAACAACTAATGCTTATGCAACTGGTCAGCAAAAGCACCACAAAATCTAGAATCAAAACAGTATTAATGCAGAGCATGTTCACTGGCATAAGACAGGAAAAACCAAACCTGTCACAGAAATAGAGTAAAAAAAACTAGAAAAAAATCATAGTACTATATAAAATTTTGAAAAAAATATACAAACTTGAAAAGTCAAATTGGGGTAATGCAATAGTATCATTTAGAGGTTGAAGGAAAAATAAAAAAAAATAAAGAAAAGAAAAAAGAAGAGAAAAAAGTTTTTGATGGTGTTATTCAAAGAAAAAGTTTCATTCGAAAGAGTTCTCTAAGTCTTTGATGGTGGTATTCAAAGATAAAGCTTCGATGGTGATATTCAAAGCATTCCAAAATGTTTTCTAAGCTTCGATGGTGATATTTGAAGGATTTAAAAGTTTTCAAAGTCTTTGATGGTGATATTTGAAGCATTCAAAAAAGTTTTCAAAGCTTCGATGGTGAAATTTGAAGCATTCAAAAAGTTTTTAAAGCTTTGATGGAGATATTTGAGGTATTCAAAAGAGTTTTCAAAGCTTCAATGGTGATATTCAAAGCATTCAAAACAGTTTTTAAATCTTCGAGAGTGATATTCGAAGCATTCAAAATAGTTTTAAATCTTTGAGAGTGATATTCGAAGCATTCAACAAACGTTTTCAAAGCTTCAATGGTGATATTCAAAGCATTCAAAAAATGTTTTCAAAGCTGCGATGGTGATATTAGAAGCATTCAAAAAAAATGTTTTCAAAGCTTCGATGGTGATATTCAAAGCATTCAAAAAATGTTTTCAAGGCTTTGATGGTGCTATTTAAAGCATTCAAAAGTTTTCAAAGTCTTCGACAGTGATATTCGAAGACAAGGCTTTGATGCCAAAATATGCTTATAAAAAAAGGCCCTTAAAGATGTCAATTCAGCAAAATTTGATAAGTTGGTGGATGCCTATTAAGAATGATTGCTCAAGTGTCATTGACCTTATAATATATGCCAAACAGGGGCAAATTCTACCTTAACTTTAAATTTTGTGCTTTTTTTTAAATTGGAAATAAATTATGGTTTGTAAATAGTGTGTATTTGTCATGAACCATGAATTTTGTTAATAATAATTTCTAGTATCTAGGATAATAAGAACGTTTTGAAAAAAAAAATTTATTTGGTGGTGATTACCATTTAATTGAACTCTCTTATAAAGGTCTTATACTTTCACATATATTATTTTCCTCGACATTCAATCATAGACCTTAAACATCTAAATGTTCTTTTTATGGATTCCTTGAAGTTCCAACATATAGGTTATGCTCCTAAAAAATTTAGATATTAATAGTTCGATATGTGTTAAAATAATGATAGTAATTCTAAGATCTCCCTCATTTGGATAACCTTTTGCCACAATGTTCATGACACTCTTCCTAAACCTTGATTCAGAAAGAACAATAGCAAACATGAGCCAAAATTTTCCTTCTCCTTTGAGTAAAACCTTTTCAATCCTATACCTGATATATAAGATGCGAAATCCAAGAGTTTTTCCATGCCAATTTGATCTTTTTTCCTAAAGGCTCAACTAGAACCAATATTTGTTAATGGTTACGAAACTGATAATGTTGAAAGGCATTCTTTAAGCCTTTAAAATTGATTGCAACATGTTATTGAGGTACTCAAAATCATTTCAAACAAAACTTTTTCCTAGCAAAATGCTTGCCAATTCAAATGGCTTTGTCTGAAATAACAAATAGCCATATTTCTCTATCCATTTGCAAATATAAAAAATTATCCCTTTACGATACCCTTTGAGCCTGATAATTTATTCCTTCTAAGAACCCTAATCAAGGATCACCCTCCACATTAAAGGGTAAGTGAAGCAAAGCTTTAAGATCAAAAAGGATCTAAAGTTACAAGAAGAATAAGTCAAATGTCATATGGTGAATTATGAAGACCGAAGAAAGTTTAAATTTTAAGTTTAAATATCGAAAGTAAAGAATAAAAAAATTTCAAATTCTTTCAGAAAGAAAAATGAAGAAAAACACAATGAAAAAAATGAAAAAATAAAAAATAAAGATAAAAAATAAAGATTTATTCATCTTAAAAGACATATTAGATTCAACTCCTTTTGAAAAGAAGTGATCCTTGATTCAATTACCCTTAAACACTTGATTTGGGCCAATTTATCCTTTTCTTTCTAAACCAAGAACCATGGCTTATATTACGTACCTAACAAAATCCATTTTGATCAAACATAGCTATTTGAGTTGTTGGGCCATTCCTAATAAGCTACTTTTAAATTCACCTTTTTGAATGATTTTTGAGCCTTTAAAAATATGATGGGACAATCAATTGAAAAATGAAGTTCTAGGTGAAAACCCAAAAAGGGTAGTCTAGAACAAACTTAACGAATGGAATTGCCGCTAAACTAAAAGGATAGCCATTGATAAGAAAGAATCCTTTATATTAATTCAAAAATCACCCTGAACCTTTGGAAATTTCTTAATATTAGTAAAAGGTTGAATTAAATACCCTTCAAAAATTTTTTACCCTACTTTAGAAATTGATATTTGCCAAGACTTTCCAAATTAACCCTTTGAAACTTGGTGTTTACTAGCATTCATGTCGAGCTATTGTATTTGAAGATTAAATGGATGTTATAACTTGATTGATTGCCTTTCAAAGAACTCCTTTGAAGAAACATCCATTTGAATGTGGGCTTAATAGACCTAGACCTTGTTGTACCAATTGTTTCAAATTAAATTTTAGTAGTGCCACCTTATTTGTTCCTCTAAATTCATTTCTTCATCTCTTTCCAAGATATCCTAAATGGTGATTATTGATCACCAAAAAACTTTAACATCATGATGAAGATAGCATATCCATTATCATTAATATTGAAAAATTCAAGGTTGAAATTGTTTTGAAATTTTTGTAGATTTTGATCAAATAGATTTTCTCCTAGGTTAGAATAAGAAGGTGACATGTTTCATAAATCCTAGAATTTTAATGAAACGAGTACTTCGCATGACTTTAATGGAAGTTTGTAAATATGCCTAAAGCAGATACTTGTTCAACTGCATAAGTTATATCTTTGAATTGGTGAATACTAATTTGATATTTGCTACTTGATATTTGATAGTTGATGAATTTTTAGGAAAAATTAAATAATTCCTATATTCTTGAAATCAAGATTAGAAGAAAGATTTTGAGGGGCAAACATCAAATCACCCTTTAACCTTCAATAGTAAGCAAGTAAGAAGAAAACAAATTGGCAACAATGAGGCTCAGATTGAAAAAACCTCAATGACATATAGGAATCCTTATGATGTATAAAACCTATGGCCTCTTCACGTGATCTTATGTTAGGTAGGTGAAGAAGGCTTTAAAGGAAATGGCTTTTTCATGCAATCCTGTGTTAGGTAGGTGAAAAAAGCTGACCTTTTTACGCAGTCCTATGTTAGGTAGGTGAAGAAGGTTTAAAAAAATGGCCTCCTCATGGGATCTTGTGGTAGCTAGGTAAGAAAGGCTAGTCTCGTCACATGATCCTGTGTTAAGTAGGTGAAGAAGATTTGAAGAAAATGGCCATTTCATGCAATCCAATGTTAGGTAGGTGAAAAAGGCTAGCCTCTTCACGCAATCCTATGTTAGGTAGGTGAAGAAAGCTTTGAAGAAGATATCCTCTTCACGTAATCCTATCATAATGTAGGTGAAGTAGGATTTAAGGTAACTTCATTTGCTTAAGCAGAAAAATCGACGAAGTTTTCCTACATTTTCTCTAATGCAACTGGTGTATGTGTGTATATATATATATATATATGTAAAAAACATTCTAGAAAAGCTTATACAACTTGAACAATATTGTGTTTATTTGGTTTTTGCCCTGTTCCTGATTCTGAGCAAGGGCCAAAGAAGGGTAGTTGTTAACATTTAATTTTTGCTTGAGCCCTTTTATTGACAATTCAAAAAATCTGAGATTAAGAACTTAGTAGTTGCTCGATGAGGTTGACATCTCAAGGTGGATTCGATGTTTTCAAGACCTTTTTACTCATGTCTAAAAGGTCACGGGTGCATGTGACAAAATTAGTGCCATTTCAAGGGTCATGGAGAATAAATCTTGAATAAAAAATGAATTTCAAGGTAAACAAAATGTTTTTAACTTTATATTAGTGAAATTTTGAAATCTATTTTTGTAGATGATATCACGGTCAAGTTTTCCACTTCTAGGAATTTCTTGAGAATTTTTGTAAAATTTAAAAAATTGGCCATAGTATATTTTTACCGATACTAATGTGGTATTTATGTCGATACTTCTTCCCAAAAATCAAAAATATTGAAGGAAAATTTTGTATTGGAATTTTTTACCATAAGTATCAAGATGTTAATTTTGAGGCTTGAATTTGAATTTTCCACAATACCACGAGTATCATACTTGTGAAATTCTTTCGGTAAAAATTGTTTCAAATTTCAAGTTTCATATTTATTATTTTTAAAATATTAATGTGCTAGATAAAATTTATTTTTATAAAATTTGAACATATTTTTAAAATTTTTCCATTTTCAAGATACGTAGTTTTCTATTCCATAAATTTTTTATGGGGATATTTCTGAGTTTATAATTTTTAAAATTCCTTAAATATTTTCATTAAATTTATATTAAATCAGTTTTTGAAAATTCAATTTATTTGTTGAATTTTTTATTTTTTTTCAAATGATATTTTTCTTTTGAAATGGTTTTTACTCGTAAAATTTTTATGATTTTGAAATTTTTAATCACCTTTTTCTTGCAAATAAAATTTTTGAAAAATTACTTTTTGAATTTTTTATATGAAAATTTTATTAATTTTATTTTTAATGGACCAAAATTTATTTCTCCATTTCATAGGCCTTAAAACCAATAATTTTTTTTCTAATGAGCTCGATATGCCCATTAATTTTTTTAAAAGCTCAATGAGCCCATTTTTATTTTCTAAAAAGCCCAAGAAACGTATTTTGATGAAATTTTAAATTCAATTTGTTATGTGAAATTTTATTCTTTGAATACATAACTTTTAATTTGTTTCAACTTAGTCCCTATAATTTGTTTTTATTTAAATTAAAATTTTCTCTTTCACATTTCTAGAGCTTGATGATGTCATGCATAATGCAATCCATAAAATGACAAAAATAATTAACTTAAATCAAATCAAAATCAAAAAAATAAATAGTAAAATAATAAAAGAAAAAAATCCTACAAATCTTTAGGATTATTTCAGCCAAGGGCCTTTTTTTCAACCTTTGGCTGACTATATAGGGGATGGTTTCTTCGTTTTGGGTCTTTTATATTTTAAGAAGAAAAGAATACTAAAAAACACTAAAATTCCTAAATTTTCAAGCTTTTTCAAGGTATTTTTCTTGTAAAATTTTTAATTTTTGTTCATTTATTGTTTGATTCTTCCTTTTTGTGAGCCAAAATCATGCTTGTGCTTACAGATCTTAATCCATGTTGAAAGGCCAAGTACGATGGCTATGATCAATGTTTCTTAATTTTGTTGTTAAATTTGATTTTGCTAGAAATAGTTTTATTTTCATTGAGATTATTTATGTTTACTAGTAGATATACTATTGTTTTCATGTATATATGTTTATTTTATTTTTCTTGATATTTTCATGTTGATTTACATTGACTTATTCATTATTTATCATGTTTTTATGCTTATTTATGCTTGGCAAAAATTATAACATGTATGTATATTAATATTGATGAAAATATGTGATGAAAAACCATTTTTGTTGAAAAACCATGTTGGTTAAAAATGAATATGCTCCTTGAATAATTTTTCATGCTTGATTTTATAATATTTTGGACTATTTTATAATATTTGAAACTTGTAAGAGCCTAAAAATAATTTTCTCAAATTTTTGAAGGCCTTGGAAGGGTGATTCCAAGCTTGGCCAAGTCATGTAAGGATTGTTTATGATGTTTTTGATTTTTTTAGCCTATTTTGTAGATATAGAAATAATAAAGACTAAATTGCAAAAATAATTTTTTTTGTTTCAAGGCCATCCATGCTTCGCGATTGGTTATGGATACTTATGAAATTGTTTTCATGTTTATTTTAATATGTATGAATATGTTTTACACATTTTTATTAATTTAGGTCTATTTTGTAATTTTTAAAAAATTTATGGTCTTATTTGTAAAATTACAAAATTTTTGCTCTAAGGCCATAGGTGCTTGGCTGAATTAATTATGTGATTTTGTGATATAATTTCCATAATTTTTTGTGATGAATTTTGTGTTTAATTATGTGTTTATTTTATATAAGGACAAAATTGCAGAATTAGAAAATTTTAAGGATCATTTAGAAAAACTTTGCATTTTAGAATTAACATGATATTTTTAACATTTTAAAAATATTTCTAGCATTCCTATGGTCTTTTGGAAGGGTGTAGAAAATATTAAAACATTTCATATTCTTTTGGTTTGTAAGGGTACGAAATGCAATTTTTAAAAGATTAAGGTCTTATTAGCCATTTTTGCATTTTGGGTCAATCTTGATATCTAAGTTACCCATGGAGGGTATAATTATCATTTTATTTCATTTTCAAGTCCTCTAGGTTACAGGATACTTATAGGTCGAAGGTACACCTAAGGGTACTTTGGTAATTTTTTCTATAATGGAGTCCTATGTGATCATCAAGATAGTTCTAGTTGAAAGTGTATATTAGGAATAGGTTCTTTGGTTTATGATTTCATTAAGTCCTCTAGGTTCAAGGATACTTCTATATTGAAGGTATATCTTAGGGGTATTTTAGTAATTTACCCTAGATTCGAATCCTTTATGGTCACCGGGATACTTATATGTTGAAGGTGCATGATAGGGATAGGTTCATCTTTTTATAGAGTTGTCGAATCTCACTCTAGGATACAGGATACTTATATGCCGAAGGTACACCTTAGAGACATTTCATTAATTTATTTTTGAACCATGTCTTTTAGGGTCACTAGGATACTTTTAGGTCAAATGTATACTTTAGGGGACCTGTTGGTCATTTCGACCAAATTAGGATACTTAGAATCGAGTTTAGCACATTTTGTCTAAATTAGGTCTTAAGAAATATTTATAGTATTACTTAAATAAAGTTTAAATTTTTATAAAATTAAGGCAATGTCTCCTAGTTAAAATAATACATGGAATTTCTCCCAGAATATGAGAAGGGTTTTATGGATTATTTTTATAACGATATATTCTTTTCAAAGTGAAAATTAGGATTTTTTATAAATGTAAAAAAAAAACCTTTTGTATTCTTCTAGTTCTCCAGTGAGGTACAAAAGATATTTTTATTTTTAAAACCTTTCATACTCCGCTCAGTTTTCTAGTGGGATATGAAAGAGAATGATAGAAACCTTTGTGTTCTTTTGGCTCTCTAGAAAAGTGCAAAAGATATTTTATTTTCAAAACTATTAAAACTCGATTTTCTAATCTAGAGTAATAAATTTGTTTCATAAATTTTATTTTTGATATGTGGGAATTGTAATTAAATATCAAATATTGAAATTGAATAAAAATCAAAATTATGTTAACACGCGATTAATAAGTATTGATTGCCAGGAGTCATGGAAGGTCAATCCTTACTTGTGGTTGTAATCGACTCCTGGACCCTTTTATACAATCTCTGGGATATGCGCAGACTTTGAAATTTGTTTTTATGGGTTTCTTAACCCTCAAAATGCAAACTCTGACAGGTGACGAACCTCACTTGGCCAAAATAAGATTGGTGGCAACTTTAAAAAATTAATCATTTCATAACAATTGCTTAGGGCTAAGTCAAGTGAGTGATTCATCTCGATAACTCAGTCCCTAAACACAAAAAATAAGGAAAAATAATAATGATATAAGCCCCTAAAAAAATAATGGTATAGAGATTTGTATAGAAACTAAGGGTACATTAGCTATTTTAAGTTAGGTTGGTTAGGACTCATATCCGGGCCATGTTACGACACTGATAGGAGTGCTAATAGTACCTTCTGGTGTTGGCAAGCTAACTTTCTTGCTACAAGCAACTCCATTAATCTTGTGATTAGCATTTGCAATTCTTATTGCCTTTTAATCATGGCCTCTTAAGATTAATGCTAATTTTCTCCCAATCTTTCTAATCTTGGTAACTAGTCTTTGGCCATTTTTCTTGCTCTTTGTCAAGTATAATATCGATAGGTAGTTGGTTGTTTTGTGGGTCTCTCTAAGTTTGTAATATCAAATCCTTAGAAAAAATTTTCCAAATTTTCTTGAGTTAAATTTGTATTTGCGAATGAATGTATGAATATGTATGTATATATGTATGATGTATGGATATATGTATGTTATGCATGTATGAATGTAATTGTAAGAACGCTTGCTTTAGCAAAAGATTCCAAACTCATAAATTTTGATTAATTTTTTTGAAGGATTACACATTGTTGATCATATATGGATTAAACCTATGAAAAGTCCTAACTTGGTCGCACTATTGTTCAGCCAGTTCTAGAAATTCAAGTACAATAGACCCATATTCCTAATTAGATTAATCTGACATTTCAAGACTCAAATTTTTCCACCATCTTTCTTGCTTGAATCATCGTTGAATAAATTTGTTTCATAAGGATGATCGATGTAGAACTGTTGACTAATAGAACTAATTTTCCATCTTTTATATTCATTTTCAGCCTACCATATTTTATCATCCCAATATGCATCCATCTCTTGATAAGCTTTAACCCAAGCACTGATGTCTTCTCTTGCTAGTTTAGTACTTGCCGCATTTCCTAAACAGTCATTATAAGGATTTCTTTTTTCTAAAGCAACAAGGACACTCTTTCTTATTCTTCATCAAGAGCAGCCCTGAGTTTCTTATTTCTTTCTGTAGATCTCTTTAGTTGAATGCTAGTTTCAATATTCGCCCTTTGTTCCCATTCAAAAATGGTTGCCTTAGCTTATCCTTCTAAAGCCTTAACTTTCCACACTCCTCACTCTTCACGAAGCTTGTGTATTTCTTTAGTCATCCTACTAGAGGTTCCACTTAAGCTCTCAAATATGCCAGCAAGCTTTATCTTTTTGTTTTGCTTGACCCAATCTTGCTTCATCAAATTATATTTCTCCTCCATCCTCTTGACATCTTTTTCTTTAGGCTTCATCTTCATTTTTAAATACATAACTTCTTTTTAAAGAGCTAGATTTTCATCACCCAATCTTTTTTAATCTCTTATCACTTCCTCTTTTATTAGATCAACTTTAGAAGGCATAAGAGGCTTTGGTTGGATAGATACCTGGGGACTAACTCTATCTGTACCCTGGATAATCATGTTGCAGCCTTGGAATCTCCTTCAAGCATCATATCTGGGGGTAGTCTATTCTGTATAAGCATGTAACCCTAACTTATATATTTCCCTCAAATGTAAAGTAGTCGGCTAAAGTAAATTTCTATAACCTTACCCATAATACTCTAGATGCACATTGGCTAAATTGTAAGTCATGGGAATGAACATTGTAACCTATACTATCGTCAAACCAATATTAGTGCATATCCCGCAGTGCCTTATAGACCAAGCAAAGGCACAAAAAATAGATGACCACAACATACACATAAGGTTTTGGTGAAAACCAAGAGGCTCTCCATGTCCATGTCATATCATCGGAGGCCAAACTTTTCAATATCTCAACCCATTGACTCTTAGTTCCTGATTGTAGACACCTAATTTTGTCTAGGCCCATTCCGTGATAATCCAAAAAAAATCCAAGATAGAAAATTAGGTACTTGTCCTAGTGGTGGTAAATTTCCTTTAAGCGGAATGGACATTTTCAAAACCTATTTAGTTGCGCTTCAATGACTGCAAGTGCACTTGACAAAATTAGTGCCATTTTAAGAGTCAGAGAGCAAATCTCGATTAAGCAAAACAAATATCAAGGTAAAATAATCAGCTTTTAATTTTATGGTTGTGAAATTTTAAAATTTATTTTTGCAGATGTTATCATGGTCAAATTTTTCATTTTCAGTAATTTTTTGAGAATCTTCTGTTAAATTTGGAAATTCGATTGTCATATATTTTTACTGATACCAATATGGAATTTATGCTGATACTCACTTTGAGAAATCATAAATATTCAAGGAAAAATTCATATTGACATCTTATACCATAAGGTATCAAGTTGTTCATTTTAATAATTAATTTTGAATTTTTCACAGTATTACGAGTATCAACTCGTAAAGTTTTTCTAGTAAAAATTATTTCAGATTTTAATTTTTCATATTTATTGCTTTTATAAATTAATATTTTGATTACTATATTGAATAAAATTCATTTTTATAAAATTTGAATATACTTTTAGAAATTTTTTGTTTTCAAGACACTAAGTTTTATATTTTGTAAATTTTACAATTTTCTGAGTTTATAATCTTTAAAATTCTTCAAATATTATTGTTAAATTCATATTACATCAGTTTTTCAAAATTCAATTTATTTTATGAGTTTTGTTTTTTTTTAAATTTTCCCGTTTTTAGGATACGGATTTTTCTACTTCGTAAATTTTTCAACAAGATTTTTTTAGGTTATAATTTTTAAAATTCTTCAAATATTATTGTTAAATTCATATTAAATCAGGTTTTGAAAATTTAATTTACTTTATAAGTTTTGCATCTTTTTACAAATAACAATTTTTCCTAGTAAAAGTTTTTTTCATAAGATTTTACAAGTTTAGAATTTTCATTTTTTCTTGAACATTAAAATTGATTTGTTATTAGATTAAATTAAATTAATCATATGAAATTTTATTTCACATACATAATTTTTAATTTTTATAATTTAATCCTCCTAATTAATTTTTATGGTATAATTTTATATATTATATATAAGTATCACACAAAATTTTCTAGAGCTTGATGATATCATGGATGACCTAATCCATAAAATGACAAACCTAATTAATTTAAATCAAATCAAATTAAAAGTAATAAAATCAAAATAAATGAACAACAATAAAGAAAAGACAATCAGGAGAAACCTGTAAAAACTATTCGACCAAGGCATTTCTTTTATGCCTTAGTTGATTCTCCCCTTTATAAAATGGGGAAGAAAATTTTCATAAGGAGCTTTGGCTATTTGGGAAGAAAAAGCAAATAAAAAATAATTTTACTCAATTTTCCAAGCTTTTGTTTAAGGTAAGCACTTAATTTCTTTAGTTTTTCTTTATTTGATTTATTTCCCTTCCCATTTGTGAGTCAAAATCATGTTAAAGCTTATGGATTTTCATCCATGTTGAAAGGCTAAACATGTGACAACAAACAATTTCTTATAAAATATGAAAAAAAATTTTAGGACCATTTTTACTTGGCCAAAAGCCTCTAGTGTTAAGTTATGTCTCTTGCATATTCTAACATGTTTTAGGCTTTTTTAACATTTTAGATACCTTTTTGCAATTTTAGAAAGTTTGGACACTAATTTGCAAAACGTTAAAAAAAATTGTTTTATGGCCATAGTTGTTTGGCCAAATCATTCTCATGACTTTTGGTCTGGCTTTTGAGATTTTTCATGATGTGTTTTGTGTTATTTATGATTTTTTATTATGTAGGGACTGTGAAAAAATAAGAAAGTTTTAAATTATTAGGAAAAATCATTCATTTAGGGGTATCTTGATCATTTTGAAATATTTATAACATTCCTATGGTCTTCTGTATGGGTGTAGAAATTACTAAAACTTTTTGTATTCTTTCCATTTTCTGTTAGGGTACGAAATGCAATTTTAAAAAATTTAGGGATTTTTTTGTAAAATTACAAAATTTTTGTTTTGAGGCCATAGCTGCTTGGCTGAATCAATTATATGATCTTTGGTATGACTTCCATGAATTTTGTGTTTAATTATGTTTTGATTTTGTATATAGACTAAATTGCAAAGCTAGAAAATTTTAGAGATCATTTAGAAAAACTTTGAATTTTAGGGTTACTGTGATATTTTTTATATTTTAAAAATATTTTTAACATTCCTCCGGTCTTCCAAAAGTGTGTAAAAATTATTAAAACTTTTTGTATTCTTTCAATTCTCCGTTAGGGTACGAAATATAATTTTAAAAAGTTTAAGGGCCTATTTGCAATTTGTTGCAATTTAGGCTAATCTTGATGTCTGAATTACCCATGGAGGATATAATTATCATCTCATATCATTTTTGAGTTCTCTAAGTTACAGGGATACTTATAGGTTAAAGGTACACCTTAGGGACATTTTAGTAATTTATGTTAGAACCAAGTCTTATGTGATCACCTGGATACTTATATGTCTGAGGTGTATAGTAGGAACAGCTTAATTTATTTATGATGTCATCCAACCCTTTAGGTTACTGTGATACTTATAGGTTAAAGATACATCCAAGGGCTATCTTAGTAATTTACCCTAGAATTGAGTCATGTATGATATGAGGATACTTTTATGTCAAAGGTAATAATAGGGATAGGTTTGTCTTTTCATGAAATTATAGAATCCTTTAGGGTTACCAGAATACGTATACATCAAAGGTACTCTTTAGGGGTATTTTATTAATTTATTTTAAAGCCGAAGATCATTGGGTAATTTTTAGGTTGAAGCTTTACCTTAAAGAATATGTTGGTCAAATAAACTAAATTCAGATCCTTAGAGTCGATTTTAGTACATTTTGTCCAAACAGAGTCTTAGGATGGTTTTTTATTATTAATACTATTAATAAAATTGTAATTTTTGCAAATTAAAGCGATGTCTCGAATGTTAAAATAGTACGTAAAATTTCTCCCAGCATATGAGAGTGGTTTTACTAATTATTTTAATACCAAGATATACTTTTTAAAAAAAGGTAAATCAAAAGTTTTTTTTATTTCAGAAAAATAAAACATTTTGTATTCTTCTGATTCTCTAATAGAGTACAAAAGATATTTTGATTTCTTAAATCCTTTTGCATTCCACTAGCTCCGAAAGGGTACGAAAGATATTTTGATTTTAAAAAAATCAAAAACCTGATTTTTTCATCTAAAATAATAAATTTGTTACATGAAATTTTATTTCTAAATATGAAAATTATAATTAAATATCAAATATTGAAACCAAATGAAAAGCAAATTTATGTTAACACATGATTAATAAGGTGGTACGAGAAGGTTGATCCTTACTTGTGATTGTAACCAACTCCTGAAACTTTTTTATATGATCTCTGGTGTTCTCACAGATCTCGAAATTTATTTTTAAGGGTTTCGTAACCCTCAAAATATGAATTCTGATAGGTGACCAATCTCACCTAGCCAAAATAGATTGGTAGCAACTATAAATAAATGATTGTTTTGTAATGACTATTTAGAGTTAAGCTGAATGAGCAATTTATCTCGACAACTCAGACCTCAAACATGAAAAATAAAGAATAATAAAATAATAATGATATGGCCTATAAAAAATAAAAGAATAAGGATATCTATATATATATATATATATAGGAACAAGAGGTACCCACCATTTTAAGTCGGGCTAGTCAGGATTCATATCCGGGCCATGTTGCGACATCGACATAGGCCATTTGCTTCACCTTATCAGCACCTTCACACCAACAATTACTTCGGGCCCAAATATGTAGTAATGATACATTCCTAAAAAATTTGCCACGGCCTACTTTTCGACATGCATTAAATGCTCAGATTATATTTGGCTAAAATGGTAGGGGTTGGATGCATATTTCTTCGCAACAAGTCAAAGAGATCTACCATAGCTACTTCCATATGTTTGAGTATTTTTAGGAAGAAAACTAAGCCATATATAGCTAAAGCAAGTGCATCGAGAGCTTCTTCCCCAATTGATCGCACTCTGATAGCATAGAAATTGCCATGAAATAACACTAGTATTCCCTTTTTCCTTAATAAATTAAGGGCATGATTTGAAATCTATGTCAAGAATTTGCCCTAGTTTCTTCTAAAAACTTTTTAGGTTACACTCCTTGCAATAAATGGCTCTCGTCTCCAAAGGCCCTAACCTGAGTAAAGCTATTATATCTTTTATAGTTGGAGTCATGTCATGTTGATTAAACGAGAAACACCAATATAACGGATCCTAGAATTCTATTAATGCTTGAATTAATTGTTCATCCATCTGTATTATGAGCAAAAAAGCAATCTATCCATACTTCTCTATGAATCAAGTATGTTTTTCATTTCCACAATGATCCCATATCTCAGCTAATTTTGTTAGATTATTCTAATGAAGATTTAAGTGTGTAATTCTCAGCAACTCTAACATGAAATCTTTTGGTATACAATTCTCATTTTTCTTTTGATTTAACTCGTACTTGTCACAAACTTCCTCGAATGTTTTGGAAACAACCACTACATGTAGTCGTTCAGCCATAAAGTCTGATAAAAATTTAACTAAGATGAAATTCTATTCTAAGGCAAGCATCCCTATATGCATATGAGAAATGCACCAAGGAAAGATAAAAAGAGAAAAAACTAAATAAATTAGTATTCATAAGAAGTAATAAATCCAAATAATAATAAAATTTAATAGGGAGACATAATATGATAATAAATTATCTAAATAAACACATATAATCAAATAAAAAAAAGAAAAGAAAGAGAAAGGTAAATTTATCCTTTTGTGTGTCCCTACTTTTTGGTGACATCTAAAACCGGGTATAGTTTTAACTAGAGGGTTAATAAAGTTCACTATATAAGATTTAGGTCAAACCTCTAAATCAGTTCTTAAATTCCCTGAGCTTGGAATGGACTAACGAGGTACCCTAACCTTACTCATCTGGGTTTATGTCAAAAAGGGTTCAATTCAAATGGGGGTATCTTCCATGCCCTAATGAGGCTAACACCTTAGGTAAGCGTAGGAATTTACACCTGGTAGGCTTTTCACTAGCCTAGACAAAGGCTAACACCTTTGAAAGCAGAGCTACTTCACATCCACTTAAAATATTAGGTATCTTATACCCTTTCTAGAGATCTGAAAAAGAGACTGCTACATATATACTCAGTGGATGCGAAGGGATAAACAAACCTTTCTTATGACATAACATTAAAATAAAAAAACTCTTAACGTAAATCCCTAAAGGAAACACAAAAATGCATTAGGGCAAATGAAAAAGAATTTTTTTTTAGAAATACTAGGAATTATAATTAAATATTGATTGAAACCAAATTAATCAAAATTTAGTTAGCACATAATTACTATAGGGTGACTCTCTAACTGTCCCTAATGAAGTAACCAAGCTACTGCAACATAGCCCAGATATGAACCCTGACACACCCGACTTGAAAGGCAGGTGTACTTCTTGTTCCTATATATATCTACATATTATTATTCTTTTATTTTTTAGGCCATATCATTATTTTTTTTCCTATTTTTCATGTTGGAGACAAGTCGTTGAGATGAATTACTCACCCGACTTAATCTTAAATAGTCGTTATGAAACAACCATTTTTTTGGAGTCGCCACCAATCTATTTTGGCCTAGTGAGCTTGGTCACTTATTGGAGTTCATATTTTGAGGGTTACGAAACCTTTAAAAACAAACTTCGAAGTCCACATTAATACTAGAGATAACATGAAAAGATTCGAGAGTCAGTTATAATCACGAGTAAGGATCGATCCCTCTCATGATGCCCAAAAATTTATACCTTATTAATTACAAGTTAACTTAAATTTGGATTTTTATTCAATTTCCCTATCCGATATTTAATTATATTTCCCATATATAATATTTTATAAAACAAATTTATTATTTCGTGTGAGAAAATCGAGTCTTTAATATTTTAAAAAATTAAAATATCTTTCACACCTTTCTGAAAAGACTAAAAGAACACAAAAGTTTTTATCATTCTCTTTCATACCCTACTAGAGAGTCGGTGGAATATGAAAGGTTTCAAAAATTAAAATATTATTTATACCTTGTTGGAGATTTGGAGGAATACAAAAGGTCTTATTTTATAAAAATTTAAAAAACCTCGATTTTTATTTTTTAAAAAAGATATCTAATTATTAAAATAATCCATAAAATCCCTCTTATATACTACGAGAAATTCTACATACTACTTTAACTTGAAAATATTACCTTAGTTTGCAAAAAAAGTCAATAATAATAATAATAATAATAATAATAATAATAATAATAATAATCACCTTAAGACTAGTTTAAATTAAATGTACTAAACTCGACCTGAATATGGTCGATAAGACCGAAATATCCTTTAAAGTGCTTTCGATATGAAAGTATCCTAGTATCTTTAAAGGACTTGATCTGGATGTAAAATTATCAAAATGCTCATAGGGTATCCCTTCAACATAAAAGTATCTTGGTACACCAAAAGGACTTGAAAATGATGATAAAAGATGAATCTAACCCTAATGTACACCATTTTCATGAAAGAATCCCAAGCGATTACATAAGACTTAGTTCTAAAAAAATTACAAAAATGCCCTTAGGGACTACCTTTGCTTTGAAAGCATCCTAATAATCCTAAGGACTCTAAAATGGTCATAAAATATGAACCTAACCTAATGCATACCTTTTTCATAAAAGAATCTCAGTGATTACATGGGACTCGATTTTTTAAAAAATTACAAAAATGCCCTTAGAGATACCTTCATCTTGGAAGCATCTCGGTAATCCTAAAGGCTCTAAAATGATAGGAAATGATCATTTCACCCTAAATGGGAAATTAAAATATCAAAGGTGACCTAAAATGTAAGAATTGCAATTAAGCCCCTAAGCATTTAAAAATTGCATTTCATACACAAAAGGAAAACTAAAAGAATATGAAAAGTTTTAATATTTTATACACCCCTCTATATGACCAAAGGAATGTTAGAAATATTCCAAAAACACCAAAATACCCTAAATGGAGAATTTTCCTAATGAAATCAAAACTTTTCCACTTTTTGAATTTAGTCCCTACACTAGAAAAAAAATCATAAATAAACACTAAACATATCACAAAAATCATGGAAATCACACCAAAAGTCATAATAAGTATTCAGCCCAGTACTCATGGCCTTGCAACAATTTTTTATTTTTTGCAAATTAGTCCCTATAATTTCTAAAATTACAAAAAGACAAGTTTAAAAATTGTATTTTAATGTGATAAAAATGCAAAAAATGCATTCCTAGATGTATATGAAGGTTTTGGCCAAGCCTAAAAGTCTTAAATTTTTTTTTTATTTCTACAATTTAGTTCTTATATTTTCAATAATTAGAAAATAACCCTAAAATCACCAAAATTTCAACAAATCATACTTATACACAAAAAATGAAGCTTGGAACTACCTATTTGAAGCTTTAAAAAATTTTAAAATATTATTTTTTATTCTTACAAATTCCAAAAAATCACAAAATAATCAAAATCATCATAAAAATAACAAAATAAATTAAATTAAATGCACCATAAAATTTGGCCAAGACCAAAACATATATCCATCAAAAATTTTCAACACAACATCATGAAAATCAACATAAATTAACATCATCGAGCTTAAATATAAAAAAAAAATCATAAAAAAACATATAAATATATTTATCAACATATTAACATAAAAATATTAAAAAAATAGTGTCAACATGAATGTATATATATAACAAAATCAACACCCCATCAACGACAACATATTTCATGAAGAAAATCAAGTGATGCTAAGAAAAATTAAATGCAACAACTAAATCAAAGAAAATGGTTCATAGCCATCATGCTTGCCAATAAGCATGATCACAATTTTGGCTCACCAAAAGAAAGAAAAATGAATAAAATTAACAAAAGCTAAAAGTTTTCTAAGTGCTTACACCTTAGAAAGGTTAAAACTTAAAAAAAATTTAGTATTCTCTTAGTGTTTTTTTTCTTAGTAGCATGAGGCCTCAAAATAAAGAAACCTTCCCTTATTTATAGGGGAAGGATTTCGCCAAGATGATGGAAAAATCAACTTGGCCAAAAGCCTTCTAGTCTTTTCCTTTTTTTTTTTCTTTTTTTATGTATTACTTTTTTGTTAAATTATCCTTTTGGATATTTTTTATTTGAATAAGTATTATTTAATGAACTTTGCTTTTTGTAAACATAGTCAAAAAGTTAAATGTTGAGTCATGTGGGCTAATATTTAGGCCTAATAATGATTTTGATGAAATTAACTCTTGACGATAAAATTCAATATTGATTAAATTAATTATTGCATAATTAAACTACTAAATTTTGAAATTATATATAAATATTCATAAATTTATGAAAATGTATGGATAAATAAAATTGTAATAGCAAATTTATGAAAAAGGAAAGAAAATTAAAGTAGAAGGACTAAATTGCAAGAAATAAAAAGTTATCTCTAAACAATTTTTAATTATAAATTTAAACACGTAAAAAGACCAATTAAATATTCTTATGAAAAATTGGAGTTCAAAAGAATTAATAAAATTTTTGGAAAGAGAAAGCATTATTGGCTTTGTCGTGAAATTAAAATGGGCCTAATTGGGTCTTTATGGAATAATCAGAAATAAGCTTATTGGGCTTGTAGAAAATGAAATGGACTTGGGAAAAATAAAAAATGGGCTTCGCAAAGTTATTGGGTTTGTTAGGCTTATTAGGTTTGTTGGGCTCATTTGTAAAATTTGAAAATTTTAGGCCCATTAAGAAAATTTAGCCCAAAATAAAAATAAATATAAATATAAAAAATTTTCATGACAATCCCAAATGTTGAACTCTAAAGGAAATTTTTAAGAAATTTTAAGTATAAGAAAATTTTAATTAAAAATTCTAAACACGTAAAATTTTACAAGAAAAACTTTTATGGAAGGAAATTGATATTTGAAAAAAAAAATTGAAAACTCATAAAAATAAATTGAATTTTCAAAAACTGATTTAATATGGATTTAATGAAAATATTTTAAGAATTTTAAAAATTATAAACTTAGAAAAATCTTACCAAAAAATTTATGGAGTAGAAAACTCTGTATTCAGAAAAATATATTCAAATCTTATAATAATGAATTTTATCTAACATATTAATCAAAATATTAATTTAAGAAAATAATGAAGATGAAAACTGAAATCTGAAACAATTTTTACCTAAAAAATTTTTACGAGTATGATACTTACGTTCTTATGAAAAATTCAAATTTAATAAATAAATTTAAAGTAACCCCTTGTGGTATAAAATGCCAACATGAGTATTTTTTATTTTTTGGGGTGCATATCAGCATAAATATCACATAAGTGTCGGTAAAAATATACAACGGTCAACTTCCAAATTCCACAAAAAATTCTCAAAAAATTCCTAAAAATAAAAATTTGACCATGATAACATCTGTAAGAATGGATTTCCAAAATTGACAAGAAAATATTCAAAAACTAATTTTTCTCTTAAATGTTCATCTTTTTATCAGAGATTGCCTTCAAAATAGTACTTTTTCTGTCATGTGCACATGCAGTCATTTAGGTATAACTGAAAAAGATCTTAAAAATGTCTAGTCTATGTGAAAAAGGTCATCCTCAAGTAGATGGCCACTAAGTTTTCAATCTCTGATGTTTGGGACTATTGGAGAAAGGTCTGAATGAAATTAAGTGTCTACATCTACATTAGTGCTCAGGAAAGAAATTAGTAGATTAATAGTAAGTTTGAAGGGCTTACTCAAATTATCTCTTTGCTAGGCTATTTATACCTTTGAGGGTCAATTTGTGATTCTATTTGTTGCTTGAAAAAAGTTAGAGCTCCCCACATGGGTGATAGAATTTAATTTCGTCAAGTTAGTAAGGTTGAAACTTTTTAACGACAATCAAATTTACAAGTAATTATACTTGATATTCATCAAAGTTATGAGTAATTATATCTAATATTCATTAAATTTAAGATCAATATTAGTCTAATATTTTTAGAAGCTTATCTTATGTATTGGCCAGTACAATTACTTTTGCCTAGTACAAACGGAATAGGTCAGTACATATCAGTACGGTTGGTGCAAGATAGTATCAAACCAGAACAATACCAAAGGTTATATGTACAAGTTTAGTTAATTTACAAGTAATTTTGTTTAATGTTCATCAAATTTATGAGTAATTATATCTATTATTCACCAAATTTAAGATCAATATATATAAGTTTAAATTTTTTAAAAGCTTATGTTATGTACTAACTAGTACAACTACTTTTGCCTAGTACAATCGAAATAGGCCAGTGCTTATTAGTGCGATTGGTACAAGACAGCACTAAACCAGAACATACCAAAGGTTATGCATACTAGTTTAGTTAAATATTTATACGGCCGATATTAGTACGATATTGACCACCATAGTTTGAAGCCATGGATATGGGTTAGAAAGATTTTTTTAGTTGAGGAAGAAGATCATTTGATTTAGGGTTGTATTTTGTTTTGGTGCTTGATGGGTAGTTAAGGATTTAGACAAAAGAGGAAAAAAGGTAACAAATTCAGGGATATAAGAGAGAGTGAGAGAGAGAGAAAAAAAGAGGGGCTATCAGTTATCTAGGAAAAAAAGAGCAATTATGTGGAAAAACATTTATGTAGCATGGAAAAAAAACATGGGTTTATTATAAGGGAAAATATATTAAATTGGCAGTCCAATTGGTCAAATTGAAAGGTGATAGTTCAATTGGTTCGACCTTCGATTCGATTTTTTTAACATTGATCCATACATTAGATGGGCTAAAACAAATTAATAATAAATAAATAAATAAAATTTCAATTTTTGAAATTGTATTTTAGATGATAAATTTTATTTCACTTATCATTAAAAGAACCTGATAGCATAACAACTAGTATTTTTTTTGCACCATAACTAAAAATATACATTATACAATAAAATATAATTTTTTTAAAAATATATAAATAAAGCTTATAATTTTATAAATAATTAATTTTTATATATTTCCTTTTTATTATAACTAAAAATATTACATTAATATTAACATGATATTAAAACAAAAAATAAAAATATTTAATAAAATATTTTGTTTAATATAATTTAATTTAAAATAATTTTATATTATTAATTTAATTAAAAATATTTATAAATATTTTAAGAAAAAAATGTCGAGCAAGTTTAACATTTATTCTGATTTAATGATAACAAAAGTTTTCATAAAATTAAAAAAAAAACAAAAATACTCTTAAAATATATTTATTATTATTATTATTATTATTATTATTATTGTTATTATTATTATTATTGAATTTTATTCTAAGATAAGAGTCGAAATAGCATCAACTCAAAAAAATTATTAAAAACTAAATAAATTATAAAAGTATAAATTTAAAGAGGCATAGTCATTTTATCTTAGAACATCGACTCAATCACTAAATATATAAAAAAACTAATTTAAAATAAAATAGAGATAAATGAAAATGTATTAAAATGTTAATTTAACTTTTAATTTTAATTTTTTTGTTTAGAAAAAACCTATTTACCTTTAAACAACTCCCATAATAAATATTATTATTTTTTCAAATCTTGTAAAACATCTTACTCTTTTCTTCTTTCCCAAAAAAATTGTTACATGAACTTTTTTTTATTGATTTAATAGTTGCCTTAAAGTTTTCTTTTAAAATTTTTTGCTTTTCTTTTTTTCTATAAAATTTGTTGCATTAACATTTTTTATTGAATAAATAATAAATAATAAATATTCATTATTATAATTTATTTTTATTTATTTTTTAATTTTTAAAAATAAAATTTTATATATAATTTATATGTATCATAAAAAAATTAATATTAATATTTTTTTATGAGTTAAATTTAAATAAAAATATATTATTAATTTTTTTATTTTTTAATAAAAATGATATTAAAAAAAAATAAACTGTGGGCTTAGGGTCGTAACTCTTAGTTTCCTTCTTATCTAATTTTGGCCGCCGCCTGTGCCACCACGTCCTCTGTACTCTGTCCCCCGCGCCGGCAAGCCTGTCTTCTTTCCCTCCGCCGGCCAGCTAGCCTTTCCTTCCCTGCTGCGCTGGACTCTCTCTTCTCCGTGGTTACCTCCTCTTTCTCTTCCTACTGTTTCCCTCTGACGCTGGAGCTGGCGCCGTTTCTTTCTCAGGTTTGTCTCTTTTCTTTTCTGTCTTCTGTCTGCGGCTTCCTTACTATCCAATCTCACTTTGGCTGAATAGTTAAGGTAAAAAATTAATTTAATATGCTTTAATTCCCCTTTTGTGGCATTGCTTTAAATTTTGTCTAACTGATTTGCCCAAACAAGCATTTCTGACGGGCAAGTTATAATTTTGCTAGGGTTTACTTTGTCAAACAATATGAGTTTCAATGTGAACGTTTTGAACATCTTAAAGCTTCATGTCCAAAGCATAGTTTCAGTTCTTTTCTTTCTTGTAGAGAAGAGTCGTCTTAAAGCATAAAAAAGGGATATAAGGTGTCATTTTATTTAAAAAAAAAAGGGGTAATTTCTGACCTTAAAAACCAGTAACATTTTTCTTTTTAAATTTTAAAGCCGATTAATATTTTTTTAAAGCGTCTTTTTATTTATTTTTTTGCATCCACGGTTGAGTGTTACGATTCTAGTAATAGCATAATCTTATAAAATGTATAAATAAAATACGACAAAAGTTATCCCTTAGAATTGGCTTCCAATTTCCCCTCAAATATGATCGATTGAGGAATTCTTTTCCCCCCAATATGGTGAGTGTTTGAAGCTGAGCGTTGGACGGCTCTCGGGGTTTTCACCTCCCTAACGTCGATGGCTGTTTCTTTATTTCTTCTTCTCCCAGTCTGCTTTCTTTCTCTCTTCTTTGGTTTTGTTTATTGTTACTCTTAAAGGTCTGTGTTTTGAGTTTCTTTTTGGATGTGTGTGTTTCCATTGGTGCCGATATTTTGAAGATTAAGTTACTACTGAGCCAAAAAAAAGTGTTCTTTTTTACAGCTATGAGCCCTCCCCATTGCTGTTTCCGGACCACCATCTGTTCCTTCTCCATTGCCTGTAAACTACATTTTTAGTCATCCCTAACAACCAACCTTGATGTAGCATCTAGGTAGTTCTCAGCAGGAACCATTGTAATGAAGTAGGCACACCATTTAGCATTTGTCCTCTCTATGCCTGATGTTATTATTTCTTCACTGTTTTCCCAATTTTATGTTAATTTCATTTTATTTTGCTTTAGGAATTTTGGGTCATGATTTAGTTTTGGTTTACTTGCTGTTTTAGTGAAATACCCAAATAGAATTTAGTCAAGTTTTATTGCTTATTGAGCAAAATCTAAGTAACCATTGGGTTCGTTTTTCCTTTTCTGTTTCAATGTGATTTTTATTTGGTTTGGCTTTCTGGAATTTTGCATTTTGTTGACGTATCGGTGACATGAGAGGGAGTAAAACAGAGATAAGATTTGAGATTGAGTTTTAGGTTCTACATTTCCACTTTAAAATTTTCAAGGCAGAGATTGCTCTGTTCATTTTTCTTCATGCATTAATGTAAAGTGATTCTATGCGGTGATGTGCTGGTGTTTTGATTTAGCAGTGCATTGTCTTTGAAGATTTTACAGTTGCTGTGCATTTCAATTTAGATTTTCATTTTCCATGCATGGTTCTTTCAAGCTTGTTTCTGTTCTTTTGTTTTTTCATCTTCTCTTTCATCTTCTTCTTCCTTCTGTTTCTTTTATTTCCTGTGCTTTATTTTATATACTTTGTTTCTTCAATGCATGGGTTATTTCAATTTGTTTTGTGCATTCTGAAATGTACTAAGGTTTTTTGGAGCGATTTTCAGTTTGATTTTATTCCAGCTAAGTCATTCTGAAATGTATTAATTATTGTCATATTTGTTTGTTTTAAGTTTGTTTCAGGTCAGAGCTTAGTTTCAACACTTTGAGGTGCTGTTTCCAGACGAGATTGTTTGTGTGATTACCAGGTAATTTATTGTTGGTGGTTGATTTTGTTTCAAGTTTATTTTGGAAAGATTAGTTATTGCCTATGAAGCACCTACACAGGAGAAACCCCCTTGTACTGGTGTCATAAGAGTGTCCAACGCGGAAACGCCACGGACACGGCAAGGTACGTATGGGAAACATTAAAAAAAAAAAAAAAAAGCAAAATTCAAATTGTACACGGTCCCGATACAGGTGTCATGAAAGGGACACGGACAAAGAAATTGTTTTCTTATTTTCCAACAAAAAGGACACCAGGTAGACCAATACCGACGAGAAATATGTGTCCGACACATGATGTCAAATGTGGACACAGCCTCGTGGCTTGCAAAGATTGTTATGATAGGTGGAAGAAGTAGTAGAAGGAAGAGAATGCAAGCCTTGTGGCTGGCTACGAATGCTGTGGCTGGAGGAAGAAGCAAAAGAAGAATAGAGAATGAAGTTTTGCAAAAAAGACTAAGAAGAGAAGAGAAGATGGGGAGCAGCGGTGGATCTGAAAAGAAAAGAATAACAAGAAAATTAAGGCATCATAGTTGATCTCAAAAGAAATGTTGATATATATAACAAGAAAATTAGGGCATCATAGTTGAGCTCAAAAGAAATGTTGATATGTAGGCCCAATTCTTAATAGTTAATATTTGGACCCAAAATATTTAGGCTCTTGCCTAATTAATGAATCAAAATTATTTAAAATTAATGTGATGAATCAAATATTTTCAAAAATATATTTTTTATTTGTATAAATAGAATAAGAAAAAGTATAAATATTTTCTTTTACATGAAGTATTTTTGCGTAAAAAATTTGTAAAAAAATAATTTTTATTGATGTGTCCTGCTGTACATTTATCCTCATTTTTGGGAAATAGCTGTGTTACCATGCCTGTATCGAACTGTGCTAGTATTACGTCTCTGTGCTTCATAGGTTACTGCTTAATGACTAAGGTAAAGTAAGTTTTTAATTATTCAAAAATATAATGCATTTGCTAAACCAAAATGCTTATTGTACTTTACTATCAACAATTATAGCATTGTTTCATAAGTGGATGCTGATGTTTGTAATTCATGTCTTTGTTGTTATTTGTTTTGCATACCTTTCTTTTTCCTTAAATTGGGTCCGCTTTTATTAGGAAAAAAAAAAAAAAAAGACGTGCATTACTTCTATTCCATAAGTCATTGTAAAATGAAGATAGTATTGCATTTCTTGCCAACATATCTGGATTCTTTAGAATTTCTTTTTCAAATGAATATTTCATGTTCACAGCTGAGAAAGTTTGTGGAAGAGAAAAATAACAGAGAAAAGTTGACTGCAGGTAGAATATAATATGTCTTCAATGACTTATGTTTCTTAGTTGTCATTCTTTTTGTTGATTTTTGTTGTTGGGGCAAAATTTGTTTTTGTGTGTTCTTTTTTTAATATATATCTTCTCTATGTTTTAATGTTCAAGTTGTCCTAGAAATAGGTTCTGCAGAAGGGCAAGGAAAGATCAAGACTACATCTCACCTTACTATCTAAAGCATCATTAAAAACAATAATGAGGAATATTTCTGATCCACAGAGCTAAAAAGCACTTATCTAAACAAGAAAGATGCCAAAAGAGAGGCAGGATGGAGTAATCATATTGTAGTGCAATAATAGAAAATGTAGATTTAATTACAATATTTCTTACCAAAACTTTTGCTCTGGTAATTGACTTGATCTTGGAATCAATCATATATATCTCCCCAAAGTCTAGCACGAATATTGGATCACCCATGATCCAGCCTTTGATTCATGTAATGTTTTGTCAAAAAAAAAAAAAAAAACCAGTAATTAAAAAGCTGCAACAAGCTCATAATACTGCTCAAAGAAAATCATTGATCCTTACTTCCTCTAATTGATATAGAAGCTAGATTTCCATGATATAAAAAAGGAGAGGAAGATTGATAAGTATTAAGAATCCCTAAAGCCTATAATTTGTCCATCTCATTCATATCCTTATTTTGCTCTCACGCCAATGCTAAATTAAGACTTCATTGGCATTTGTAATTTGCACACCAGCATCAGCTTGCAACCATTTTTCTTTCTTCTTCTATTGATTTATTAAGTTTCCTGCAAGTCTGTTTTATATAAAGTTTTTCTTTCCTTTTCGCAATAAATCAATGATCCTTACTGCCTGTTATAATTTTGTTTTGAGCGGCTGTATGGTTGGGAGGTTTTATGGTGGGTGGATATCTTACACGTCCCTGTTTGTAATCTTACATCCATTGGAATACAATTCTATTTTATTTTATAGCAGAGCTTTAAAGAGCAGACTAATTTATTCAATAAGGGTCAAACAATAAGGTAGGCTGCTATTGATAAAATTAAGACAATAGGCAAGATTTTAGCTCTCTTTAGGTCAAATTTCCAAACTGGTTGAATCTTATGCACAGAAGGAATTCTTATCCCAATTGATAAGCATCTAGAAAGCTTTTATCATGTGTAGAAAGATAAGTTACAAGAGCGAGGTTGCATATAGCCGCACATGGCTTACCCACTGCAGTGGTTGAGGATTTATGACGTTAAGTTAGCTAGAGATGAAATTGGTGCATGCTTTGAGAGAACAGGACAGACTACAAACTTGTTTGATTAACCTTCATCGATGTACCTGTCTTTTGAATGAATAACTTTTGTTATTTTGGAAAACAACAATTACCAAGCTCTAGTTATGTTTCCTTAGGTTCAGTCATATGCTGTACAAAAACTTATATTTTGATATGTCCTTAATATCTCAAGATCTTGCTAAGTTAATATTGGAGTGTCGAAGTTCAACACAATTTAAATCCAATGCATCACCAGGTTTGAACTCTAGTATACTTCAATTTGAATTCTCAAAATCAGATCAAAGAAATATCGAAAGACTCATGGCGTCGCTGTTGCAAATTGAGGGCGATGACTTGGTTCTGCTTCGAGTCACTCACTCCAACCTGAAAAGCTTCGCAGCTGAAATTCGCTTCTCTCTTCAGGTTTCATTTTCAACAATTTTTTAAATTATTCATGAGCCTTTTTTTTTTCAAAATTAAAAAAAAAAAAAAGAAACAAAGTTTAGTTGAACAATTGTCATTTGTTTAAAGATGAGCATGGAAGCAGTGAAAGAAAAGCTGTGGAAGAAGTGTGGGACTTCAGTAAATTCAATGCGATTAGAGCTATACGATGATTGTAAGAAAAAACTTTGTGATTTAAGTGATGATTCAAGACCTCTTGGCTTCTATGCTCCACTTGATGGGTTAGAGTTTTTCCAATTATATTCTTATTTTTGTTGTTAACCCTACTTTTATCAATTTACACATTTAAACTATTGTCTTTTGATTCAATCATTTTACCGTAAAAGGTTCCGAATACACATTATAGATCTTGATCCCTCATCAATAACCTCTGGAGGGTGGCTTGAAGATACTTCATTAGTCAAAAAGTACTCCATTTCTGAAGATGAATACAATAAACGTTCCGGTAAGTTGTTATCCTGTAAAAGCCGATCTTGTCATGTTATTGACTTGAGTTGTTATCCTCTTCTTTTATTTCGTTGTAATTTAGTTTTTAGTTGCAATGGTTTAAACTTCTTTGTTGTTTCAGGTACTTTTAGGAAGTTCAAGGAAAAGATGGCATCTCAAAATCCATCAGCATTTAAGAATAAAGTAAGTATCTCTTACCTGATATACATGTTGTTTTGGTAATTTTTTGCTGTCCATCCTTAACAGCATCAACTATCACTCTGTGCTTACCCACTAGGAAAGGTTCCTACTTCCTACTGCACTATTACGCAGTGATATCATGTAGAAATTGCTGTTTTTGCTGTCTTTGGCTTAATTGATTTTGAATTCATTTACAGATGTCAGATGACTACATGGAAGACCTGTGTGCAAATATCAAGGTTGGTTTATATATTTACCTTCCTCTTCTCCAGCCTTAGTTGGCATGTTTGCAAAATTATTGAAGCACTGTTTTGGACTTTCAGTCCGAGGAAATAAAATATTGTTGTTGTTGTTGTTGTTGATAATGAAAAGGGAGCAAGATAATACCTTATCCTGTGTAGGTATATCCATTTGAACACTGATAGTCCCAGCTGGAATTGTTGCATTCTACCCACCAACATGACAATGATTTCTTGCTGATGAAAGAGTGTAATAAAATTCAATGCTAGCTAACTTTTTTAGTTTCATCGTCTTTACGGATCAGAGATTAGTTAATTTTCTGCTCAGTGCTTTTCTTTTTGGCCTCCTGATATCTAATTTTAGTGTCAAGTAAATGATCATTAAGACCTATAATTTTTCATTCTAGATGCATAAGGGAAGCTAATGAAGATCTTAGACTGATTGATTGTGTACTTTATTACTGTGGCAAATAAAGGGCTTAGAAAATGTATAGTTCTGGGATGATAAACTTATACGCCTCTCTGCATATATTTCATGATTGCTTGTGTTTCTGCAATAATATACAAATCCTTAAAATGTTGCAAATAATGTATGCAAAATTCTCTTGAGAATTAGTGGTCGGTCAACTGCACTCCGAAGAATCCTTGGTATTTAGTGGTTTTTTTTTTTTTTCTCTTTTACTTTGATTTGATTGCCAAGAAATTTGCTGCAACTGCTACATGGGAACAATTCCAACTCTTTTGATAGACAGTCCTCATTTAACCAAGACAAGTTTAGTTGTACTTAGCTAAACATAAAATGATTTTGGAAGGCCCAAATCTCAATAAATTCACCACTGCATGCTTGATAATGCTTACCTATGAGCAAACACAGTTTTAAGTTCAACCATGTTAAATGTATTATGTATACATTACTTCTGGAATTTGTTTTGCGCCCTATTTTTGACAAATGGTGCTCATTTAATCATGAAAAGTTTAGTTGTACTTATCAAAACATAGAAATGATTTTTGAAGGCCAAAATCTCAACGAATTCATTACCGCATGCTTGACAATGCTTGCCAACGAGCAAACACAGTTTTAAATTCAACCATGTTAAATGTATTATGTATATATTACTTTTGGAATTTGTTTTGCACCCTATTTTCATGGAGTAAAAAGCTTCCTTAGTTTGTTTCCCATCTATTTGTCACCGTATCAAAAGTCTTTTGGCCTGTTTTGCCAGCTTCCTTCAAATTATGTGCCATACCTTTCTTTTTCAATTATTTCAAATCAGGTAGGAGACAGATGTGAAGTTGAACCAGGGGAGAAAAGAGGGGTTGTCAGATATGTGGGTCGAGCAGAAGCATTAGGGCCAGGCTTCTGGATTGGAGTTCAGTATGATGAACCATTAGGAAAACATGATGGCATGTATGTAAACTCTATATTCTTATTTTCTTTTCACTTTTTTCTTTTTCCTTTTTATGGTTTCTCCATTATTTTCTCGTTATGTAGTTATATTTTTTATTTTTGTGTGATAGAAACTCGTAGAAGGCAATATGTTTTGTCGATAGTGTCATTTTAATTTGTATTTATTTTTTTGATGTTCAAGGTAATTAGATTTTTCTAACGCAGATGCAGTAAATTGGTAAATCCTATTTGGAGTGAGGATGCACATTAAATACTCTGTCGTGTTTGGAGGCATTTTTTATCTAAATAAAAGGGTACAACTTCAATGCTTTGAGTTTAATGATGGACAAACAATGTGGGAAATCAGAAAAATGACGGGGAACCTTTTGGATCGAGTTAGCATTTTTCATCGTAGTTGCATTACAGAGTATAAAGGATCTATATTCAGGGCCTTATTTGTAAGACCACAATGTGCTTGGCGTAGCACTCCTTGTTTCCCTCAACATTATGAATTATAGCATTATGTCATGATGAAATTCATGTTGGCAACTGTTTGGGTTTTATTCTCTATTTTGTGCTTTAACCAGGCTCTCTGGAATTAATTCTTCTCTTCATCTCTCCGAGTTTTTGTGCAGTACTGATTTTCATTTGTTACATCATCTGTTGCTTATACTGCAGGGTGAAAGGAACACGATATTTTCAATGCCCTCCACTTTGTGGTGCAATGGTTAGGCCTGACAAAGTAAAGGTTTGTATGCAACTATGATTAGTGATGTAAGCATTTTGGGGTTCCACCGAGGGCTTGTCTAGTTCAAATATATTAGGTAGATACATCCTATAATGAAGTATTCCACTGCTTCAGCAAGATAAATTCCAGGAGCTTGCCTTTAACCGTTTGCAAGTTGCTTACGCACTAGCATCTTACTTGTTTTAGATATCTATGAACCATTTATTGCAAGATCTCTTAATGCATATTTACCTAGAAAAATAGTGTGATATGACAAATTGCCAAGTTGGAATTTTTTTTCTTCATGAAATAGAATGTAGTCTTAGAATTCTTCCTCCTACTTCAGTGAAGCACTAGAGCTATGTACTGCGGTTAAGAATTTGATTTCTTGTCGCCAATTTTGAGGTTTTGAGCAGATCTTCCAACTAATGTAGGAAAAGTAGGGAGAACAGGTAGAATACAGAAATCAAGTGAGAAATCCAAAAATAGATAGAAGCAATTAGAGAGAAACAGAAATCAAAGAAAAACAGAAGAACTTAGTGTTACCATACAGAACCAATAGAGCAGCAATCTCAGGAGCATAGTAACTCAAATATCCAATATCTAAAACCTAATTGAATCAGAATAATGTAGATATTTATAGCTACAGCCAAAACCCTAATAAAATGTAAAAATCTGTAATGCGTGGAAAAGAAGTAAAAATATTTATGAAAATACCCTAAAATATCCTATATAGATTACAATTATACTCATAAAATACGTGTAATAATCTCCCAATCTCTTAATTATCACATCTCCATTCTCCATCACCAACCCTTGTAATAGCATCTCTTTCAAAATATTTTCATTTACTGTAAATGAAAGCTATAGTGCGTGTCCCATCCATTCCACTGTCTAGGTTTATTAGTCCATGATGGATTTGCAGAGACTTTGAGAAAACAAATTTTCTACGGTATAATTTATTACCAATATGTCTACTACTTAACCTTAACAGTATTATTGGTTTTATTTTATGTTTTCTTCTAACTGTTGTTTGTAGCATAATTACAAATATAAGAGCAAAATTAACATTGAGTGCCAATGGTATTCATGGTAGTGAATGGGACATACCAAAAGTGATAGGCAGATTAAAATATGGGATAAACATAGTTGACATTTGTTCTTTGCAGATTGTACTCTAGGGAAACCAGTAAGTAAATTCTTTTTGCTCTGAAGGATTTAGACCTAAGTCCTATCCTAGTGTCACTGTACCAAGTGCAAACTATGAAGTGACTAAGCATAAGGGCAAATTACTGGGTACTTTTCTTGAATTTATGTTTTAAAGAACTGTGCAAGACTTCTTTGTTGAATATATCTTACAAGTCTATCCAAAGTCAAAACAGCTGATCGACTCTTATTTTTGTCTTTAATTTTTTTTTTCTTTTATAAAAGAAAATAGTGTGGATATGTTTAACAAAGAGCTAAGTTGTTTTTGTATCCAAAGTCCAAGATTGCTGCTTTGTCAGTAAAATAGTTCTACTGCTTTTATTGATTTGAAACTTAGAATGGCATTTCCTGTCATTTCCAGGTTGGTGACTATCCTGAACGAGATCCCTTTGAGGAGGATGAAATATAATGTGATTGTGAAAGGGTATTGCTACATTTCTATATCCATGCAGTCTTCATAACGTTATAGAGTTTGGCAATGAGTTTTCTTTTAAAAATTGATGTTATTATAACATATTTGATGTGGGAATGATGCATGAGATTGTTTGGAAGATGAGAAACTTTAAGCTTGAAGAAACTGGCATTCTTCTTTTTGTGCTTGCTTCTTGGTTTTGTTGCAGGAAAAGAACAGAAAATATCCCAAAGGGGGATGAAGGGTTTTATGCTCACCTGGTAACTAGTAATGAGTCGAAAAGGTGACTGGCTGTTATTCAGAGATATTGTTGGCTAACTTGGTTGGGGGAGATTTTCTAGGGTGGGGAGAGGTATCTAACACAATTGGGGAACGGATGTTTAGTTCTTTTGCTGGTTGTACTGGTTGAAATGATACGTATGTAGAGAACCTGGCCTTCCCTTCAAGCTGATCAAGGAATCACCAACATTTTGGAAAGACTAGGGGTTGATCATTAGGTTTGCGCAGTCTGATAGATTTACCATTATCCATGGAAAGTTTCAACCGTAATTCACCTCATGTAGCCTGCATACACAAAGTGCATAGTTGTTTCATACTTGACGTTAGGGTTTAGGGTATATATTACGTTTCTTAACAACTAATAGGAAGGATACATACCTTGCTGTTCCACCTCATGCGGTGAATACGACAATAATTGCGGCCTTGACTGTAATCACAGCTTCTACCTGCATAAAGGTGGAGATTTGGAAAAAAAATTTGTGTTAAAGCTATTGGTTTACAATTCAACATAGCTTTCAATATTTACGGATGAAAGAGTTAAATTGCTGATTAAGCTACAGATTCAACATGCTTGACAATTCTCTTTATCCCTAAATTGAAGAGGGTGATTCTACATGCACCCAGGCAGCCTACATGGCTCAGAATAGGCCTACTCATAGGGCGGGCTGAGTCCAATTTGAGTTGGGCTTGAGTATGATATTAATATTAAATATGATTATTCAAGTTCGGCTCAACTCGAAATATGGGTCTTGAATTTTGTCCAAATTCACTCATATTTGTAAATAAAAAGTCCAAGCCCGTATAGGTTTATTTATATTATATTTTTTTAATTTATTTTTTAAAAAATATTTTTTAAAATTTAATTTTTATTAATTTAATAATTTTTATTAATTTAATAATTTTTATTAAGTTTATAACTATAAATAATTTAACTTAATTTTTAAAGTTTATGCTATAATATTATATATATTATTATATAATAAAAATTACAGAATACATAAAATATAAAATAAATATATAGAATATAATAATAAAATGCCTCGAGCTAAGTCAAGCTTGGGATTTGAAAGGTGCAGTCAAGGTTTAGTTTATTTTTTTTGTTCAAATTCATTTTTTAGGTTTGATATTTTTGTTCAAATCTTTTCAAATATCGAATGGATTTTCAAGCTTGATCAGGTAGTTTAGCCCTTGAGTAGATCTAGCTCAGAATAAACATTGATTATTGAGTAATGAAATTAGATTTTAGTACATTTTTCTCATAATATTTTGTGGTACTAGATTTGTCATCATAGGAGAGACTAACGGAGTGCCGGTAACATGCCAATTGTCTGCTTTTTTGTTGGAAATAAAGGTTTCGCACTACTCTCCAATTTCTTTTTATCAGCAATCGATTTGCCAACCATCAAAACCAGCATTGGCAACATCAGTGGCTTTGTTGGAAATAAAGGTTTCGCACTACTCTCCAATTTCTTTTTATCAGCAATCGATTTGCCAACCATCAAAACCAGCATTGGCAACATCAGTGGCTTCTTCTGTATGAGTAGGCCTAAGATTTTCAGTCATGCTATTTTAGTATGGACAATTACAAGTGGAGTAACGATAGCAGGTTTACCTTCCCGGTTGCATGTTGCGCCTATTTGCACCAGACAACAGTAAGACACCCAAAAGGGCAAGGGAGCATCAAAAGAAAGAAAAAAGTTATGGTTATGGTAAGAAAGGTAGCAATCTCAAGTTATTACTCTGATCGTTGGTCAGGATAAGTCATGACTTTGTGATACATAAAAATAAAATTATGTTCATTCCGTTAAATTTTTAACGAATCCCGTGGAATGTAACGAAAAAAAAAAAAACACTAATGTTTAACAAACAAAATTGATAAGTTTTAGGATTGAAAGTTTACATGTAAAAATTTTAAGACTGAAACAATGATGAAAAGTATATTTCAGGACTAAACTAATAATAAATTACCTCAACAAAAATCCGTCGTTTGGTGTTCTACTAGTTTTTAATATATATATATATATATATATATCTAACAACTCTAAAAGGGATAATAAAAGATGGATAAAAATGAACCTGTCGCACATTTTTTGCAAGGGAAGTATAAGAACTCAACATTGTTGTGTCTTCCCCATTAATTTTGAAATAACCTATCAAGGTAAACACAGAGGTCAATAATTTTTAGTTGATGTCGAACATCTTCCACTTGAAGCAGTTAAAACTTAAAACTCTTATTGAAGCATCAACCATATATGTTGCTGATACCTTCATCCAACTCACTGAGCATTAAACTTTCATCCAGTGTAATTGGAGAAAATATATAGCAAGGCTAATAATGGAGCTAAAATCTAAAGGATTTAGCACTCCAAAATACTCCGACTATAAGCATCTAAGTTCCAGAACGGAGACGAAAGTCAAACCTAGAATGGATGATCGTACAAAATCCTACGTTAACAAAACAAAAAACCATTGCATGATCGGAGAAAACTCTCTTTTTACGTTGACTTTATACACTACACGAAAGGCTTTTTTTTTTTTTTTTTTCTGACTAAAAAATTCTGTCAAAAATTATTATGATTGTTGCTCATCGAATATGGCATAACGAAATAGTTATTTCAAACAACCAAGCATAGCATTAATATAATAGTCGTTCAAGGAACTTAAACCCCATGATTTATGGGAAGGATTTTTCAGCTTTCCTTTCAGGGCAGGTACATATAATATTTCAATGATGAAGTTTGATATTTTTATTTTAAAAATAAAATAAATTAGCATTTTCCCTATAAAATAGTTTTTCTTGTTAAAATGATATACTTTTTAATATCAAAATATAAAAATCTTTTTACTTTTTGGTACAAATATAAAATATATTGGTATTTTTAGAAAATAATCTAATTGCAGTTATTATTTATTAACTATTTTTATTTTCTTAGTTGCAATTTGGCACAGGTTTTTTTTTTTTTTTTTTTTTTTTACTTCATGAGGTAAATAGTGTTTTTTGCCATGTGTATCACACGTGAATTCTTATTGATTTATGAATTTTTAATCATATTGCAGTATATCTTACAAATAAATAAAAGTATTAAAATATTCATTAACAACATATATATATATATATACTAACATATAAAATTTGCTTCTATTTCAAATTATATCAAATTAATATATATTAATGTTCGTGTATAAAATTAATAGTATGAAGATAAAAAATTAACATAATTCTTATTACCAATTAAATTTATTTACTTTTTAAGATTAATCAAAAATTAAAAACCTTGACATAAAACTATTTAATGTAAACCTTAACTCTTTTTTATTTATTATCAAATAAATTTGTCTTCCAAAAAATATTTTAGTAAAATTAAAATTTTTCATTATAAATTAGATAAGTCTTATTAGTATTAAAATAATTTATTATGGCAATTTAAAAATTCAGTAAACAAAAATTACTATTTTCGTCAATTCAAAAGATTCTCTATATTGATACTTTTATATATACTAGTTTTTAATATTACATGCATTACACGTGATTTTATGCATTCAATTTTTTAAATTTATAAAATAATATTTTTTTTAAGTTGATTATTAAAATCTTTTTTTCTTTCATAATTTGAAAATGTTAGTTAAGCATTAAAAACCACATCAATAACAACAAGCAAAAGAATAAAATATATTATTACATTTATCTTTATTACTTTTGTTTTTTTTTATGACAAAACCATACCTATTTGCTTTCTTCATCTTTTCTCAAATTATCAAAAGAAATAAAATCATAAAAT
>JBBYHK010000005.1:11256899-11270529 GCA_038382065.1 Adansonia grandidieri
GCCCACAACTCCAATTTAAATCCCTGCTTTGGGCTTCACTTGGTGATCTCGATTTGGAATCCTGGTAAGTGAGACGGCTACCTCACATTATATAGTCCAAGGCTTAATGCATGGTACCAAAAAAAAAAAAAGTTAAAAGTTATATGCTACAAACTTTCTTCAAATCTTTCCAGCCATGCAAAGTATCAGTAACCAGCAGAGGTCAGGAGTGTATGCATATATAGACATATACATATACATGATTTTGCTATCAGAAAGTGGGAGGAGAGAGAAGGGAGGGAATGGGATTCACCATGTCAATAAGAAATAATATAAAAAAAAGGTGCAGAGAGAGCACGAGCATGTCAAAACTCAACAACTTGTCCGACTCCTTATGACAAGGACCCTAGATATAAAAAGAAATATTAAACTATAAAACTGGCCATGGCAGATGAAACAACTCACTGTATGATCCAAACATATAATATACTCCAATTAGTTTTAGCTATTTAATTGCCAGCATTCACTACATGCATTAACGCAGGGTGGGATGGGATCTGTGGATTCAGAATCCCTCTTTCTCCATATCAAGGCCTTCACAAGTTTACTTGCTTAAATTGTAAAAATTAGTCACATCTGTTCGGTCTCAACTAGTGCTGCATAAGAATATTTATAAGTGATATATGTCTAGGTTATTCCATTTCCCCGGGTCCAACATGAAGCAGATTGCTATATGACGTCAACAAACAGAAGATAGCAAACATCAGAACCAAGCAGCACCATTCAATCAAATGAATTCTTTACAAAATTACGTGCAGCAATAAAGAAAATATCTAAAGCATCACCTGTCGTTTTTCAACATGCAAGGCAAACAGGGCCAACAATCAAAAGGAGCTAAACCAGAGCCAACTGCATTTTATAGGAAATACAACTCCTTTGCCAAGCTAGTGGGGAAAAAAGTACTAGGAATTAGGAAGGAAACAATAAAGAAATGTGACCGATAAAAACTAACTAAAAGTAGAGGCTAAATACTCTAGTAGAATAATAGAAAGAGTTTGATGATAAAAACAACTAATAAGAAAGTGCATACAAATAAACAAAATTTTCTAAGAGCATTCCAATGTGTATAATTCATAGCAAGATAGTAGAATTGTTGAATAATAATTAAAAAAATAGGGGACACAAATTGAAAAAATGTAGACTTCTTTGGCCATATTCTATAACTTTTAAAGTCCTAAAAGTTGATTAATTTTTTAGTAATCAAATCAAGACTTAACCATTTTTTATGAGCAGGAAAAAGTAAGAATAGATTATAGATGCATAAGTTGAGTAACCAATTACGCAGAATGAAGGCAATTTAGAGTTCTTTATATTTTCACAACTTCTGGTAAATATTAAAAAAATATATTAATGTTTGAATTATGGAAAAAGGGACATTATTGAAAAGATTGTGTCTTGTTTAGAGACAACTGATGCAGAAGAAGATTAGCTCTTCAAACTTGAAGAAAGAGCTACTACGGGCCACCCTCTAACTCCCAAGACTTAATTAGACAGCATACATCATTGAAAGCAACTGAAACTAAGTAAATTATAGACTAGAATCATAGTAACCCTAAACCAAGCAAGACAAAATAGTATAGATAACCCAAAAACAAAAGGTAAAATCTATGTTACTCGGACTCAGGTAAGAGTGTCAGATAGGAGTAGATGTCTGGTATGGCAAAGTTCAATTTTTTTTAAGTTTTTCCATTGATTTGGAGGGTCCTTGGAGGGTCATGTTCCCGTACCCATGTCCAAAAATGTGTTAGACACGAGAGCTAGACATAAATACTTCAAGAAAAATAAAAAATCAGAGTAACATGAGGTAAAATATACGTAAATTGCAATTGGTCTTCTATAAAATACATATAAAACTTATCTAATGAATCCCCAAAGATTTTAATCCTTCAAATAACGGCTTCCTCTGCTGCATAGTACAGTAAGAAAAAGCAACAATTCTTTGACAACCAAAGTTTAAACAATTATATCTTTTCTACTCTAGAGACCTTGATCAAGAAGTATGAGGAACAATGAAGTTCTGATATAAAGTCTTTGAACCAAGGATCAAGGAAATCATGTATTCATGTTATATATCCACTTCCTCTAATTGGAAGTTTGATGTTAAATGTCTTCCCCTCAATTTACAGGAATATATTCTTATAACCCTTTTCTTCCTTTTCTTAAACAGTGGAAAAGAAGCATGTAGGAAAAAAACAAAGGGAAATAAGATAAAGATAGATTTGTCTACAAAGGCAAACAATCCAGAAAGGGAGGAAAAGTGTGGTGTGATCATTATTGCGAACCACGCCACACATAGGAGACATGTTGGAAGACACATGGGAAGACTTCGAAATTGGAAACCACAAGCATTCAAACATGACTCAAAAGTGTTCTAAATAGACATTCTAAAGCAAAAGGCTTCAAATGGTTTAAAAAGAACTATTGCTACATCTTCTTTTAGTAAGAAAATTGATCAACTGTATAAATTGTTCCAATCCACAGTTCTCAAATATGTCTGCTGCTTGTTCCCTAGCCTAAAAAGGTAATTATCTTCAAGCTATAGCATTTAATGTGTCTGTTAATCTGGTTACCCATGGTCATTGATTTAATCCAGCTGATTATAGAATAGGATATTTCAAACTGTTTTCTTCTTATTGTCCATGCGTAGGTAAGCAAAAACATGGGATTACTAATGTTTCTTTTTTAGCAATTACATGAAAAGGATCTGTAGTCATCTCAAAAACTCTTATCCTTCATAATATCCTTCATGTTCTAAATTTCTCCTGCAATTTGTTATCTATTAGTAAGCTAACTCATAATCTAAATTGTTGTGCTAAATTTTGCCCAAACCAATCTTAATTTCAGGCGTTAGATTTGGGAAAAACGATTTGCAATGCTAGGTAGCTAGGTAAAATAATAGACTTTATTACTTTCAAAATGAAAGTACCTTATATGGACAAGATCAGATAACCAGTCTCCAATGAATTCTTAGTTCTAATGATGATGAAATTATGTCATGGAATTTTAGGTTAGGTTATCCAAACTTTCAATATTTGAAGTATTTGTTTCCAAATTTATTTCAGAATGAAACCGATCTTTATTCTAGTGCAAGATTTATGAAATTGTTAAACGTCATTATGTTCCTTTTTTAGTGCACTATTATAAGTCTTCTAAACCATTGGCTCTTATTCATAGTGAATGTGTGGGGTCATTGTGAAACTACAACAATTTCTAGTAAAAAATGGTTTTTAAACTCTATTAACGATCACACTCATTTTCTTGGGTTTATTTACTAAAAGAAATATATAAGGTAGGAAACATTTTGAAAATTGTTACAATATGTTTCACACTCAATTTGAGGAAAAAATCCAAGTTTTTCAAAATGACAATGGTAAAAAGTACTTTAACCAACTTTTTAGAAACTATTATTTTGAAAAATCAATCATTCATTAAAGCTTTTGTATTAGCACACCATAACAAAATGGAATGGTAGAAAGAAAAAATAAACGCCTCTTAAAAGTAGCTAGATCTTTAATGTATACAACTAAAGTATCTAAATACATATAGGGGGAAGTTATTATTGATGCTACTTATATAATATAAAGGATGCTGCCAAGAGTTTTTAACATCCAAACTCTAGTAAAAAGATTTAATGAGTGTTTTCCTTTGACCAATTGCTTACCTTTAGAAGTGTTTGGTTTTGTTGCATTTGTAAATATACATAATCATAGCAATAGTAGGTTAGGCCCAAGAACTTTCTAATATGTCTTTATTCTACAAAAAAAAAAAAAGTGTCCATCCTTGGATCCTGAAACAATTTTTTTGAACTATAGATGTCACATTTTTTTAATCTCAATTTCTTTAAAACCCCTTTTCAGGGGGAGAATTGTTATGAAGACTCATTCATTGAACTCGAGAATAGTTAAAACTTGTATTTTAAGAAAAATATCAGAATTGGAGAATAGTAAAAACCTATTTTTAGCAAAAATCAGAAGTAGGGAACATGAAAAGCCTATTTTTTGAGCGAAAATCAAATCTATCCACTGATTTCAATACTTTGTTATAACGAATCGTTAATTACTTGAATGGATTAGAAACAAGTAAATCACTTATAAAAAAAAGGCAGCCTACTTCTATGTCACAACAGGACATTAAAACTAGACCACAAATTAAAATTAAAAAAAAAAACCTTCAAAGCTTCATGTCTACTTATGGAAAAAATAGATTCAAACTAAGGATGTAGTCACAACCATGCAGAACCAAGCCATTTGATTCTCTAAATGCAAGTACTTCATCCTAGTCTTGTCCTTCATAAACAGAAACTCTTGATTCTCTTAACATTCCCATTGCACTTAGGAAAGTTATTCGAAGTTGTACCAAACATCCATTATCAAAATATGTACCCATATGAAAAATTGTCACCTCTTTCCTTGCTTTTATGTCACAATTGTCTAGTGCAAATGTTCTAAAGAATATAAAAAGTCTCTAAAGGTTCATGAATGGAAAAATGTAGTCTTTAAGGAGATGAAACCTCTAAAAAAATGGCACATGGAAAAAGGTTATTTACCCAAATGAAAGACATTTGTGAGATGCAAATGGGTGTTTGTAGTAAAGTTTAAGTCAAATAGTACATTAGAATATTACAAGGCAGGACTGGTTGCAAAGGGCTTTACACAAACCTATGGAATAGACTACTATAAGACATTTGCACATGTGGCAAAGCTAAACACAGTGAGAATACTTTTGTCTATAGCCATCAATCTTGAATGGCTTTAACACCAACTGGATGTTAAAAATGCTTTTCTTAAGAGGAAGTTTCATGGATGCTCCTCTAAGATTTGAAAACCAATTCAGAACTAAAGTGTGTAAGCTGAAAACGTCACTATACAGACTAAAACAGTCCCCAAGGGTTTAGTTTGAATGATTTACAAGGTTAGTGAAAATTCAAGGATATAGTCAGGCACAAACTGATCATATAATGTTCATGAAACTTGAAAGTGTTAGAAAGATTGCCATTTTAATCATTCATGTAGATGATATAATTCTTGTTAGGAATAATGACGATTAGTTGGCTAGATTGGAGAAATGTCATGCTTTTGAATTTGAGACTAAAGATTCAAGACCCTCACAATATTTCTTGGGAATGAAAGTTGGAAGATCGTGAAAAAGCATTGTAATACCTCAAAGGAAGTATGTCTTAGACTTGCTACAAGAAACAAAAATGAGTGGATTTAAGCCTAGTTATAGGCCAATAGATGCTAATCAAAACTTAGAGAAAAGATAAAAGTGCCAATTGAAAAAGAGATGGACGTCTTGTTAAAAAATCGATTTATTAGTCCCACTTAAGGTCAGACGTCGCCTTTACAGTTAGTGTGGTAAATCAGTTTATGCACTCACCATATGAAGAACATTTAGAAGCTATCTATCTAGTTCTTAGGTACTTAAAAGGTACAACCAGAAAAGGATTGTGGTTCAAGAAAAAGAAGTCTAGAACAATAGGGATATTCATATATGTAAATTGGGCAAGATCAATCACAAGCAGATGATGAACTAAAAAGCAATTTACATATTCATATATGTAAATTGCGTATTCCTATGGGGAACTTAGTAACATGGAAGAGTAAGAAGCAAAATGTGGACACTCAAAGCAATGCAGAGGTTGAATCATTTATGAAATAATGTGGTTGAAGAGAACACTTGAAGAATAGAAGCTAAGCTTAAAATCTACTATGAAATTGATTTAATATAATAAAACAACTATCTGCATAGCCAACAATCCATTTCAACATGACCGCAAAAAACATATCTAGTTCGATAAACATTTCATTAAGGAAAAACTAAAAAGTAAAATATTTGTAAGTCATTTATAACCACAAAATAATAGTTAGCGATGTTCTAAATAAGAAGTTGTCTAGAAGCATTTTTGAAACACTACTCAACAAGATAGTCATGACTGACATCTATGTGCTAACTTAACTTGAGGGGGAACTTAGAAAAATTCAGATTCTTAGGCAAATTCTTAGGGGTTTTTTAAGGTACTATTTCCAATAAATCTTGGTTTGATGGCAATTTGATCCGGAATCTTGTAATTAAGTTATGTCTTTGATTTATAAAGATTTATGTAGATTTTTAAGGGATTTATGTCTATGTAAATTTGAATTTTAACTATTTATATTCCTTGTAATTCCAGTTTTCATCATAATAAAAGATTATTCCATTCTTCTTTTCCCATTTGTGCATGGACTTAAACCCTAGGCTAAGTAAGAGTTACGGCAAAAAGATGTCCAGGACTTGACCAAAGCCATGACCACAGTAGAACCTTTGATCGAGCTCGGCATAAAGAAGTTAGACAAGTTCGAGTCTTCTAAGCCTAACAGCGAAGGCAATGGTGGGGGAGACAAAGATCAAAAGTCCAAAAATAACAACGAAAAGCCAACAATAGGGAAGCCAAAGTCCAACAAGTCATGGGATAAGAAGAAAGACAAGGAGCTAGTGAAATGTTTCTTATGTGATTGATAACTCTATAAAATAGAGTTATTTAGTCTCATTATATAAAATTAGCTATGTCTTAAAAATTTTTATTTAAATTTTATTTATAGTAGTATTATTTTATTTAAATTTTATTTTTTTAGTAGTTTTTAATTTAATATTATTTATTTTCCTTATATTTTAATTACTTAGTTTTTAAATAATTTTCATATTTTTGTAGGTCAAAACCTAAAAGAGTTTCCAAAAGAACAAGGACTTAATCAAGAAGTAAAGTGGACTTAATTAAGCAAAGTGATTAAGTTCGGCAATTTTCAAAAATAATATGTTCTTGGAGGCCAATTTTTATCTCTAGGGTTTTACCTATAAATAAGAATCTTAGGATTAGACTTAGAGACATCACAGAGACATTTCGGATATTCCATAGTTTTATTTTCTCTAGTTCTTTAAAGAGGAGAGAAGCCACCATAATATTCAAGAAGCTAGGATTTTGAAGAAGCTTGAAGATCAAAGATCCAGCCAATCTCAGTTTTCTCTTTCTCTTTACACTTTTTATCTTTCTTGTATTAATTATGATGGTAAAACTCATTGGTTTTATATTGTATATATTTATTATGAACTAAATTTATTTTTCTAAGGTTATTGTGGAACTTAATATGTAATTTGGATTATTTTATTTTTATTTTTTTGATTTAATAATATTTTAGTTGTTTGTTCAATCTTGTTCTTAATGCTTCTAATTGCTAGATCACTAATTAGATTAATTCGGTAACCTTAATAAACTTGGAAAAGGGAATTTTGTTTTTAGATCTGAATGATATATGTTTCATATTCATTTATTAGGATGAATTAATCTGCATGTTAGATAGGAATATATGAGCATGCCATATGTAACCAAATTAGAGTCTAAACTTAATGAGTTTCTTTTAATTCAATTTGCATAGGAATATATTAAATTAGTTAAAAGAGATATTTTTATAAGACCATTGGAATATATTTATAAATAAATCAGAACTCTAGATTAACAACTTATTATTATTAGTCAAGTTAAGAATTTGAGGGAAATTATAATCTTACACTTTTATTATTTAGTATTTGGTTTATTATTATTATTATTATATTTAGTTTTAATTTTTAATTTTTAATCGTTTATTTGAATAAGAATAAGTTATTTTAATTTTAGTACTTAACAAATTTAATATCAATTCCTCTTGGGATCAACACTCTACTTTATCACTATATTACTTATTATGATGCGTGCACTTGAGTGGTTAATTCCAACAACAGTGACGAGGTGATCATCGGAGATATGCGGGAGAACCTACTACTACATTCACATATTAATCTTGATTTTTATTATTCGATTGTGTCTTCTTTTTATTCTAATTTTGATTTTATATTCTTGAATTTTTTTTGCCTAAAAATTAATGGATATTAATCTTGTTCTTTTTTTATTTCGTAGTTGCAAATTTTTCATAAATATCAAAATAAGAAAGATATGAAGTAAAAGCGAATTATGATGACTATTTTCATCAAAAGTTGAATTCCTTCTTATACCTACGTATCAATATGCAAAATTTATTTTTCTTACTTATTTTTATTAAAATTTATTCTAATATAAATTTTTTTTCAAAATTATTATATAAAATTTATTAATTATACTATAATTTTCTACATATGATTATATACTTATGCATTACACGGTTTTAATACTAGTTTTATTTAACACTATGTATACTTCACTTTATTGAGGGGAAAAAAGGATTGGTAGGATGCTAAAAATATGGGCTAAATAAATGGGCCACTACGATTTAGGAGTAAATTAATGGAAGCCGAGGCTGTAGTATTCAAAATCACCTTTTTTTTTTCCTCTCTGTATGTAACTGTGAAACCAACTCTTTCAAAACGCCAGCCGTCTCCTATCTCTTTCTTTTCCAAATCAGCCATTTCCCTTTGTTCTTTGATTTGGGACTCGCACAAAGCAAAGCAAGGCACTCAGTTCAGGTTTTTTTTTTTTTTCAATTTTTTGCCTTACCCATCTCTGTTCGCTACGTAGAGATGCGCTCTGTTTTCCTGCTTCATAGCTTCTGTGTTTTTTTTTTTTTTTTTGTAACATCCATTTTCAATTCCGTTGTTCTGAACATTTTCTTTTTCACTTTTAGGTTTTCTTTGCTTTCGCAGCAATCATGGCAGACGATGAAGTGAAGGACGAGGTGGTGGAGGTAAGTCTTTCTTTTCCCTTTTTAGCTTTTTTTTTTTTTTTTTTGGCTGTCTTTTTAATGTGATGAATTTGATTAAGATGATTAAACTGGTTCATTTATTATATTTTTGTAAGATTTTCTATTGAAATTTGTTAACTTGTAAACTTTAATCCACTGAAAAGGCATAAAATCATATATATTTCCATTCCAAATTTTAAATTCATGATTTTTTTTTTTTTCAAGTAAACTCGATAGTAAATAATGAAAAAAAAAAAAAAAAAGAAGGAATTATGCTTTCTTCACATAAAGCCCTGATCAATATTTTTCAATTCAATATTAGATTCTGTCAATTGGGCCTGTTTTAAATTTTCTTTTGCTTTTTCCTTTTTTTTTTTTAAATTAATGAATGTCTTTGCTTCAGCTGACATCATTCGATCCTACTAAAAAAAAGAAGAAGAAGAAGGTTGTGATACAGGACCCTGCAGATGATTCAGTTGACAAGTTAGCCGAGAAAACTGAAGCTTTGGCGGGTACTTTTACCAATTATTCATACAATACCGTTAGTTCGGTCTCGTTGATGCTGCAAATAAACGAGTATACAGATAAAGTAAAAGCAAAATGTAATAGAAAGGAAAAGACAAAGGGTGAAAAGCAAATAGTAAAAGTATCAACCAGTTGGAGTCCTAGAAAGTGTGGTATGTTTTGCTAGGAGACTCATTTTTTACTTCTCTTTACTTACAGTTTCCGATGGGCTTGACTTTAGCAATCTGAAAAAGAAGAAGAAGAAACAAGTAAGTCATGGCTTTAAATTAAATAGATATGTTGGTTGCTTCTCGATCATCTAATTTGATGATGCTTACTGTGATATTGTAGGTAGAGACCAGTACATTCAATGAGGAAAGTGGGGATGCAGGAGATGATTTCGATGGTTAGAATTTTCATTCATTAAACTAGCGGTTGGTAATATTGTGAACTGGATACTGGTCTTGCTTGAAATCTGTAATTAATATTTTTTTTATGTCTTTTTTACTACTTATCTAGATCATATTGATGGGGATGAAGAAGGTGATGGCATTGTTTTGCAGCAACGCTATCCCTGGGAAGGAAGTGACCGTGATTATGAATATGATGAGGTATAGTGTGTATCTCAGTGTTTTGTTGATATTGCATGCTTTATGTTGTTAATATTATTGATTGGATATTCGTGAACTTGTCATGGTAATGCACCTATGAACTGTGCTTGATGGAATCTTAAATTTTGTATATGGTTTTAGGAATTTCACCACTCACAACAATCTGTTATGGAGAATGTTTTTATGTTTCCTTAAGGCCACTGATTGAATGGCTGTCTTTGTGGCTCTTCATAATTCTGGAGAGTTTGATCTTATTAGGTTTGAAGGGGCAATTGGTGGCTACAAGAGCTCTAAGGGGATTGTCTTTTCACAGATCGTTGAAATTTATTGAGTTTATGTGCTATGTCTTCTGTTGTACCTTTTATTAATTGTTTAACCTTGACTTGATGGGATGAATGCAGCTTCTTGGTCGGGTGTTTAACATTCTCCGGGAGAACAACCCCGAGCTTGCCGGAGATAGGCGTAGAACTGTTATGAGGCCTCCACAAGTTCTTCGTGAAGGCACCAAGAAAACTGTATTTGTGAATTTCATGGATCTATGCAAGACGTATGTTACTTGCACTTTTCCTGTATTCTGTACTCTATTCAGTTATATGTACGGTATTTCTGCTATTTGGGGTGGCTGAGGGTTGGATATCTCTTTTAAGTGAAATTTTTAGATTTTATGTTTTTGTTACTTATTCTATAAAAATATATTGCTTGCATGTGGGTCATGCTGCATGTTCGTTGACTTCTATGTTACTTCCTGATGTCCTCTTATCAACATTCTTTCATTTAGTAGTTAATCAGATTTGGGGTAGTAGTTAAGTTTACCATTTAATGGTTTTCTATTTGCAAAGTTGGTTGACTATGTTGCATACAAACACCACATCCTCTCTAACAACTTCTTGGCTGAGAAAATTGTTTAGAATGCATCGACAACCAGACCATGTCATGGCCTTCTTGCTTGCTGAGCTGGGGACAAGTGGATCACTTGATGGGCAGCAAAGGTTGGTTGTGAAGGGCAGGTTTGCACCAAAAAATTTTGAAGGGATTCTTAGGCGTTACATTAGTAAGTACCTTTTTTCCGTCATACTTATATTGAGATGATAGCAAATGTAAACTTGAAGCTGGGAATATTTTGATTGACCTCCTTTGGAAAATTTGGTTTCCTTTTCTCAGATGAGTATGTTATTTGCCTTGGATGCAAAAGTCCAGATACAATTCTCTCAAAGGAGAATCGTCTTTTCTTTCTCAGATGTGAGAAGGTAATAATGTTCATATTCTTCTTCAACCCCTTTTGTTCTTCTTCCGATATGAGTATGCTATTGCTTCTATATATATATATATATATATATATATATGACTCTTTTCTTCTCATTATCTTAGTACCTGTAGTACTTATAATTTTTATTGATTGGGTGGTCATGCTTATTTGGTAGGATGGACCAACAGACTTCATCTTCTCACTGTGTTAAACATGCTTGATAGTCTATATGTAGCTTTGTTTTGAGTGATGATTAGTAATGAATATGTGCTTTTGGAGGCTTATGGTGATTAAGAATTGCTTGCATTCTCAAATTTTCACTCTGATGACAACAAAAATAACAAATCTAAGGCTTAGAGTTGCTGGTCCTAACTTAAAATTTATTTGCGATGGTTGATATTATTAGGTTTTATGACAAATATTATGTTTACTTTCAAGTTAAATTGATTTGATGTTCATTCCTGTTTAGTAGGGAACCAGCTTGGTCTTTTCTATAACCCAGCTTTTAGAATTGTAAACATTTAAAAAAAAAAAAAATTATTATTGGTCTCTTGTAGTTGCATTGCTGAAAGTCTTTCCACTATCGGAGTCTGATGATGTTATGTAAACTGCCTGCATTATCTGACTTCTTGCTAGAGAGAAACGATTTTGTTGTGAAGCCTCGTCGAAAACTGTCTTGTGCATTGATTGGAGTAGAGTTTTCTGGTGGGATTGTTGGCATCAAATAAATTTGTTTTTCAAGAAAATTTTTAATGGGTTTTATAATATTTTTACACTTCATCTTTTGGAACCAACGGGGGCTTATGACGTTCTGACAACTGCCTACATTGCTATATTGTTCTGTGAATGAGAAAATTATAGTTCTGAATTGATTAGAATTGGAGTTGTTTGCGAAGTTTCATTGTGAAAGTGAAAAAAAAGGGCTAAGTTCGGTATTAACCCCCTTTTTCCTGCCCTTTTGCCTACGGTGAACAGTCCTGTGGATATCTTTGTTTCGGAGCAAAACAATTAAAATTAGGCTCAGTCAAGTGGAATGTGTATTATCCATATAGGGGATCCTCCGGCTTAGAAGATCGATCGACCTGAGAATACTTGCCTAAAATATATGATCCTTTCTTGCGCAGAAGAATCAGAAAATGGTTTTCACCTTTAAGCATAAATCAAACTTCTAAAAAAAACATGGATCCATTCTTGATAAATAAGATTCACGCTATACTTCTTCAATGAATATTTTAGGAAATTCCATATAGATTATGACCCAAATTATATCGATGTGCAATTCCCTCGACGGCGGAAAATAGTCTTTTTTTTTTTTTAACATAATTCTTGATACAATTACTTTATGATCTTGTTCTTTCTTGTAGTGTGGGTCTGGACGATCGGTTGCTCCAATTAAAGCTGGGTTTGTTGCTCGTGTTGGCCGCAGAAATGCTGGCACTTAGACTTTTTGATTCGGCCAAAAAATGATATTAGTTGTAGTTTCTATTCATACTTTTGATGAGATTTTGAACAGAGGTTAATAATTTGTAATTTTAGTATGTGTTTGAGACTTGCTATTTGCTTCCCTTGTGATCAACTTCTGCTTTATCTTTTTATATCGAGAAATATTTGTATTTAGTTGATGATGGCCCTCTTTCTCTGAGAAAGTTGTTTTGAAATCTCCATCACTGATCTCTGTCTCACGATATTCGAGTGCCTTGGTTTTGTGTTTAGTGTCAATTTGAATGGATAAATAACACCCTATTGTTTTGCTCTCTGGTTTTCAAAGCGTAATGAGACCGAGGCAGGTGCTGTTATTATTTTCTTTCACATGAATGTGGTGTCAGATTTTCAAAGCCTTCAAACACACTTTCTGAATTAGGAAGGTTGAATATCAGCGGCTGATCCAAACTAGGGGTGACAACTATCCAGTTAAATCGACCGATCTAAATTGATTTTAATTGGTTTATTCGGTTCAATTTAATTGTTTCAATGAAATTCAAATAAATAAATAGATTTGGTTTGTACTCGTATATATTTAAAGTTGAACCGATCGAAAAAATCAGTTTTTAATTAAAAAAGTAAATAAATTATAAATTTTATGCTAAATCATAATCAACTCAATTATTCTGTACAATAACTATATTATCAATTTTGTAAATTCATTTCCATAATTTATAAATAAAGCCCAAACCGATTAAATCAATTCTTCAAATTTGATCAATTTCATTGGATTTTAAATTTTCAAACTTGACTGATTTATTGCACGTTTAGAATTTTAAAACCAAACAAATCAAATGCTCACTCACCCTAAATCCAGCGCCAGCCTACGAATCGATACTCGTGTCAATCTGTCGATGTTATTTGTCATGACCCCATCCTAATTCAAAGTTTACCCAATAAAGTATTTTGCATTGTTTGGCAGGTAGTGATAGAACTCAATTCGGTTCATGTCTTTATTTTGCTTTTACTCGTTATTCCAATAATTATTGGTTTGATTTAAAATATTTGATGTATGAATTTAATTGATAAAGCATTTATAAATATATCCAATAATTAGTAAAAAA
>JBBYHK010000005.1:11271816-11287528 GCA_038382065.1 Adansonia grandidieri
TGGTTCAGAAGCCAATTTGATTTGGGATTCTAGTGAAGATTTAGGGTTGATATAGGACCTCAAGTGATTAAGTTCGGGTTTAATTTCAATAATGTTTCGTTTCCTGAAATTATATTTTGGCAGTACAATTTGTTTGAGTTTTGTTGTCTTTTTTTCGTTCACGGGTATCATTCTAATCTCCAACCTTTCTTTCTAGGAATCTTACTGATTGGTAAGATTGATCTATACATTTTTTATTCCCATGTGTGGCTGAATGGAATGTTTGGTGGCAGTTCTGTAATTTCCTATTTCATGGAAGATAATCAGAGGGTTTTCTTTCAGTATGATGAATTTATTTGAGGGTGAATGTCTTATTTCTTAGGTATGGTTTCCCAGGAACCCATAGGTGAGGTGGCCTAGGTTGAACAGATTCTCGTCCTCAGACAATCTAGTCAATCATCATCTTTGAATCCCTATTTCCCCTTAAACAATGTGTCTAGCCACCTTATTTTTACAACCAAAGAGCCTCAAACCAAAATTCTTAAACTATTGTCCACCAACAACATAGAAGATATTTCCCAATAAATATGGTATAGAGCCCAAAAAACATATCTACTGCTCTAGGCTTTAGTCTTGATATTTAGTAACAGGCACACTAAAGACACAAGAAGCACAAAACAAAAACCAAGTGCCATCATGGCTCAAAACGGTGCAAGCATTTCCGTCTTAATTCCACCATTTTTGGCCATGTGATATCTTGCACTTCAGCTGATTCCATGAAAATTGGCTCAAGTATGCAACCATGTACAAAACCGTGAGGTCACTGATAAGTAACTCTATTTATAGGGTGAGCTAGAATTAACTAGGAGAATATATGTACATATATATATGTATTTATGCATGTATAAAGAAAAATCAAAGTAAATTATGCCAGCAAAAACAGAACACAGAGAAGTTACCTTTTTCTTCGAGTTGATATTTCTCTGTGTGTTTGCGAACAAGTCTCCTTCAGATCTTTCATATGGCTCTTTTTAGCTCGGGATCGGGAGACCCCTACAACAGTGGCATAGTAACAATACTACACATTCGATAAAACTTGAAAAAAAGCACAGTTATAAAGCTAAAATTACCTTTTCTATCAACTCTCCGTGATTGAACTTCAGTCTCCTCCTGTTCAATTACTTCACCGGAAGCTCCAGAAGATTCATCTGACTCAAAAAGTTTTGAAGTTGATTCATCATTCCAAGACTCGGTTTCCCCTTCCATGGACGTATTGATGACCTCACCATCGCTAACACCTAAAAGATACAATGTGTTAGATATCAGCTTCACCACTTCAAATGTGATTTAAAAAAAGCTGAAATAAATATATGAAACAATTTTCTTAAAATGGGAGCTGCTAAGCGTGCAAAGAGTGAATAAGATTTCAAAGAATTGCAGCAATACATTTGCTTAGAACCACACTGGATATAATATTAACTTAGAGTGGAAAAAAGGTGTTACCATCTAACATGTCTAACATATTGACGTATTTTTTTATGTTCGTTATATATCACATGGTATCATGACATCATAATTATAAAACTGTCAAATGTTGCTTCTACCTACAGTATAAAAGAGAGAAGAAGCATAGCACTAGTTCTCTATGCTATATTTGGAGAAAATTTTGGCCCGTATGGTGCTAATATTGCATGACCCATAGGAGAACACCTCTGAAACTTGGAAGACGGTTTTCAAAACCACTGCATTTAACAAACCAATTTTCAGTAGCTAAGTAGTAGAATGCCTAGTATAACAGTTTCCTTGCTACATCTTTCTCTAAGATGCCAAAGGAGAAAATAAGAATGCTAATAACTACATAAGTAAAGTCAGACCAGTCAGAATCCTCTCTCCTCAATCATCATATAAATTATACGATTAAAGCATATCTGAAAATTTTTGCAAATCAAAATATTCACCTAGTAGCTAGTGCCTTTGAATCCTTCATGAAGATGTTAAGATAACATTTGTTTACTACTGCATGATGTATCTAAGACTAAGTATGTTACATTGCAGCAGAACAACACCTGAAATTTTGTTATATTTATCTTTTATTCCCCAATATCAAGGTGCCCAACAGTTTTGAGTGACAATAAAATTATATATACAGTAAGTCAATTTTTCCACACACTATTAGAAGCTTGCAGGTTTGAGATCCAAGGAAAATGAGAATGTAGTGGAAGTAGAATGAAAATAGATGAAGTCAAAGGGAAATGATTTAAACTCATGAACCAACCTTCTGCAATGTCAGATTCTGCACTTTCTTCTTCATCATGTCCAGCCTTAACAAAGCCTTCTATGTTTCCAACCTTCTGTCGATGGATTTCTGCATTTCTTGCAGTAACCTCTTGCTCCTTCTTTTCCATGTGGAACTTATTAAGTTTCTCCTCAAACTCCTCGATGCATACTTTTAATTCTGGTTTAGCAAACTTCTTACCCTGTTTGCAAACCAACGTGGTGAGAAAATGGCTCATCTGAGCTTAAAAAAGAGGCCAGAAAAACTCAAAAAAAAAAAAAGGTACCTTGTTAATTATGTTTCTAAAATGTTCCATCACAGAATCCTCAGATAGGGCATGTTCATAAGTCTTGAATGATTCTATAAGCTTTTTCACTCCCTTTTCAGTGAATGATAACTGAGAAAGACAGTAAGAAATATTCTCCCATTGCAAAACATCTGCAGCAAAGACGAACCATTTTGTAAGTAAAATCTAACTTCTACCTTCATAATACATAAACTATTGTTTGTTTGCAATGTTAAGCAAAATAGTAACAAAGAGAAGAGGGGTAGAGAAACATGGAGGCTGCTGCTCTCTGGAATCCTATAAACTACAATATAAAGAGAAAAAAAAAATGTTTTACTTCCAAGATCCTGCACATCCTACTAAAGGCGGCAAAATGTGACAGAAACCTATAGGTCTGAAATAATCTATTCTTTCAACTAAATAGACAACCTAAGCAGCATTTATGATAATGCAATTGTCCACGGCCGAAAAAGGAGGAAAAGCATTCCAAATAATTAAAAATATAAAAATAAGAAAGAAAGCAAATGATCTCAAGAAAAAATATTCATAAGTTTTCAAGCTTAAACAAAGTAGTAAGATGACACGGTACACAAAATAAACACAAGGAGTAAGGGAAAAATTTACTATTTTATTTAGGGGAATGAATCAACTTTATCATTCTGCAATTTTAACATTGTACTTTTAATTTGGTTAAATAATGTCAGCAGTTGATGGTAAATTGGAATATTCTACAGAATTTTTCTTTATCATTATTTTTTAACTTTTTTTAACCAAATTTCAAGAACATGGAAACAATAATAATCAAAAGAGGACATTATAAGAAGAATATCATCTTCAATGAATAAATACAAAGAGAATTTAAAGAAATCAAAGTTTGCATGCCTGTGACTCCACTAAACCTATTGCAGAGCTTTTCTACAAGTGCTTCCATTTGTTTGTCCTGAAAATTATTATAGATATCACGTTAACAAGAATCATAAAGAACAGTAATTTCAGTTTCAGATCAACAATGTATACCTTCTTGATGGAACCAATTAAGAACTGCATGATGTTGCAGAAAGACTCTTTCTGCAGATCTTGGGCGGATAATTTGCCAAGGATATCTGGGAGTAAATTATATATTGGATTGCTTCCTGCCAAAATAATTGGAAAGAAAAGCGTTAGATGCTATATTATATGAGCCAAGGAAATAGATGTTAGTAATATCACAATTCACCTTTCTTTGACAACTCATGAAAAAAGAGTTTAGCCAGATTTGAGATCCTCTCATCATGGTCTTCTACTCGTATGGCCATCTCATTTATGTAACCTTTTACCTGATCCAAACATGCCACGAAGCAGAACACTAAAGCTTTATAATACATTTTAAAATCAAAAGAAAGAATATGAAGCCAATAGTCAGCCTGTCAGACCTTCATCATGTCATTTAGTATGAGATGTGAAAGAACCAGAACAGCATTCTTCCTAACTGAAACTGAAGGATCCCTTAACCGAGCATACATGTTCTCTGTCCATGGTTCTAACAGATTAGGAAAGCGAACAGCCAAATCTCCAAGAGCAATAGTACAATTGGAACGAACAACTTCTGATGGTGCATTCTCCACAACAGTGAAGAGAACCTGGAGATTTTCATCACTGGAAGACCATTCAATCAAAAATTCAGGCATGAAGTCTTATTTGGACTCTAAATAGCAGAAAACAAATAAAAAGATACACAAAGATAGTTACCAAAATGTTGCATCTATAATCATAAATCGACATAAGGCAAGCATTGCAGAGGCCTGTAGTACTGGATACTGGGACACAAAAGTTGCATCAATTTATTGAACAAGATTTTTAACGCCGAGAAAATGAAAAGCATGCATGCATGCAATCTAATACAGAATAAGAGAAGTATCTTCATTTTGTTTCCACAAGAAGTTAAAATGAGTTTATTTTTATAGTTCCTAATTAGTGTACTTTTATTTTATATTTGATCTATATACTTGAGATTTTTCTCGAGAACTTTGCAAATGTCATGATATTAAATTTTCAAAATCATGAATCATTTGAACATGATCCCATGATAGGAGATGACTTCAACCATAAAAGCAATGCTCTTTATTGAGAAAGTAGATAATGGAACCCAAAGGAATTTAGGAAAATGAAAGAAATGAAAAGAGAAGGAACAGCTGCAGCATGCACCTTCTGCATCAGAACAAAATTTCTGCACAGCTTACTGAGGAAAGGTGCGCACTCTCCAATCAAATTCTTTTCACTGGAACTACCACAAACAATTTCTTTCTCTGCTCTCTCAGCAAGTGTGTCAAGCACTGCATCTTCAGAAGCAGCAAGACCCAGTTCAGCATTGATACTAGTATCCTGTAAGACATCATCAGGTATATAAATCATAATAGGTTTCTTAAATCAGATTATAAATTCATAATTAAGAAACAAATTACAGGTTACACTGTGTTCTTACCTTTAGTGTTTCGGCATTTGCTTCAGAATCCACTTTTTCCTTTTTACCTTTCTGTTTCTGGATCTTCCGAACACAAGATTCAATGTATACCAGTTGGTTCATGGCAATGTGGCTTGTGACAAATAAGTATTTGCTAAGCTTTCCTACTTGAACAGTGGAAAGTACAATGAACTTATTACTAACAATGTCGTTATGTAATGCATCTCCTCCACTACCATCAAAAACCGAACTAAGAGATTTTTTAACAAGATCGGCTGCTAACGTTTCTGGAGTTGGATGAATAGTATAGACCACACCTATTGCTTTATCAGCAGCTGCATACCATATGTTATCTGGAAGCCCAAAGCCAGTAATTAAGCTTTCCAGAATACCGAATATTCGGCTGCCGTTACTGAGTAACAACTTTTTCTTGTCCTCTTTGGACAATCTCTGGATAGCAATGCATGCTGTCCTAGCTAACAAAGGTTCCAGTTTAGCCCAACGACCAAACCCAATGTCCATAATGTCCTGTAAGTGAGAGCCAAGAATTGCACTGGATGATTTTGCCGCCATGCAGAGGATAGCTAAAGCCCCACGACTTTGTTCAGCAGTGGTTCCATTAACATTAAAGCAAAAGAAATCCCAAAGTGCTGATATCTGTTAGAAAATGGAACAATGGAGAAAATTGAATCATTGATTTTATTAGAGCAGACTTTTTACTGTGACATAATTGACTCTCTCAAGGGAGGACACACCACAGTTAATCAATGATATGATTCAAACTTTCTTGCACTAAATTGTTATTGGCAATAGTTAAACACCTTAAACTCAGTCACTTCAATCCCTCCCTCTATGGGTAACCACAAAGAAACTTTAGGCAATGAAAATCATGATAAATCATTTGGTGCAAATCCAATTCCATATGTGGATCTACAAAATAAAACAATGCCTTAAACCTATCAGAAAATGATTCCAACACAGATGGATTCATTCATTATAAACCATACAGAACTTCAGCTTCATAATTTTCGTCCCACTGTAGAGACCTAGGATACTTGTGAATCTATTTTATTCGTGACAACTGGCAACAAGAAAAAGCAATTCCGAGGAAGGGAAGAAGGCTTGACCCTTCTAGGTTTCCATAGAAAACCAAGGAATGATTTTAATGCAAAATCAACATGGATATTCCAAAGACATAAAAGTGAACATACCGCACCACTGGATATATCACCTTTAGACACCAAGGCACCGACAATTAACTCAAGGGCTGCTTGATCCCCTACATTTGAATCTATGGCTAAATTCAAAAGATTTTTAGTGGTCTCCACTGGGCTTTTCCTAATATAAATTGTTACAAAAGCATTCTCTACAGCTTCATATATGGATTTGTCTTGAGAAAATACCTGAAAAATCCAGAAACAGAGACTATTCATGTTAAATGCTTATCAAAAATCATGTTTACAGGATAGCCAACCTCAAAAGCACAAAAAGATGAAAAAGATGAAATAGAATTAAAGATAGACGTGAATGCATGACAGAAAATTATAGCCTACCAGTGGCAACATCTTACGTAGACAGGCTTCTGCGCCATCAATTTGGAACTGTCTACATCTCATCAGCAAGAGAATTGTGTTCTCGACATCTGTGGCAGAAGATGAAGCCATCAATTGAAGGAGTGTTGGCATTGTGGCAGATATACACTCAGAAAATTTCAAACCAGCCTCAAGGGAGGCAACCAAGGCCCGAGTCTGCTCCAAGTTCCCAACATCTGGCACAGAACTATCCTTACTAGCAATATCTTGTTCCATATGGGGGAAACTATCACCTAAGCTCTCACGTTGATGGTTGGTGACCTCTTGAGCATTTGAATTATCAACCTCACCATCACCATTAAACAAGTCATTATTCAAGGGCACATCATCCTTCATGCCTTCAGACAATTTAGCTGGTTCAAGGTCATTTAGCTTCTTCTTGTATTGCTCCAGAGTTGCTTGAAATGAAGCTATTCGGAGTTGTGGACCAAAAGGATTGTGCTGCAACATCATAATTAGTAAATTTAATGCAGATTTTCTAACAATGGCACTCTTATCTTCCAATCTCCCAGCAGCAACAGCTGCAACCTCATTCCATAAACCAATTGAAATAGAATGCTCCTCACATAGCTCAGCCCAAACTTGAAGAACTCGACTCCTTGTATAAGCTGAAACATCTCTACAACGCTCCAGCAAAATTTCCAACATGGCTTGTTTGGTCTGAAGACGAATGGATTTAGAACTTACTTCGCCTTCAACATCCTTAAATGCTTTTGCAACTAATTTACCCAAAACACCGACAAGGGCATTCCTTATCTTATAAGATTCTCCGCCAAAGTGTGGAATCAAAAGTCCAATGTTAGTCGACACTAACTTTGGTAGTTGATCAGCAAGTTCCACCAGGAAGCGCCCAATATTTTCAGCCCCTGCTGTATCCTTCGAATAGGATTTGGGGTTAGTCCTCCCTATTTCTCTTATAAGAGAACATGCAAGTGTTCCATCAGCATACTTCTTCTCAGCAAAAGCAACGGCATCAGCCATGTGGGTTACAACAAAGTCATATTTGTGAATAAGGTGCATGATTGAAGCAGATGATTGCTCTGTATAGTGGTATTTTGTAGCACAAGCCCCAATGATATGACATAGAGCGTTTCTAGTTTCTGAGTCCTTTAGAAGTGCGACCTTCTCAAACATAGAAAACACATTTCTGCAAAACCAGAATCAGAAGTAAATTCCGTTTCAACATAAAACACAGAGTTTATCATAGCTTGTAGGATTAGTTAGACGAGTGCACTTACTTCACAATAAAAGATAGATAATTTTCATCTGGGTCAACTGATCCAAAGAGCATCAAGAGGTTGATCTCTAGAGAGTTCGCAATCAGGTTAAGCATCCGGCCTCTCTGCAACTCCCAATCCCATGAGTTTACTGGCTGCTTCTTACGAATACTAGCTGTCATCTGACAAATGACCAATACAAACTATGAAACATAACACCAACAGCAGCAATGTGTGGCAAGGGAGGAAAGGGTAGCAGGGCTATACCTTTGCATTGTTGCTAGAACCACTGCTAAACTCCTCGGTCAAAATAATGTGAAGGAGAAAGAAGGTGTAAATTTTAAAAGCATTACGATATGAAGTGACACGATCAAGCATCAGAGTTTCATCGTCATCATTCTGAACTTGAGAAACACGAAAGAGTGAATCAACATTTGGGAGCAGAACACTGAGATTGGACCGAAGACTTTCTACAAGAGTAAACTTGCAAGCCGGGGTGAGACTCAAAAAACCTTTCACCAACGAGTACACCCGCTCGAACACATCCTGCTCTTCGATACAGAAGAGCTCTTTATCAGACAGATCAAAGGCTACCCCTGTACCAAAAAAAGAAAACAAATATGAAATCGTGTAAAAAGAATAAAACTTGCGTTTTCAAAATGCTAGGAACATTAAAACATTAACATTCTACTGTTATATTCTAAGGAAAATAAGAAACTCAAATCGATTTTTCCGAATAATTCATCAAAACCAAATCAACTTATTTTGTTGACACATCTTCTCAGCAGCCCAGAAAAATGGAATTTAATAAAAAAGAAATCAAACAAAACAGTTAGGGGTTTTCGTGAGGAGAAAAACATTAAAAAATATGGAATTTAAACAGACATGAGTTCGAAAGTTTCGGAAGAAACACAAATCCATCTACATTTAGCAGAATTTCCTCTAACCTGAAGCAGTTTAGACAAATTAAACCGAATTTGCGCAAAATTTGGAAGAAAAAGTGATAAAAAAAATTGAACCTTTGACAAATTCTTCGAGTTCGGAAGGACGAAGCCTAGAGACGTCGATAGCGTTATGAACGGAGAGACGGTTGTCTTGGCAATCTTGTTCTTCGTCGTTTTCTAGGGCTTGCAGATTTGGGGGGAAAACGAAGTGAGGAGCCATGTTTATTTTAGCAGATCAGATCAGATCTTCAACTGGAGAGTGGAGAAAAGAGAGAAAGAGAAAGAGAGCTTCTCTGCTTCGCTACTTTGTCCTGTCCTTTTTCTTACTTCTAGTGTTTTTTTTATTTCAGTTGATAAGGGCCCTGAAATAATTCAAATCGAAATGAACATAATGGAAGCGGGAAATTTTTTTCTTTTTTTTTGTTTACTTCGGCTTTGATTGGGCCGGGTTTCGACTGTTTGCTAATTCCATCTTTTTTCCATGAAAATATTCACATCGCGAGTGCATGCTCACGCACATATTACCGGCTAGAGATCTCCGGAGCTACGTAGGATTGTGTTATGGTTCGAAAAACTTTAAATTTTAAAATTTAATTTTAATTTAATATAAAATTTAAATAAAAATATATTATTTTAATTTAAAAATATTTTGATTTAAAATAAGAAAATAAAAATCCAAGCTTAAGTTAATGGGTAACTTGATTCGTAAACAAATCTAGTACCATGCCAAATCAACAATAATTCTCTAAACCTTAGATTTGTTTAGTTTGTTCAATGGAATATAAAAGAAATAAAATAATTATTTGATGAGAATTTATCACACCGTAAAAATATTTTTTTAATAAAAGTTATTATTTTTAAAAAATATAAGAGTTAAAATTAAAAAAAATAAGAAAACAGTTTTTTAATGAGTAGTTGATTTTTAATGTATAGACTTCTAGTAAAAAAAGTTTACTGTTACCCCTATGCTTTGACTTTTTTTATGACATTTAACTTTATGTATTTTGATCCTTATGATAAAAGAAAACAATGCAATTAACTTTTTGCCCAACTGATATTTATATACTAAAAATACCCACATCTTCTTCTTCTTCTTCTTCTTCTTCTTCTACCTCTTCTTCTTCATCTTAAGTTGAAACCCTAACCATAAAAAACTTTAAATTTCATCAATTTTAATAAATAAACCAAAACTCAATTTAATTAAAACCAAAATAAAAATGGTCCATCATCTAAAATTTCAAATCTCATTTAAGAATTCTATAATCTAATTATATTACTCACAGAATTTAAAATATTTTGTTTAGATATGAAACTTAAAAAGATGAAAAAATCCATAGCTAGAAGAAATTTAAAAATATGAAAAAAAAAAATCAAAATCAAGTCAAATCCCATTTTTCTCGTATGATGCAAAGCTATATTCATAAAAAGAAGAAAATATCCAATAGTCGGTTTTGTTACTTGATTTTTATATCTAAGTAAAAAATTATAAATATTTATTTTCTCATTTTTTCAGGATGAAACTATACGTTACATGAAAGGAATAGTTCTTTGCCATTTTTACACTGCCATTACTGCATGATTTTTTGTTCATAAAATTCCAACCCCTTTAGGGAAGTAAAACTACCCCCAACTTAAATTACCGAAATAATGTTTGTAAATAAACTCTGTTTCGATGATTCCCTTAAATAAATTTTTTGTCTCTAATTTTTAGTTTTATAATAGTAGCATAAAACACATAAATGAGTGAGGAAAATACCAAAATCTCAAGAAGAAGAAAAATATTTTATTTAAAATTAGAGAGAGAAAAAAAGAAGAAGAAGAAAAAGAAGAAAGAGGAGGCAAAGGGTTTTTTAATCAATTTTAAGGTTATAATAGTGATTTCATGCCAAAATTTAATTGAATCAAATTGTGACAAATGGTTTAAAAGCACAAGGGATATAAATGTCATAATAAGGTGTTTATGTGTCAAAACTTTGAAGTACGGGGGAAAAAATGAACTTTTCGCTTTTTAATATTGAAAGACTTAAATAACCCTAATTTTATTTTAATATTATAATTTTAGTTTATTTTTTGTTAATTCTCAACTGAGTTAGTTTCACTTAACTCAATGATACCAAACTCAATCAAGAATTTTATATATAGTATAGGTTATTTATATCTATAATATTATTAAAAAGTTTAATTAAGTTGGTGTTATGAATTAAATAACAAAAAAATCAATAAAATTATTTAAATAGATATAAAATTATAGATTTTTTTATCTTCATACTTAAATAGAAAATTTATCTACTTAAATAAAACTATCTACATATTTACTTAAAATAACTACTCACTTTAAATATATATGCATAAGAAAATAGGTACATGCTTACTCTATATATTCTTCCTACATGTACACATATGTAGACAACATATTCATGTTTTACTTCCCTTGTTAAAATGTATAATTTTAAGACATAATGGGCACAAGGGGTGGTTATACAGAAGATTACTTTTGGCTTCAAGGGCGAAGCTGGCTAATATTTTTTAGAGGCAAATATAAAGATAAAGAAAACTAATTTTTTTTAAGATTAATTTGTTAAACTTAACCAACAAACAATCAAAAGACTCATAAAAAGTTTTATACAACTTGCAAATAAAAAAGAATAAGAAAAGAAAACTTACAATAATCATTTAGAAAAGTTGAAATCAACGATGCTTTATAGACTCAAATTCATCATTAATTGACTCTGTACTTAAAATATTGGCAATGTCCTTTTCAATGTAAACTACTATATTATCTATAAGAAACTTATCATCCATTTTGTTCTATAGTCTTGTCTTGATAATTTTCATTACTAAAAAAGCTCTTTTTGTAGTTGCTATAAAGATGGGAAGACTCAAAACAAGATGAATTAATCTATCAATCAAGTGATAACATTTTGACTTTTCTATTTTTATCAATATCTGGCACAATTCAAAAGGTGTTATAATGTCTTGAAAATCTTGGTGTTGTAGTCTCGAAAAAAGCCTTTCTTATTCAGTGAAATCTTGAGAATAAAAATTCTTAACTAGCCGACAAATATCATCAAAATTGAAATGATTTATAGTTTCCATTGGGGTCTAAAGCTGTGGTCAAATTCAAAAGTTCCAAAGCTTGCTCATTGAATTTAAATTCAATTCTTGGAACTGACAATCTATCCCAATTAAGAATATATCAACCCGATAATAATGCTTTATAATTACATCTGGTTAACGAGATGTTAACGAGATCAACTTTGCCCAAGATATATCATGCTTTATATCAGGAATCTCTATCTCATGCCTTTAACAAAGATTTTTTTCATATTTTCAAGCAAATTAAATCATCCATAATCTTTTCATTTCTAAATGAGTGATTTTGTGGTAGAAAAATAATGAATTGCATTTAAAAATATCCTAAAAGCATAATTGTAGTGCTTGAAAAAGAATGTTAGTGATTTCCATGATCTCAAACATCAAGTGTAGTATAAAACTGAATTCAAAGGATGCTAATATCTTACTAGCAACAGAAACATCATTTCTTTGAGAATAAGTAGCCCATTCATTAATAAAATTACCAATAATAGTGCAAGTTGCATCAAATATTTTTATCAAACTACAAATAGAATGAAAGTGAAAGCTCCATCGAGTATTTCCAGCTCTTTGTGGAGTTTCAAAATTTGCTCATTTACTTGTTTCAAGTTCATCACTAGAAATCATATTTGTAATGTCAGTTATTTAAATAGCTTGTAATTGGTCATGCCTTTTATAAGAATTATTAATAATATTCACAATAGAGGTCAATTCTTAAAAAAAAAAAAAACTCATGAATATGAACTACTTCTCTAAATATTGCAACCAATTCTAATTGTAACTTATGAGCATAACAATGCACATAATATATATATATATATGGATAATCATTAAATACCAAAGCTTGCAAATCATTCCAGTCACCATGCATGTTGTTACCACCATTGTATCCTTGACCTCGAATACTTTCAACTTCGAGGTTGCAACGAGAAAGAACAAACACTAACTCTTTCTTTAAATTCATTGCACTGGTATCAATAACATGGACAAGGTCAAGAATCATTTTTAGACAAAACCAACACCATCAATAAATCTCAAAATAATAGCCATTTGCCTTTTTTTACACTCATTTCAAGCTTCATCAATAATGATATAGAATTTCATGTTTTTCACATATTCTTTAATTGAATTTCTCACCCCATATAAGTCGCAACTAAAGTTACAAAAATAAAAACTTAAATTCCGCTTGTAAATAATTTAAGAAACATGATAGGTATAAAATCGACTAAAGGTACTAAAGAAATAAGAACAATGACTACTAATTCATCAGTTAATATATTCCTAAAAAGTCGAAAACTAAGAGATAAGGGCTTTATGAAATCCTCTAAAATGTTAATGGGTAAAAGACTTTTGAACATCTCTGGATGTGTATTTAGCAACTCATGGAGAATTTTTAATAACAACCTTTTGAACTTTATTATTATAGGATCCTAACAATTCCAGCATTTTAATGAATTTTTCTTTATTTTTGGCGGATAGACTTTCATTCTGACCTCTAAATGCACAAGCTTAAAAAGTTAGCCATCTAAAACAATCTATGGAAACTTTGAGCAGAATTCAATTATTTTTAGTCTCTTCTAATGCTTGCCTTTTGATAAACCTATCAATATGTTGTGACTTTTTCAATAAAGTTTCACAAAATTTTACAACAACATTATGCAAAGACATTAGGTTTTTTCCAACATGATTAAAAAAGTAGATAGTTTTTTTTTACTGTTTACTTTCCTCCAACATTTTTAACCTTTTTTTAACGAATGTATTTGAACTTGAATGATTGAAAGCCTTTTTACCAACATATTAAACAAAATATAACAATTTTCTCATGAGAACTTTAACCAGGAAATATACAATTCAGACCAAAAAGCTTGAAAATGACGCGAATGATCATCATCTTAAGTATAGGTTAACAGAGCCTATATTTGAGACAAGCACAACGAATTTCATCCCTTTGATTTATAGGAAATTTCCATATTCTGAGATAACTACAATGAATTTCATCCTTTTGATTTAAATGAAATTCCCATATTATTGGTCACAATTTAAGATCAGGTTTAACATGAAATGCAACCATGTTTTTAGGATTAAGTCTTGGACATTTTGGCTCACATTACTCTTAGTCATGAGTTGAACCATTAAGGCTTCATAGCTTAAGCGTAGAAGAATCATTTGGATCATTTATTGCTTTTTTTTAAAGAATTTGTCAATTGTTTTCAATTTACTCATACCTAGAACAAATTAAACATAAAAAATTTTATGTCATCAGCCTTTAATATTTTTATTTAATTCTTATTTAAATTTTACAAAATAGAGTTAACTTTAAAACCCCTTATAGTTTTAACAAAAACTACTTAACCCTTTGTACTTTAAAAATTACTACTTATATCCCTTGTGGTGTTATTCCATTCAAAATATGCTTAATATTATTAAAAATTTATGTGAAACCCTCACCATTTTAAACGTGCACTATTAGAATTTTTAAGAGTAAAATTGATTTTTCATCCTATTTTTTAATGGTGTTGAGCACATTTTTTATGAAATAAAATCACAAGGTAGGTTAATAATAATTTTTAAAGCACAAAAGGGTTAAATGACTTTAGTGATATTTTTTTTTTAAGTTTACCATAAAAAATAAATTAACTCATAAAAAAAAGAATAAAGTTACTCGAAAATGACGACCTCTATTTCGAAGGTCCAATATAACTATACATCTATCATTTGGTTAATTTTGTTTGTTAAACAAAGCATGGCAAGAAAAAGATAAAAGCATAATGATTAAACTTAATATTCAATATAAAATTATAATCTAATTATTAGTTTATACTCATATGACTATATTAAGAAAAAGATAAAAGCCTAATGATTAAACTTAAAATTGAACATATATTTAGATCCTAATTATTAGTTCATGCCGATATGACTATACCTAGTCTAATCACATAGAAAAAGTCAATAGCTATGACAAATTTTAAAAAGAGATATCAACATATATAACATCACTTTGAAAGAATTATAAATAGGAGCAAAACTGTAATAGTTTAAATTAAAAAAATAATTTATCTTTTTGTAATTTCTATGACCAACAAGTTTTTTGTGGTGGCTATTATTGGAAGAGTTATTGAACAAAAAGAAAAAAAATGCAAAAGAATTTTTTGGTCCCTGCCATCGAAAAAGACAAACAATCAATAGAAATAAATTAAAAAAGAAAGCCACAAATGGCTTGTTAATGAAGCTAAGAAAATATAGGCCGGAGATGGTAAAAACAAAATAAAGAGTTTAAATTGCGTTTTTTAAAATAACATGATATATTTACATTGGGCTTTTTCAAATTTCATAATGTGAGATATGCTTTGGGCCTTATATATTGTATTACATTATTTGCATTTATGTATATTTATTTAAGATAGTAATATAAAATGATCCACATATTATATATAATTTTTAAGTCATTTATATGTGACATTGCATGTCTAAAATTTTAACCAACAGAAGAATAAAGCATTCAGACCATCGAATACTCATTTTTAGCATAAATATATAATGTATTAAATAATTTTAAATTTTTATTACTGAGGGGCATGATCGCTCACAAATAAATGGCACTTCACTCCCTAAGGAAATTTACAATTTGGGGAAGGAGGGCTCTATAAAGAGTCATTCCTATTTGGCTTCTATTGATGGCGATGTCAATAATTATCCATATGATGCTTAAGAGGTTACTTTTGGGTTTTGTATATATTTTTGTCACTATTGCTGATCAATTTTTGTTTCTTCTATAAACATCTCCGATATAATTGGCAGGAAAACAATTTTACATAAAAAAGTATAGATCAAATAGTAGCAGTACTCGAGGAAGAAGTATGTGCCTTAATACATGCTCCTATTATAT
>JBBYHK010000005.1:11295286-11309713 GCA_038382065.1 Adansonia grandidieri
TATATTAATATATATCATATAATAAAAATAAAAATATTTTTATTAAATTTTAAATTATTATTTAAAAATAATAAAAAAATATTTGATATTAGATCCTAACGTCGCCTTAGCTGCAGGCGAGTGTCACCTTAGCTGGAGGCGAGTGAAAAGGAAGGCAATATTTATGGAGACTTACAAAAAAGTTAAAGGTAATAATAATTATTAAAACAATTAAGGGATGAAAAAATAATTCTGAAAAAGAAATAGCAATTATTAAAAATATTAATAAAAAAATTATAATTACCATTTTGCCTTTATTTTTCATCTTATCTTTTGGCTACCTTTCTCTCGACAGTAATTTAGTGAAGGTTATAAATTTTATATATTAAATTATATTATGCATTGTTTACTGTTTATTTTTTGTTTGCAATATTAAGGATTAAAAATTTTTTACCCAAACAAAGATCTCTAAAGATAGTAAGTTATGATTATAATATTATACAAAAATAATTAACTATATTTTTTATTTTCTACTTACAAGTTTTATTTTTTTGTTTCTATTAGAATGTCATTCTCTCACTATACAAGAATAATTAGCTTTAACATATATAAAACCATGCTTAAAGTGTTATCGATATAAATGAACATGACTACTTTGTATATGTGCTTTACATTTAGTTCTACTGTGTCGTATATCTAATTATAGTGAGTCGTACGTTTAATTATAAGAAGTCATATATTTAATAATTATATTTTAATATAAAATATTTTAAATATTTTATTATATTATATAATATATTATTATGTTCTTTTTATAATATTATATATTATTTTATATATGTATTATATAATATATATTATCTTAAATTTTTAAAAAATAATTTGGAATTAATATTAAATATTTTTAATTTTTATTATTGTTAACTAGTTTTTCAAATTTTAATATAAAATATTTTTTATATTTTATTGTATATATACTATGCTATTATATAATATATTATAATGTTACATTTATAATATTATATTATATTATATATGTATATTATTTTTAATTATTTAAAAATAATTTAATTTAATATTAAATATTTTTAAATATTTTTATTATTTTTTATATTAATTCAGTATTTAATATAATTTGAGATTATTTTATAATTCGAGATTTAATATAATATTTTTAATATATATAATTAATATGTAATATATATAATTACATATATTATATATAATTTGTGGGGGTTGATTCCTAAAATATATAATATTATAATATATAATATATATCACATAATATATTATGTATAGCATATATAATATATTAGTATATTTATTAATTTAAGATTTAATATAAATTTTAAAGTTAAATTGTAATTATAATCTTTGAAATATTTTTATTTTTATTTTTTATTATTACTATCTATTTTTATTTTTTATTATTTGTAATTGATAATTACTATTTTCTATTCTGAAATAATTTTTTTAAATTTTTTTTTTGTAAAAATTATCACTCTATACTAATTTTTTAAAATTTTTTTTATCCGATTAATAAATAAATTTTATTTTATTTTTAATAATCACTGAGATAAAAACTTTAAGATCCAAAAGATATGATGTTAAAATTTTCCTCGAAGAAGACCTTTGAAATTTGGTAGAGGTTTAAAGCTTCAGAGCAAACATCACATGTATGACATGTGCACATCTTTTTAGTGCATTAAATGTTTTGATGGACAACTATATGCTTTTCGATCTGAGTGCTAATGTTGACATATAATAGTGATATTCAACCGAGGCTCCCATCATTTTAAGACCAACTTGTTTCTCTTCTATATCGTACTATAAATATAATTTATATCTTAAAAAATATATTAAATTATTTATATTATAAAATTTGATAAAAATATTAAATTATTAAATATTAAAATAAAAATAAAAATATATATTTTAATATAAGTAATTTAAGTGGGCTTGAATTATCATTATAAATATAGATTAATTTTAACAAAATTTAATACCGAATCAAACATGAATAAATATAAATAATATTATATGAATTTAAATTCGATTAATTCGACTTATAAATACATGTAAGGTGCTGTAGTTTTGGAGTTAAAATCTTAGTTCAAGTATAAACTAAAAAGCAGCTTTAAGACTCCGCATGCCAGTTAGAACATCCATGGCTGTGAACCTTTACATAAGACATACAGTAGATGTTATGTAGAGTAGGTAAACCAGAGCCGAGCTTGAAAACTCATTCGAAACGATTTAAGATTAAATTCAATCCGAATTGGTATAAAAAGTTAAAAATTTAAATTCAAAAAAGTCCAAGCAAAAAAAAAAAAAAAACTTAGACAAAAAAAAATTCAATCTTGAAAAATCCAAAATAAAAAAGATTTGGAATTCATAAAAGCTCGAATCTATTACAATTCAAGCCCGAGGCTAATCGGATCTGAAACCTAAAATCCAAGCCCAAAATCAATCCAATTCAAGCTTGAGATTATTCTAATCCGAAACTCATAAAAAACCAAAAAACTGTAAACTATAATTATATAATTTTATTTAAAATAAAATATATGAATGACAAATTAAAATATTTAATTTATGAAAATATATTTATAATTATTGTTGAATTCTATCAATAATGCATTAATAAATAAATTAATAGTGAATCTTTAAATTTGATTTAATGTGAAACATATTAACTAAAAACATATAAACTATAAATTTCAAATATTCTTGAGTACTATCCATATTAAGTTTACAATAATTAAGCACAAAAATAAAAAATAATGTTATTAGTTTAATATTTAATTGATTGATTTTATTATAAATAAAAATAATCATGTATAATATACTATTATACTTATTTCATATTTAAATTTTAATTTTAATATAATAATTTAAATATACAAAAATATTATATACTTTCAACAAATAATAGAACTTGATATTTTCTGTAATAGTAATAAATAATAATACTATTAACAAAATTAACTTTAAATCATTCTCTTAGTGCTCAAACGTATAAAAATATTAAGACTACTTAAAATAAAAAACGTTACCTTATAAATCAAAATTAAAAAATTAAAAAATTAAAAAATTTAAATAACCTAATTAAATACATCTAAACTAAACATATTTAAACAAAAGATATTGTTTAATTTTTAAAATTATAAAAATTCAATTTTTAAGTACAATGCATCAAACCATTTGAAGATGTAGTTTATGCCTCTATGATTCAATAACATTCCAATTGTTATATTTTTAACTTTCTTTTAATCCTAATTGTTTGTTTTCAATTAATTATTAAAATAATTGTAATATCATATAACATTATCCGAAAAACATAAATCCAAAATGACTTAAATTTAAAATAGTTCGAGCTTGAAATTATCCAAACCTAAAAAATATCTGAATCAAAGATGATCTAATTTCAAAATAAATCTAAACTCAAAATAATCTAAATTTAAAGATAACCCGATTCGATTCGATTTAAACTCGCTTGTTTGTATGTTATGTTTCAACTAGACCTGCTTAAGGGTTGGGCTATCCACCTAAGCCCGAAGGTCCATCCGATATTTGAGAGGGGTTGGACAAACATATTAGGCCGGAAAAATAGGAATGGACAAAAAAATTAGGCCCGATTAAAAAATGGGTTGGGCCTTGGGTTCAACTTTCAAAGCCCGAGCCCGGCTCGGTCTGGCCCATTTTATATTACATTGAATATATATTTTATATTTTATGTATTATAATTTTTGTCATATAAATAATACATATATATAATATTATAGTATAAACTTTAAAAACTAAGTTAAATTATTTATATTTATAAACTTAATAAAAAATTATTAAATTAATAAAGATTAAATTTCTAAAAATATATTTTTTTAAAAAAAATTATAAAAAAAATATGAACGGACCTAGACGGGCTTAGACTATTTATTTACAAATATGAGCGGGCTTGGATAAAATTTGAGGTTCATATTTTGAGTCGAACCGAGCTTAGGTAAACATATTTAAAATTAATACCATACTCAAACTCGACACGAATCTAATTCGACCCGATCAATAAGCTTAACTAGGTTCAACTCTGAAGTTTCAACCGACCTCAACGCTTTTAGATGCCTGTAAATCTTTATCTACTCCATCTGAAAGAACTGAAAAATTAATAACATAATATTGACTAATTAATTTCGTGCACTATGGTGCACACCACATGCTTGATTATATTTTTTTATGATTGCAAATTGATGGCGACATTGAGTGTGCAACCATGGGACCACACCAGACGGTCCACTGGTTTCGATTTATGAGCTGCCTTCAGCGGTACTACTCTTTTTTGCTGCATCTTCACTCATTGGTTTCTGCTCTGCCCTACTCCTCATCTGTACTATTGAATTGTATTTAAAAACGATTTTCAGTTTTCTTGGCTGGACAGCACTATGCAACAAGCTCCATTGTTCTAGTCTTCTCTGGTACTGAGCCAAAATGTAAACATACTTCTTTTAGATAGTATGAATGTTTTTTTTTTTTTGGCCTTTGAATTTGAGAAGTGAAGAGAACGGATTAATAGCTCATCCAAATATTGTCCGAGAAGTGAAGAAGGTGTCGGAACTCTACACACCCACCTGTCACCGCATTCTTCCTTTTTTTAGTCAATTTATCTTTCTTGAAATATTACGACAAACATCCATGTTTAATATATATTCAAATATGTTTGACACATATTCATATATAACTATAGGGATATAATTTTTCAAAAACTTATTAAATACATAAAAAAACGTAAAAAGTTTCGGATATATCCATACCATTCACATACATTTAGAGACCCAACACTCCCAAGAGTAACATGGCTTAAAATGTTCATATCCGATGTCCATTTAAATATGAACATAAAATATAATCTTTCAAATATATAAAATTTTAAAAAAATTAAACATATACACGCTGAATACATATTTATATCACTGACCTAAATCTGGATAACATAACACCCAAAAGTGACCTCAAATCCAGATAACATAACACTGCCAATTTTGCATTGCCAACTATGCTAAGAATGTATTTCGCTGAATAGCATTACGTGCCATCATCCACTTGATCAACTGGCAAGAATTATGTTGTGGCTTTGCTGATATATATATCATGTTACAACTCGCTGATATATATAATGAGGTTCGTTCATCTGCATTGCCATCTAATAATGATGATATCTGTCAAATTGATATCACCCAAGTTTAAATCCGTTAAATCGAATAAATACCAGTTTATACCTGGGTGAATCACGATTTTCACTGAAAGATTATAGAAGTACAAAGAAACATTTGTACTGGCAACTAAATCAAGAGATGGTGAATCAACTTTCTCACAACATACAAACTTCAACAATTGGATCTTGAGCATCAAAACTTTAACTTCTATTATTATTATTTTTCTTTTTATTTCATACAGCTTGGAAGGGAAAAGTACAACAAGAACAATCTGCTAGACAGGATATAAACAAACCACAAATTAAGAAACTAATAGCAAACAAAGCCCTACTACAAATAACAATTCAAGTATAAAACGTATGCAATTAGAATTGGCTTATAGTTATGATGAACAACAAGCAGGGCACCTTATTAACCCATTCTCATTGCACTCTGGGCACCGTCTCAACCGGTTTTCATCTTCCTCAAACACCTTTCTGCTTCCATTACAGTTAGGACATGGCACAAACCTTGCATCCCCACAACCTTCACAAACGATTCTTGGATCCCTAACAGGAAACCCTTCCAAGAGCTTTGCCAATTCCCCACTCTCATTAAGCTGTTTGATCTCTTCAACACCACCAACATGATTTCCATTGATGAACACTTGTGGCAAACAAATCATCTTCCCTCCAAGTAGACTTTGCAACTCCTTCCTATACATGGAATCCATTGAGATGTCTTTCTCATCTACTGGCACTCTAAATCCTCTAAATATCATTCTCACAGAACAGCAATCCTCATAAGTCTTTCTTATACCTCTTAAACTTGTGAAATATAATACAATTTTGTTGTTTTCAGTGCTTGGCACTTTAAACCAACTATCAGATAGTGAAGAACATGAAGGACTAGAACCCATAGATATTGTACTTCTTGACTCATTGCCTCCTAATTGCCTGGAAGATAAGGCTCGTCTGTAACTTGAAACCACATTTGGATCAAGTTTTGAAAGCAAAGATTCTTCAGATAAATGTTTCCATAATGGCTTTGTCAATGATGGTTTAGCAGGTTCATAATCCTTACATTTATTCCCAGGCACATCAAGATTTTTACAGTTAAAGGCGTTGGATTTCGATGAAAGCTCCTTGGTACGAGTATTAACAAAAGAATTAGGCTTACCCAGATCAAAATCGCAGCCATCATCATCATCAAGCCCATCCATGAGCTCCCAAGTATTGATGACAGAATCCGGAGAAAATGACTCGTCTTGGCCTGCATGAACCGGCGAGTCCCGCTGCCGAGGCGATTGATTCAGTTGATGATCAGATAAATCCCGGCCGTTCATTTCAGGCGATTTAGTATCAATGAGTACCAGAGAGCCATAGGTGGTGGATGTTAAAGAAACAAGGTGGTGGGTGTCGCCTTTCCTCAGTGGTGGGTGATGAACGAGAGGAGTTGGAAGTGAAAGAGCTCTACAAACTGGTGGTGAAGAAACCGTGGATTCTAAAGACGAAGAAGAATATGGATCTTCTGGAGAATAATGGGTTTTGGTGACAATATTAGTGTTGGGTTTTGAAGCAGAACAGCCCATGAATGAAGAATCCTTCAATTCTGCCTCCTTCCCTCACCACTGTTGTTTCACCTTCTTTTTCTTTATTAATCAGCCTTTGTGGCTTAAAGAGAAGGCCTTTTTTCTTTCTTTGTTTTGTAATTCAGCTTTTGTACAGAGAAAGAAAAGAGCAATGGAGAAAGAGAATAGTATTGGTGGGAAAGAGCTGTCAAAAGGGTTGGCAGTGGGAGATGGTGATATCAAGGGAGTTTGCAAGCTGTTTTAAAGTTTGCTCTTAAACTATGAATTTGATATATGATGTAAAGTTATTTACTAACCTAACCTCAAGTAGGATAAGATTATGGTTAAAAAGTTTTAAAATTTTTATTTTTATTTATATTAATTTAAAATTTTATTTTATTATTTATTATATTATTATAATGTTAATATATTATTTTTATATTAATATTTATATATTAAATTAAATAAAATATATTTTTATTATTAAATAATTATTTAAATTTATTTAAATTTTTAAAAATTTTATTTTAAAAACTTGATTTGTACGAGCTGAATCTGCCTAATAATTTTATCTTTGGACCAGCAATTAACTCTTATCATATTGCAGAAGACGGTAAATAAAATTTAAGCCGATAATTAATATATTTATATTATATTCGTATTATTTTATTTATTATAATTATATTAAACTTATTATATATTTATATAATTTTTAAAATATTTATAATTTATATTATATATCATATTATTTTCATTCGGTTTTTTGTAATTATTGTGTCCAAAATAAAAGTAACAAGAGGTTAGCAGATACTGGGTAATTAGGGGAACTTACAAGAAATAAAAGAGGTCATTTTCCCTGTTTAGTACTGATGGCATGTCACAGTCACACTCTTTTGTCTGGTATTGAGGAAAGCAAATCACTTTCATTGCCAGCAGTATCCTGCTTTTTCGATTTCACCATTCTCTTCCAAACATAATTTTTTTCCTTTTCCCTTTTTTTTTTTTCTTTTTCTGGTTTGTGTTAGATTTTAACCATTTACACACACAAAAAAAGAAGTAAATTAAAAATAGATTTTGCCATTTAATGTGTAGAGGGTTTTATCTTTGTTGTATTTAATGTAATTTGATTATTTCTAAAATGATGGAGGAAAATTTACACAAAAAAAGTCTATTAAAATAGATTTTTGCCGTTAAATGTCTAAAGGGTTTGTATTTAATTTAATTTATTTTTTTCTAAAATGCTGGATGAAAATATTAACTTTAATAGTAATTTTAAGATTATTTTAATGAGTATACTAAAAACATATTTGGTTCGACGGAATGACTATTTCATTTCGTCATTATTTCGTGCTTTAAAATAATTAATGATTTGATTCACAAAATTAGTGATTCAATGGATTAGTTATTCCATCCTTATTTATGAATTTTTCAAAAAACACAATTGATTGGTGAGAGGGTCTAAATAGACTTTCAAACTATACATGTTCTAGAGTTAAGTTATTCATCTAAGTCTAAAGATTTATTAGATATTTGAGAAGGTTTAAAAAAAAATATTAAATTTTAAAAATGAGCTTGGACAAAAAAATAAGTCTAATTAAAAGATTGCTTGAGCCTTGGTTCCAACTTATAAGGCTCAAGTCTAGCCCAACTTAGTCCATTTTAGTATTATATAATATATATTAATTTTATATTTTTGAATTATGTTATTTTTATCATATAAAAATACATATATATAATATTATAATATAAATATTAAAAACTGGGTTGAATTATTTATCTTTCTAAAACTTAATAGAAGAAAAATATTGAATTAATAAAGATTAAATTTAAAAATATATATTTTTAAAAAATATAACGCGGGCGAGCTTCATCAGGCTTAGACTGTCAATTTACAAATATGAGTGAGTTTGGCCAAAATTCGAAGTCTATATTTCAGGCCGGGTAAGGCTTAGGTAAGCATGTTTGATGTTAAAACTATGCTTAGGCTCGACCAAACTCACAAACGTCTCTTCTTCAAACCCATCGAGAAAAAAAAATTCTCGAAATATTCTTGAATAAAATTTTCAAATGACAACCGATACCCATGCCAAAATCAAAGACTTGACATTATACTAAAAAAAATAATTAATATTTTGAATTATTAAACTTAGTATCAACTTTGATTTAAGTCAGAAACATTTAATTTCATCAAATTATAACACTTAACTTTTATTATTAATAAATCAGATCACTTCTCTTTTAAGTAATTCTAACGAAAAATCTAACTTAGCACACATATATATATTTTATTTTTTATATCTTATTAAGTTAATATCTAGCGGACATATATCATGTATGCATGCTGAGTCATCTTTTCTATTATAATTAATTAACGGAGTTAGTGACTTAATTTATTAATAAAAGAAGTTTAATGGTGAAATTTCATGAATTTAAAAATTAATGATACATATAAAAGTTGAAACAAAGTCTAGTGACTATCTAATTTGAATTACCTTAAAAAAATTCAATCATCTTTCTGTTAAAAGAGAGAAAGAGAGAGAGAGAGAGAGAGAGAGAGAGAAACTTTCTCTCTTAGGGTTTTGGCTTAAGCTAATTACAAATGGTTTTTGGGTTTCAATTTAAGAAGGAAGAAGATGGGATAAAGGTAAAGAACATATAAAAACATTTAAGCTATTGAAGCGATTGAGGACGATGAAAAAGGGGTGTAAGTTGTAGGTTGTTTTTGTACATCTAGATTTTTTCTAATGATTTTTTTTTTTTAAATTAAGCGGAGAAACGGAACATGGATAATTTAGAACAAGGTTTAGATGAAATTTGGAAATTTTTTAGGCTGCAACTGCCGACCAGATTTTAGGATTAGGCTATCGGGTTGGGTTTCTTTGAACATATCTGTCGGATGTTCATAACTTTTAGAGAGATAAGATTTTAGAGAGAGAATGAAGATGAAAAATGAGAAAAAAAAAATACACTTTTTTATAAGTGGAAGTTTAATTTGAATATATTTTAAAATATTTCTAAACATTACATTTAGAATTTTAAAAATAATATTTAAAATGATATTAAATGTATATATTATATATTAAAATATTTTTTGTCCTATTTAAATGATAAATATTAAAATATTTCTAAACTTGTTATTTTAATTTTGATATTTTAAAATTTCTTATTAAATGTAATATATTTAAATTTTAAAACTATACTAATAATAGTTTGATAGAGATAACAAAACAGTAGTTTTTATAAATGAAGAATTATTATTTAATTTAAGTGTAAAATAATTATTTATCTTAATTTATTTTCTATTCTTTAACATCATTTTAACAAAAAAATGAAAACAATGCTCAGTATTCTTCCTGTGTTCCATTTAATGAATCAAGCTACTTTATAATTATTTTCATTCTATTTTATTCTTATCAAATAATTATTTTATTGTCTCCATTTCATTTTAATAAATTAAACATTACAATTAAACTCAAAATATTTAATTCAATGATTGTTGTCACTATCTTCACAACAATCATAATAAAATTATATAAATAATTGAATCTTAACAGTGTGATACACTTTAAAACAATCCTTTTTTTTTATATACTAAGCCTAAACTATATGGATAAAACAAATTAAATGTTTCAACTTTTTTGGATTTTTTTTTTTTTTAAGTGGAGAGGCATATATACCTTAAATACAAGCAAAAAGGGTAAATTATATAGGAGGATACAATTATCCATTTTTATAGTTTTGCTCAAAGTTGGGATAAATTTTTGTTAAAAATCATAATCTGAGCTGAAAGGTTTCAATTCAACCACCCAACCCCAATTAATGTTGCAAGAAATCCATCATGCAATACTTAACACAAACAAAAAGAAGAAAAGAAAAAACACAAAAGAAAATGGGGGAAGTAATAATAGTACTTATGTTGCCAAACTGCTGGTGTGGTAATAATAATACTTAGTAGAATGAGATTTTGTTACGCTACGGATTGTTTTAGTGAAATAATATAATTACTCCAATAAAAAAATAAGAAAAAAGGAGAAATATAAAATTTATATTATAATTTAGTATTAAGACTTTCCTTTCTTTCTCTTTTCATTTTTTCTTCATCAAAATTAAAAATAAAATAAAATAAACTTTCCACATACGTGACGAGCACTTAAAGAATAAATTCCTTCAATCGGTAATCTTTTAATTTATATTAATAGATAATAGATGTTGTAGTGAGGAGTTATGAATTAGGGTTTGGACCTTAACATTTTATTCAATAGCAAAAAAAATTATGAAGTTTAAAAGTTTCATTGTCTTGTATATGATAATCCCAATAATTGGAATAATCTCCTTCAAAAATCAAACAAAAATGAAATTACTGAATTTCTATATGATATCCACTTAACCACAATTACACATTTTCGTAACTTTTTATACGATTTATATTTTTTTAATTTGTCCATTATATTTTATCGTCTATTTACATAGATCATGCACGACGAATTTTAAGTAAATAAAGATATCTAATTATTTGTTCGATGTAAAAAACTTTCAACTGTTAAATATTTATAGGAAAAATTAGTATTCTCTACCGATGTGATTGGGACGTCAAATTAATTTGAAACTTTACCTGCATGACGAATATAATTATATTGCTCAATCTAACTGTCAGGTTGTTAATATATTAATCATGTATAAAGTTATGAAAATATGTAAAACTAGTTTAGTTTTACATAAATGTAAGTAGATCTCACCTCATTATAATACTATTATTTTGTAAATCTAAACGCTTAATTTTGTTTCGATTTATATTAGTGAAAATCAGTCTTAATTTCAATAAGTGGATTGTTTTGCTTTATGTCATGGGGTTTTTGAATTAGTTCCAAATTAGACTTATATTTAAACCTTGATTATTGAAATTCTCCAACTAAATTTGGTCAAATTAACAGTAAAATGAGTCGCATTAAACTTGAATAAAAAATATTAAACTTTAGGCCACGTCTATTTCACAATAAAATTTATTTTTTAACCTAATATTTAGGTCTAAACTTTTTTCAAATTTCAGATGAATTTTCAAATGGGGCAATTTAGCTGCCCCTGCCCTGCTACCGAAGGAGTTGACAAACAACAGCAAAGTTTGAAGGGTTCATTTCAAACATTAAAGACCCTTCTCTTCTAACAACTAAAGTTGTTTACTTTTAACGTAAAACCATCCAACATCTACGCAATGCAATAGATGGGTGAAATAGATAAAGTTCATTTCCACTAAAATAAGCAAGGCCATCCAAAATTAAAGCACAACATAAATATTTTGGGTTAATTATATAAATGGCCCTTATATTGTACTATTTTTTTGAGTACACGAAGAAAATTTTGGCTCTTTGTAACGTGATTTCGTCAAGCACATAGGTACTGGGCACTAACATCATTAAATCAGTGTTGACTTGGCACTTAAAATCCAATGAAATCATGATACGTAGCAAAAATGCCGCATCATTATTTTTTAAATATGCCACTTGTCATAATCGGATTGGATATTAAATATCATGTCAACATTTGTTTAATGATTTTGGTGTTGAATACCTATATGTTTCACAAAATTATAATACAAGCACAAATTTGGGTCAAAATTGGAAAAAATGGTATAATGCAAGAGCTATTTGTGTAATTAACCTAAATATTGTCTAACATTGAAGCTTTATTTTCTTTCAGCTAATTGTTGTTTGTTAGGCAATAATAACTAATAATGAAGACTTTCTTTGTTACAGAGTGATGTTGGAAACATTAAGATGAATCATGACTCATGGTGGTCCCTTCACCTCTCACAAATTTCATCCCATGTCTTTTTCTAAGATTTGAGCTCACGACTACTTTTAAAACGTTGCCTTTCCTAAAGTTCTAACCACAGGCAGACAGGCCCACTAAGATATTCCATTTGAAATGCTCGTAATGAAGATTGGGAAGTGAAGAAAATGTTAAAAAGTATAACTGAGTTTTTATGTTTTTCAGATTTGGAAGTGAACATCGAATAAGTATATATGTTATTTTTTAAAATATATTTAAAAGATTATGTTCTATATTCATAGTTAATTAAATTTAGAGTATAAATATCGAACACATATGCATTAAAAAATAAAAATTCAGGTGACGATGAATCCATCTTATTGTGTAATTAGTCATCATTTTGTAGCCTAACAATCAAAGAAAACGATTGAGGTAGACATACGATAAATGTGGAGGACCACATTGTAACCCCCCATTTTAGGTATAACACAATTACAACCATCACTCCATTTGCTTTGTTATCATTGCATCCACTTTTTATTGTACACCTTTTCTAAAGTTCAAAAGGGACAAGATATTTGCCATCATCTACTCATATTATACCCTAATTTTAGAAATAACAAAATTTGATTTGCTTCATAGATTTTGCATCAATATTCTCTAATTAAGGAGTTTTTTTTTTTTTTTTTAAGTGGAAGATGAAATAGGATAGTTTTGGTAAATGTTTGCTGCGCTTAGCCCTACTTTTTAAAATTATCATTTTACCCCTTCTAATATACTATATATGCCTTTTATATTTTCAATATATATATATATATATATATATATATATATATACACTAAAATCATATATAGAGGAGGGATTCATTTGTATTAGTATAAAACTAAAGTAGTATTACACACTTTCATAAAATTTTGTATGATTAATATTTTAATGATCGATTTTTAGGTTTAGCAATATAATTGTACTTGTTATGCATATAAAAATTTTGAATTAATCTGATATCTCTATAATATCATCAAGAGTACTATCTTTTCCAATATTGATTTAATAGTAGAAAGTTTTTTATATCGAATAAATAGTTAAATATTTTTAATTTATTTAAAACTCGATATATATGATTTGTGTGAATTAGAACATGAAATCTAACAGTCGGTTTATTAAAATATTAATCGTAAAAAAAGTTATGAAAGTGTGTAAAACTAATTTAGTTTTACACTAAGGTGATCCATTCTCATTATATATATGCTTTATATATATGTATATATTCTGTACACTAAAGAGTTATATATACTTAAAGTATGTTCATGAATAAATTGTAACATAACAATATCTGTGAACATACTTGAGTAAATTAAAAATATTTAACTGTTTGTTTAATATAAAAAACTACAATATTAAATTAATATACTAAAAGTATTTTTTTATAATATTAAATGAAAAATAATTAGTAAAAAGTGGAGTAGAGTAATTTGAAACAGTGTGGAATGACTATGGATATAATCAACGTTTATAAAAAAAAAAGTTTTCAATATTCATCCAAGAGTAGTACAAAAGTGAATAAAGCAATCCCTGTTTCAATTTCGCTCTATACCCATCCCAATCAAATTTCCATGAGCAAATTCAAGCTGGAAAGCGGTCCATCTAAATTTATTATCTCTTAATTTAAAGTTGTTAAATTTTATGTAAATTATTTGACCTCGACTAAATACAACATAAGCAAATAAAAGCCAATTATCAGAATTACGAAATAATACTTCCTAAAGTATTTATCATTTAGCTCAAATAAATAAATTGAAGTAAATATTTTCATATTAAATCAGCCAATACATGAATAGATATGTCAATTGGGCGAATTGAGTTAGTTTCAAATGAAGTTAATTTGAGTTGGATTAATTTGGATATTTAAATTGTTAGGTCATTTTTCG
>JBBYHK010000005.1:11309813-11322749 GCA_038382065.1 Adansonia grandidieri
AAATTATTTGATTAAGCCATATTTAATTAAAATTTTATTGAAATATAAAAATAAATAATAAATAATATTTAAAAGTAAATATAGAAATTCTAATTTTTAATAAATAAATATCGAACTTGATTTTCAAATTTTTGCATAATCGATAATTTTTCAAATTTAATTATTTGTTTCACTTAAAACGAGTGGTATCATTTAACAAACTTTTAATAAATATTATTAACAAAATTTGTATTATCTATCTCCATTGTCGTCACTAAAATATTTTTTTAGTAAATAAATATTGGGTATTAATGTAGGTTTTTTAGTCTAACAATTTTTAACCCATTTAGTAATTTGAAAACCTAAAATCCAATACGGATCTATATGCAACTCAAAACCCAAAAGTAAGTTTAAGATAAATATATTTAAAGGCCGATAAAAATAGAGTTCAAAATTGTCTTGATAAAAAGAAATTTAATTCTAAATTTATGAAATCGATTTTAGTTTCGGGTTTGAACTTAACAGATTCAAATTAAAAATTCTTAAAACAAATTAATTTAACAATCAAATGTAATTTAATTCAAATTAAAAGATATTTTTAAATATCCCAAATAAAATTACGTGTTTACGTAATGTACAAAGCATTCTTATGATATACACTAATACATATATCTATGATATATTTTTTTTATATTTTTAGAAAATCAAATTATAAAACGTAAGGGATTATACATTTAAATTAAAAACAAGACATATACCTTAAAATAACATATATAAGAACAATAATAAGAGATTATATAATTTATTCTAAAGTAATTGATAAGATATTATTTTTTAACGTAAACGTACAAATTTATAATAAAAGACAAACATGATATATTAATAACCTATTTTATGTACTTTATTTTAAATTACCTGAGAATAGATTATACTTTAAAAAAAAAACTTTTATTTTAAATAATATGTATAATATAAGAATGTTACAAGATTAATCATTCAAAAAATTCTACTAATAACATAGTAAAAGAAGGCATAATAGTATTATCATAGACTTATGTATTTCACATGCACTTGTGAGAAGATAACAAACATATGATCAATTTATATATAATTACATACTTTATTATCTGTATGTTCTTGGATTCAGTTAAGAAAATTACAAAAAAGATAAAGAAAAAAGGTAAAACATTAATAAAAACATAAATTACAAATATTTATGTGATGATATATTGATCACCTTAGCAATTGGCTCGTCACAACAATTTTTTCTATAACAAAGGCATCATGTTAACTCACAATTATTTGGTTTTTTTTTTTTTTAACAAAAATAATATTTCTTTATACTATGATAAATAAAAATTATTTAAAAAAAGAATCAAATAGTTTTTAGATTTCACAAATAAACTTAATAGAATAACATATACTCTCGTAAAATATATTTTAAAATTTTAAAAATATGATAAATTCTTAACAATTGTCATAAAAATCAACTCCATTCCAACTAATTAATATATTTTAAAATTACTAAAATAATTCAAAATATTTAAACTAAGCACATATTAAAAATTTTTCATAACAGTGTAAATATAAATTTTATGCGGTACCCAGATATGTATAATTATTGCTTTATTTTACTTATATAAGAGAACAAAAATAGGAATATGATCAATTTATACATATAAAATGATATTTTCATACTTTGTCACAAATCAAAATAATAATAATAATAATAATAATAATAATAATAATAATAATAATTACATGTTATGAAATTAAAACAAGTAAATAATTTATGTTACAAGCATTATTTTTATTAACTTAATGTTTTTAAAAGAAAATTATACTTAATTTTAGTTTGAGCCAGTTTCGGTTATTTTCAGTTTCCAATCATCTTCGGTTTTGGGTTGCTAACTTTTTCTAATCAAATTGAGTTAGGTTAGATTTAGGTGGGTTGATCAAATTTTTTGAGTTTGGGTTAGAATCAACAGCTTTGCAATTAGAGTGACTTTGGGGTTAGAAAGAGATAGTCACTTCTTATCTTAAGACATTTATTGCATGCCTATAGTATGCTTGACAAATTCTTTAATACGTCTTAAAGACCTCCTCATTCTCGTTATAGATCGATAGTACATTTAATCACAACAACAAAAAACTGAAGAGTGTTTGTAATCTCTTTTAGATAGAAATGATAGAACCAAAGTAGGATGAACTCTTTGAAAAAAAAATTAGAAGAGATTTTTGAAAACTATCTTTTGAAATTGTAATACAAAAAACTGAACAGATTAGAGCCGTTCAGACAAGTAACTGTACAAACATTTAAAATTTGAACAAAAATTATTTGGGTAAGACAAAACCCATTTGGGCAAAAAAAATGTCTTAAACAGACAAAATAGTTGCTTTTAAGCTGGCTTAAATTTAAAAGTAATGGTTAGGTTCCAAAAAACAAAAAAGCCCACACCACCTTTAACCCAAATCGAGGGTCAAGTTTATACGAGTATGTGTTGGCCCAAGCTGAAGGCCTTAAACCTTACAAAAAAAGCTTAAGTGCCTTTTAGGGCCCAACCCATATTAAAACCAAGGGTAAAAATACCACATGCACTAGTTCTTATAAAATCAATGTGGGATTCTATACCACCCATCAACACTAATCGTATCTTCCTCTTTAAGTGGGCATCTCGAGAACAATTTTTCATTCAACATAAATGTCAATTGTGTAATATAATCATACACCGTGTATCTATGTATGCTAACTTACGTATACCATATGACAATCATTGTATACATATCTATACACCCTTAAATTAGCATTGATATCCAACAGTTGATAGGTCTTGAAATTTAATTTTCTTTTGATACCAATATTTTTTGCACCTTTGCATTGAAATAAAAAGATTTCTTAGAGACAATTCTTCCCACATGATATTTGTACATGACAAGTGAGTAAGCTTGATATTTAATGTGATTTGGCATCGCTTTTTATTTGAAGTAAATTCTTAATCAAAAATATTTTTTAGGATAACTTAAACTTCTAATATGCCTTATTTTTTAAAGAATTATACATTAAATTAAATAATTTATCTTATCATCAAATGAGTTGTCCTCTAAGAAAAATGCTTTGGAATCTTGCTTGATATACAAATTCCCAGTCCCATTAAGAGTAGAATTTCAATTGGCATGTTTTAAGACTTAAATTCCAACTTGGATTACATCAATCAGCTAATGGATAAAATAATATCTTGAAGAAAATCTCATGCAATTAATAATGTATTTGTTGACCAATGAAAACAAATCTTGCTGTTAAGTATAACATTATAAACAAGCCTTGCTTTATTAACAATACCCTAAAATAGCCAATCTTAATTGTGTAATCCAACTGTAAATCACTTAATAAACTATTTTTAATTTTTTTTTCAATTAGGACCATTTAACATGTACTCCTAAGGATGAGCAAAAGCTCGAATAATCAAACAAATCGACCAAGACCAAAGCAACTCAGTTCATTTAGTCCAGTTTGCTCGGTTTCAATTTATATAGATCGACATAGTTAGTTTAAACATGTTTGCTCAATCGATTTGCAATTTTGTTTTCATAAAATGAACTGACCGATTTAAACTAGCTTTAAATTAAAAAATCCAAACATATTTTATAATCGAAAATCGAAACCTAAAACATATCCCAAGCCCAAACCCAATTCATCACTAGTAGCCCAATAATCAAACCCAACCCAACCCAAATCTAATACCCAATCTCCCATTCCAACACCCATATCTAAAATTCCATCCCCTCCACTATCACCCCAAATCTAAATAAAAAAACACTAGCAAACCTAAAAAAGGAAAAGCCTTTGTCCTTTAATTTTCTTTCAATGATGTATCTGTTTTTGAACGTCTTTAATCAACACCTTTGAATTCATCCAACCATTTTAAAGAAGTTTAGAAAATGACTTAAAAAAGTCTTGCTTGCTGTTTCATATACTTTTTTTTTGTCAAAGTTTTTATGAGTTGTATGTTAGAATTAATTTAATGTATCTCTAGCCATTGTTGATAAAAAAAACTATGATCTTGCTTCAAGCACACGAAGACAAACATCCTCTTTAAGTCTTCAAGTCTATTTCTTGATTTTTGGTAATTACCTTATGATAGTAGATAATTTATATAGACTAAACTAGTGACTTATACTATATGACTAATTTATATCCAAACTTTAACATGACCACGAGTTACTCTAGCCCAACTCCCACTTAATTAAAGATTCATATAACACAAATCATGGCAGTAGCATTCCAATATAAATATTTCCTTCCATATGTTACAATGTATGATTCTCCTTAAAAATGCACTTTATGAGATAGTACTTTATAAATGAATTTTTTCTATAAATCATTTAAAGTCTAATTGACATGTAAACTTTATGTGCATAAACTGAAACATGTTTGCAAACTCTAAGAATGTAAAAACAATTAAATCAAAAAAGCTAAAATGCATCGTGACAAAATTTAATTAGCCTCATATGATTAACATGAATTTTAAACTCTTTTGTCAATAATGCTTTAGTCAAGGCATATGCTATCGTTAAATCTGCACTGATGTATTAGATATCCACTTTTTACTTCTTTGTAAAGCCTCTAATAGCAAGGTGCTTTATATCTATCAACTTGCTATGACTTCCACTTTTATCATTCTTAAAAAAAGCATACTATATAAAAGTTATCACAATAGATCTTTGGTGACCTTGCTTATGAATATTAAACCAGAGATAAAATATCTTAATTTTATGCCTATGATATTACTTTATAATATAGTTTCTTTGGTAGTTTTCTAATGATCAAGGCTAGAATCACTTTAATATTTGTCAAGCATTTCTACGATAGATCTGATGTCAAGTTTTGTATAAATTTGACCATACATAAGGCTACCAATACTAGATGCATATGGAATTCTTTCATATGCTCATTTTTCAAATCATTTGGAGGTATTGGGTTAAACTGAATTTATCCTCTTTAACAATTGATGCACTTTAGGTGAATAGCTTTGCATCCTAAATCTTTCTAAAACTCTTGATTGAGGCTTCATGAGATAAACTTAATATCCTTTTAGACCTATCTCTATGCATATTTATGCTTATGATGATCAAAGTTTTAAGAAAAAAACCTTATGTTTCGTGTAACAAAGCCAAATCACTATTACAAGGAGAATATCACCAAAATATAGAACTAAAATTATGAACTTACTCCCATTGACTTTAAGGTATATACAATGACCAATAACATTTTTAGTTTTAGTAAACCAAATGATGCCACAACATTATGAAACTTTCTATACCATCAATGGGATGCTTGTTTTAGTCTATATATTAGTCTTTCAAAGAAACCTTTGAGTTGAATAATGTATATTTTTTCTCAAGTCCTTATTCAAGAAACTTATTTTCACATCCATTGAATATAACTCTCTATCAAAATAAGTTACAAAAGTTATGATAATTCTAAATGAAACTTTCTTAAAACTAAAAAAAAAAATTCATGGTAATAAATACCATTTTTTGAGTGAAACCTTTGACTACGAATCTAACCTTATACTATTCAACATTACCAAATGGTAATTTAACAATTTACTAGATTAGATCATTAGTCATTAATTCCATCTCCTTTATCATAGCTTTATGCAAAAATGTCTGAAATTTTCACTATTGATGGCCTGTGAAAATAAAATCAGCTTAATGTCTAATATCAAAATTAAACTTTTATAAGTATACAACTAAGTCATAGAAATAGTTGTTTTCTTGCCTATTTGATCTTTTTAGTTCTACTTTCTTTTGTACATTTTGTACATGATTTTAGTAGCATTGTTAGTGAGATTGATGATCTATTGTAAATGGTAGTTTTTTATTTGATTGTTCTTTAGTTAATTTCATATATTTGTTTTAAGAAACAATCAAGTCCTTTACAAAAGATCAATATGAATTAAATTTATGCATCAAAATCAACCTTATGAGAAAAGTTACTCCCATTGGACTCATGATCTACAAGAAAGTATTTCCAGCTTTAACAATTTTAGATAAATGTGATAAACATTTAAAACCTATACCCTTTAAGTCAACTACATAACTGCTAACTATACTTAAATCTAGTTACCTTATGTTTAGATTATAAACCTTCTCTTTAACTGGGTAACCCAAGCTCGTAAATGTCTTAAGCTAGATTCCAACTATTCTATAATTCAAAGAAAGTTTTAGAAACTGATTTAGTTGGAACTTTGTCTAATATATAAACAATAGTTTTAATATATTAATCCGTAAACTTAGGGAAATGTGTATAATTTCTAAATATTACTGTGCTTTCTTCAACACATTTTGTTGACCTACTAGTTTGCCTTTTTTTTAATGCAACTAACTTAAATATCAAACTTAAGAGTTTTAAGAACTCCATCATTGATCAATCTCATAAATTTCTATATGGAGATGTGACACACTTTTTATGCCATAACTTAGAGAAGTTTCAAAATTTAGCACATATTTTACGATCAGAAATCAAATGAATAGTTAATAAACTATTCTCATAATCTGGATCAAAGTAAATGATGACAAAAACCATTAGAAACTTTTTTTTTTGAATTTTAACAATAAAATTTTAATATTAAATTCAAAACTTAATTTTTCTAATTTAGGAATGAAATGAAATTTCTTAAAATAAAAAATCTTTAAAATTAAAATAAATCTAGATTGTAAAAATGATCCTGGATGTTCCTGATTTCTAAAGAGTAAAATGTTTCTCCCATTTTCTTTCAATTTCTTTAGCTTTATGAAACCTTACATAGTTATAGAAATATAACTCGTTGAACCTAAGTCCAACCACCATGTATTATCAGGAGCATCCCTAAAAGAGATTCATACAAAATTGAGTTTACCTTTATTTTTTAGCCTCCTTTTATACTTTAGGCAATCTTTCCTTATACGTGTCTAAGTTAATGCCAAAAAGAAGGATTTTATGCCATTTTTCTTTTTTGGCATTTTTCTTTCTTCACTTTAGAATACATTTACCCTACTTATCACCTCTTTAACCTCGAGTCATTAGGCAAACTAAATCTATTTTCTTATTTAATCTTTTTTCCAATTGAATGCACATAATTAAAAGTTTTTATATATATATATATATATAGACTATTTTCTTTATGTGTGTTTTAAATGGTCTATACTCATTAGGAATGGGTTGAATATGAAAGTGATAAAAAATTACATAAAAAAATTCAATTGCTGAAGACTTAAATCGAGCAACAATGTCTCTTAAATCATATAATGTGCTTGTGCACAACTTTTAGAATTGTCACACTTTGCCCTTGAAAGTTTTTTTTATAAGGGTAGTAGCCAAAACCTTATTAGATTTTAACAAACTAGTGTTTAATGGCTTTCACGTAATCCTTGTCAATGTCACAATTTGGGATGAAATCCCAAATGGACTTATGAATATAGTATTTGATGTACATCATACTTAAATTAATAGATTTCTCCCACTGTACATCCAAATTCATTTCCCTTTTACGCACTTGATTCATTAAGGTAAGTTGTTCATCCAAAGTGCTAAGTCAATGTCTTTACATCTAAAAATAACTTAATTTATTCCTTTCAATTAGAGTACTTCTTCATCATTGAACAACATTAATTTCTAGTAGCCTTATTAATCACAATAGTAAAAATTGTTGAAAAATGCAAGGAACTTGTACTTTAATTGAATAAATTACTTAATATTCAAAATGCAATGTCAAAACTTATTGTGGATAAAAGTGCATCGTATATATGAATTTACAAAACTTTAATGATATAACAATAACTTCAAAACACTAAAATTAAATAATACACACTTATATGCTAAGGAAAGCTTAACTTTAATGCTTTATTATTTTATCTTTTAACCATTTTACAAAATTAATTATCTATCCGTAAGGGCAAGTATAATAGTTTATAGATATTATTTTTCTTATGTAGTTATTTAAACAAAAAAATTATTTCAAATAACAACTATTTTATCTAAATCAATCGAATCAAGGTGCTAATAATTTAGAACTCTAATAATGCAATCAACATGTATGCATAAAATTTATTGCATATCATAAGTAATTTTTTATTTATGTCATTTAGCTTATGTAATTATTTAAAAGAAATTTTATTTTAAATTACTACCTATTTTTATCTAAGTTAACTAACTTAAGATGTTGTGGTTACTATTTACGCTAATGAATTAGAACTTTAATATTGCATCTTGAATATATGCAAAAATTTTTATTATATATAAAAAATATTTGCAGCGAAATATAATATTAAATCATGTTAACTTACTGCAATTATAGTACAAATAATTAATACTAATGTCATTCTTTATATAGTTATTTAAAGAAGACTTTATGTTAAATAATTACTAATTTTAACTATTAATCAATTTATGATGCTTTGGTTAATTCCAAGCAATTGGTTTAGATTCTAAAAAATAACAAAGTATATTTCATATCATAAATAAATAAACGGATGATTTAATAACTCATAAAATATATATCAAATAAATTTCATGGCATAAAATTTTGTTGATGTTATTTATCGTATGTAATTATTTAAAGAAAAATTCTCTATTTTAAATAAACCAATTTACTAAATTGTGTAACTTTAAATGTTATGGCTAAAACTAAGCAAGTGATTTAAATCTTTAACAATGGCATCGATTCTTTATGTAGTAAAATCTACATACTATGGTGAAATTTCAACTTATCATGCAATAGCACATTTAAAATAATGACACAATATATATATATATATATTCTATACATTCTTGTTCTTAGTCACATAAAATATGCATAAAATCATAATCAATTTATTTCATAATATTTAGATGTACACAGTAAATTTGTAATGACAACAAAAACTTTACCATACAAGTATGTACTTTGACTGAAAGTATGAAATTTTTTGCATACTTTATAAGGAGAGTATATACTGTCAAAATATTTTATCATGAAATAAAATTCTATAATTTTTATGCATAACCATTTTTCTTATTTAATAAAACATAAATATTAAATAATAAATGTTTTACAAATTTTGAAACTTTTGAAAAAATAATATAAAAATCAGAAACAAAAACCATGTGTGTTAGAAAAAAAATAGGGGCTGAAATTAACAATGTATTAACATGATTTATCATGAAATTCACATAGCCCATTCATTGATTTGATAAAAAATCACAAGAATCATTATCAAGCATCAAGATTTCTTGAATTTTCTACAACTTATTTCAAGCCTGTTTTAAATATGCCAAAAATTTCTTTTGTTTTAATCAACTTCCTTTTAATCTTAGGGTTCATAAAATACAAATTGATTAATAATCTACAAAAACCCTTCATTAGTTTCGATTTTTATAAGAGATTTAGCAAGAATTTTGCAATTAAATTAATTCACTATTTACACAAAATTCATAACTTGTTTATAGAATTCATAAAATCATTCATAAAATCAACCAAATAAAAAATTAATAAATTAATCATAGGCATGTTTAATATCAATTTCAGGGTTTTAATTTATTAAATTAAATTTATTTAGCCTTAATATGATTATTTATCGATTATGTACAAATAATATGTGCATGATAAATTTTTGTTTTTAATGAAACTTACTGGATAATCTAAAGAACAAGGCTAAAGAGCTAAGCTCTAATACTATATGTAAGAATTAATTTAAGGAATGTATCTTTAATTATTGTTAACTAAGAACTGTGACCTCCTTTAAGCCTGTGAAAATGAACATCTCATATAAATCTTCAGTTTATTTCTTGATTTTTGGTAAAAAACTTATGGTTGTGTATAAGTAACTTATATAGATTATACTATAGACCTATACTAAATGACTAATTAGATTTGTATCTTACTATCTAAGAGTCCACATTTTAATTAGCAACTAAAGTGAAGTTCAATTAACTTTAAACTCTTTTCACTATAGTTCTATCTTGAATAGGATTTATTTAGATAGTATCACCTCAATAATAATTAAATAATTATTTTGATTCACTTAATTATCATATAGCCACATAAAGTCCAAGACTATTTACAAATGTCATATCCATTTTTGAATTGATGGTGGCCAACCTCCTCAACTTTTCACTTTCTTGCTAAAGTATAGATTAATATCTACTTTTTTTTATTTAATATCTAGTTCCTCGCTCCTTTTGCATTCCTTTCCTTGGTTTAACTTACTGTGAAAAAGTAATTAGACTGACCAAATGGAATCAAATTTGGTAAGTTCAATTGGTTTAGTTTCAGAATTCTTGTTTGTTAGTTCGATTGATAATCGTTAATTGAGTCAGTTTAATCAATTATTGATATTTTTAAATCAAATCGACTGAATGCTCACCCTATGTACTCCAAAAAGAATTGTCTTGCAATTTTACTTGAAATGAACATCTTAACAAATAAAAGTGGGATTTTCTTAAAGAAATTCTCATGCACTTAGAAGTTTTATTCCCTGATCACATAGGACTTGGTTGAAGAAAATCTTCAAGCCATATACTTCTCCACTTAGGACTTGACTTATTTCCCTATAAAAACAACACTTCTCTGCATTTTCACACTTACATATTATTAAAAAGGTAGGCACCATGTAAGAAATTTTCTTACTGCTTAAATTAGTTCTAAAATATAGGCTCTTCTAATGGCTTAACAAGTTTAATCGACCATAATAGTTTGTTTTTAAGCTTTGGAAACTTACATTAACCAATACAATCACATTGTATTTCATGCGTAATGACACCTAAAATTTACACAGCTAGGTCATCCTTTAATCCCTTTATCTTGTAATGCAACCATTATATCCTTCATTAATTGGTTCCAAGTTCCTTTTAGAAAACAATATTTTTTAATATTGACATCTTGCCTCTTGATTACAAATAAGACTCTTGCACATGCGCATTTCCTTTGTTTATGATAAAAAAAACTTTCATGAGCCACACTTTCATGCATATTACATGCACTTTTTTTAGCCCTTCATCTTAGCCACCATGTCATTGTCAAGCATTTCATGTTTATTTTATAATTTTTTTTACATAAATAAAGAAATTTTTTTTAATTCTCTATATCTTGTCATTCTTTCTAAAGAGATAAAGACATTAAAAAATGACAACACCTCTTTATCGATAAATGCCATATTTAGTAGATATATATCATCAAATTGGAAGTTTCCCACCACTTTAAAAGATTGGTCAATAAAACTTCATCTCAAGCCTTACAATTTTTGCCCAAAGGCAAGATGTTTTTAATCTAATCTCTATGTCAAGACCACAAGTCACGTAAGTTTCACATGTTTCAATCTAATCTTCATGTCAAGACCACAAATCACATAAGTTTAACATATTAGAAAGCTACATTAGGGATTTTCCTTCAAGAGTTGTAAAAATTTGGTTATATACCAAGGTATTAAGACCTGGATGAATGGCAGTATATATGATGTTATTTATGCATCATTATACACTTATAACTGGAACAAAAATGTTTTTCACATGTTCTATGAAGTTTTATGCCAAGCCACCAATTCTCTTCTTTTTGTCATTGGAGAGTTTTCATCTCACTAAGGGATTTGCATAAAGTAGGTGGTTTGCTTGTCATAGTGTTTTATAAGATGAAGTTATTCCACAAGTTGTCAAATTAGCAAGATTTGATGATAAAGATTTTTCTTGAGATGTTACGAGTACCTTTTTGCTGTATTTCATTTTGAAAAGACAATGAAGATAAAGTCTATATTGAAAAGCAAGAACGTCTTCTTGCCCAAAAGATATGTATAACCCCAGGATTCTTTGGAAGCTTTAAGATCAAGGAATGGGAGATAAAGCTTGCACCATACTTAGAGTTAAAGAAAATTCAAAAATAAGACATTTACTTGATTGCCTTCCTTACTTGCTTGATTTGTGTGTTCATCTTGCCAAGTAAAGATTCAAAATTTGTTAGACCAAAAACATTTAATATTGCCAGTTTGGTGGCATTTAGAAGAATTATTAATCTCGCGATCCTAGTGTTGGCTAGCATTTACCATGGATTGATTTGGGTCACACTTTCCAGTCCAATAAGCTTTTTATTTGCATGTTTTCCAATTCATTATGTTTATGGATGGCTAAGTTATTATTTTCAGACTCTCTCCCCAAATCTAGGTGATGCATTTGGACCCTTAATGACAAGGTTTTTAAGAGAATGTGGAGCTAAATACTTTAAGGATCATGACACTCGAAATTTGATTCATATTGGCATAATATGGAATGCTAACTTATGCCTCAAAAATAAAGATGAAGTAATTATTGATAATGAGGCCCTCAATTACATAGATCACGACTACTTTGAACTTGCAATCAAGGCATCATTATAGAACCTTATAGTTTTCATCAATATAGGTGGATATTGAAATTCATCAATACACTTTGAGATTATAAGCAAATTTATCACTCTACTTTTATTTGAAACTAAACTTTGATTTTTTATTGAATTTTGTTGCTTAAAAGTAATTAAATTTTGTTACTTAATATTGATTTTGGATGATTTGAAGACAATATTTAACAAAAAAATTATTTCTTCAAATTTTTATTTTAATAATTAACACCAATAAATTAATTTAAAATATCAAAATTTAAAAATTAATATAAAATTTACTTTTTATGAAAGAAAAACATGAAAAAATAGGAAAAAGACATAAAAAATAAAAAAAAGATTAAGTTTATTTTTTATAAAATAAACATTGTATGTTAACTTTTTATTTTTAATATTTATTAATTAATTTACCATCACTAATTATTAAAATAAAATATTTGAAAAAAATTGCTTTTTCATTACATCTTGCATTCAATCATGAGTGGCAAATTCAATCAAAAATCAAATTTAGTGACTAAATTCAATCAAACAAAAATAAAGTAACAAAATCAATACTGAGTTCAATTATAATGGT
>JBBYHK010000005.1:11322849-11352819 GCA_038382065.1 Adansonia grandidieri
AAAATCAAATTTAGTGACTAAATTCAATCAAACAAAAATAAAGTAACAAAATCAATACTGAGTTCAATTATAATGGTCAATTTCTCTTTCAATTATAATGGTAAATTTCTCTTACTCCAAAATGTACAATATCAAATATTAATCAAAGTATAGAGATAAATTTCAATATTTAACTATAGTATAGTGACAAATTTTGAGTATAACCCAAAGATAAATATACTAAGGTAGAATAACCATTTCTTAAATTCCTTTATGGATTCTAAATATATCCAACCATTTTTATTCCTTTTCTACATCTTGTTTACTTGTGACATTTTCTAAATCCTGTAACTCATTTTAATAGGAGTTAGACCTCCATAAAAATGTTGAAAATTAAAATTGAAAATGGAAGTTTATTGAATAAATCACATGCACAAAGTTTTAACTTTTTGTTAAAAAAGTTTAAATTCAACTTGGATTTGTGATATATTTAACATATGACCATTAATTAAATTTTGTGTATTAACATTAATTTTTAAATAATCTCTTAAGCATTATCGATCTACCATCATAAGAAAAACTTTGGGTATAATATATTTAGCCTAATTCAAGCAATCATTTTAAGAGGCATGATTTTATAAGTTTGGAAATCAAATCTAACATTTGTAACTTTTTTTATTCCCAGATTGTCACGTTCTTGATAACAAAAAACAACTAGGAACTTTTTTCAAAAAATATAAAAAATTAGAAGACATGAATATTTTTATTATAAAATTTGACATTATCATTTATTTGGTTTTTCGTAGATTTGGTGTCGCTTAATTTGTAATATCAAATTCACTAAGACCTAATAAAGACACATGCTAATTCTAAAATCCAAGGGATACAAACTCCGCACAAGAATTTACTTAAAAAAACCAAGATAAAAACATAACAAGAAAATAAAATTAAGAGTATTATAACTTTAAATTTTTTCTATAAAAACACAAAAAAGTTACCCTTTTTTTTAAAATAAAAATTAGTTGACGTTTACTCAAAACAACTTTTTCTTTTCTTAAAACGGAATCTTTTTGTAAAACACCAACATAACGAGGGACCAAATTCTTAAACATATACTAAAAGAAGGATTTTCGCTAAACATAAGTTCTATTACCAATGCTTTAAAGTAAGTTCTCCATTCCCCAACTTTCTTAGATTTTAACTCTCTTTCGTAAAAAATAAATTGGGATAAGTCTTTGATATTTTGCTAATTAATGACCGAATTTAAAGTTGTACTAATAAATATTTTGCCAAATAAGATATTGAGCCGAATACTATTTTTCTTTTGTTATTTTAAGCCAAATAAAATAATATTCCACAATTATCAAATTGCCTAAACCGTTCAAATTTGAGCCCAAGTTGACTAAAAATTGATGGATCAAAAACTTCAGCCGGACCACTTTCTAATGGTCTCCCCGCAGGAATTGTAACGCCCACGAAATGTGCTGGACCAGACTCGCAGGCAGCCACTGATGTTTCTTCTCTTCCTTTTCTTTTTTTGATGAGCAACAGATCCTTTTTTTTTTCCTCCTATTACCATGAATACGAAAAGAAACGACAGGTTTGGTTTGGGAATAGTTACTTTTGAAAATAGAATGATTATTTTGTGAAAATAAAATAAAAAAATTAATTAATTTATTAATTTAGGTGTTGTTTGATAAATTGAAAAAAATTAAGTGTTAAAAATTAAGTATTAAATTTTTAATACTAAATTTTTTAGCATATGATTGATGATATATATCCCTATGATTTTGATAGTCTATTAGGAATATCATTTCAATATGATAATAATAATCAGTTGCTGGGACTTAAAACCCAAAACTAGTCAAATGGAGTAGATAATTTCTTTGCTAAAATTAAATTATTAAATTAAATAAAAATAAAAATATAATAGGTAAAGAATAAAAAATTCCTCCCTAAACCATGCTTGCGTTTTTCATTGCGCATAGCTTTCTCGATGTAGACATCTAAAACGTAGTTTATTCCCTAAATAAGATTTTAAGTGGAATACTTGATCAATCCTCTCTTATTCTTACTGCTTGAGCATTTAATACTAGAAATGAAGAAATTATTTTGTTATTTCTTCATTGTTCGGGAAAAATTGCTATTTTTTTAATTAAATTTTCATGATTTCATAACCAATCATTCATGATTGACCAAAGCATTGGTACAAATAATATCCAAACACCAAATTTGTCAGCTATGTAACTTTCATAAAGTGTAAAAAAACTCCTGGGAAGGTTTGTCAAATTAAAAGCGTATTCTTTTTCCGTTTCCGTAAAGAATTCTTCCAAAAACTCTGAACCTAATTTTTCAAAAAAGCATTTACAATACTTTTGTGTTTCCCAGCCAAAGTTTTAACACAAGAAAATCGAAGTATATATTTTATTCAATACAAACTCTTCTTTTTTTTGGAAGATCCACTATGATAATGAGAAAGATTTCTACATATACACATAAATGATAATGAGAAAGATTTCTACATATACACATAAATTGATCAATAATATCATAATCAAAGTAATTGGCCCACATTGGCTCACTAATGGGATGCCCTAATGTGTTACAAAATTTTGCTTCAGACAACAATCCAATTAGAGAAATAATTGGAATTCTTGTATCCAACTTCTTCGTAGCATTATTTATTATAGATGAATTTTCTAGCATTTGACTCTATGCCACTGAATGATTTAATTGCACACTTGAAAGATAGCCCAAAAAGTCAATAAAATATTTAGATAATTGATTTATATGGACTTTTCTTGATCAAGACCTACCACAAATCAACAAAGTAATATTTTCGTTTATTCATCAAAAGAGACATATCTATTGAGGCTAGAATTGCCTTCCCTTGATACCCAATAAAATGTGTGAAAGGACTTTGAACAACCATATGTTGTTCTAAAAATCATTAAAAAATACTTCTACAAGGTACCTTATTTTTCTATAGAAATAAATTCATTCAAGAAAGACTCTAGAAGATGTTGATAGTAAATGAGAAGATTGGTTAACTAGAAGGAAAATGAATTTGTATTCGCATGCATGAGAATTATATAGGAAGAAGAATAATCTTGGATTAAAAATCAAAACAAAATTTTTTTGGAGTAATAGAACTCTTTAAATTACAATGAGAAAACTATAATAAATGCAATGAAAAAAATCTTTTACCAAGTAGCTAAGGGCTAGAATTAAGAATTTTAGATGGGTAGGGTGAGGAATTAATACATAGCATCTAATAAAATCTAAGAATTTGTCCTCTAAAAGGGAAATATTGAATGAATTGATTGTAGATTATAAGATTTTGTGACTTCTTCCTATTGTGAGTAAGATACTAATCGTAAGGAAAATGAAATTTACACAGTGACTAAATCCTGCTGATATCATTCGAGAATACAAATTATTATTATACCCAAAAATTTGATTTTGCTTGGAACCATTAGTAGAAATAATCAAATGATTCTATTGATCCCTTTGAATAATTAAATGTTTCACAACTAATTAACTGAATTTATTACTACAACCTTGATTTTTCAAAGAAATCATTGATTAATTTAAAACATGATCATGAGCAAGTGCATAAATATCTCCTGAAAAATAAATGGGTATAAGAAATTTTGTTGATGAGATCTATTGAATTCTAAGTATACTAAAAATTCCTCTATTTCAAATTCAATTTGAGCTAAAGATGGGGGATCTATTCAGTTATCAAATGATACGTAGTGTGATACAGTCAAAACAAAGTATTATAGTAAGAAAAGAATAGATACTTCGGAGATAGGTAGATTCATCTACAGATTCTCTACCCTATTTTTTTCCCTCTAATTTATTTATATTCATTATAGGATAAGAAGATGATTAGAAATCATTTATTTCTTCAACCCAATCGCTTTTTTGATTTTAGAAAAAAATATCTTTTCTTTATCAATATACTGCTTCTTCTACACATTCATGTCTAACCTATAAAGGAAATAACTATTATATTAAAGGAATTGTTTAGTATATTATTGAAAACTAAAATATTGAATATATTTATATTGTTTGATTACCATAAATATTGAATCATGAAAATTATTAATTTCAAATTATTAATTTTAATAATAAAATATTATATCAATTTGGATAATTTTAGATAAAAATTAAAAGTTCAATTTAAATATTCCACCTTTTTTAATTAAAAAAAGATAATTTAAATATAATTTTTTAAAAAAGTAAAATTAACTTAATCTATTCTACATTAAGTTATAAGTAGCTCTCACCCACTTATCATATTTAACACTTTTTTTGTTAAAAATTTTCAATTAGAATTTAATATATACAAAAATGTATTGAAAAAAAATAAACAATTGAAATTTTCTTTTTCAACACATTGAAAAGTTTCAATGTGTTACCAAACACAACCTTAATTCATCTAATATAGTAAATGGGAAATGATATTAAGATATTCTGTTAGTAAAATCAAAATTAAGGAATGAGTAAAGAATCAAATACAATTTTACGTTTCAATAAATAATAATGATAAATATTTTTGATAATTTGGGGGTTAGAATGGGAATGCTAAAGCTTGAACACAAGCTTTTCGCCATTTAGCTAGAATGTTGTTGGCAATAACAACATATTTTTATTTCAATTTTTTTAACATTTTCATTTTTTTTTTGTCTCTACACCAACCCTTGCAATGGAAATTGATTGCTAGAGGCTCACTAATGACATGGAAAACCATGAAAATGGCTTAGATCGATTGTTGGAATGTCAATCGAGGATTACCAATGATGAGATTTGGTCGCCAAAGCCCTTATTCGATCGTGACAACCCTTAAAGCTTTTTGTTCTCTTTCTTCTGACAACTACATGTAGGCCAATTTTGACAACATTTTTCATCATTTTTTTGTTTCCCATGACTAGATCTAGTTGTTAACAATTTGATTCGATTATATTAGCCAAAAATCAATGTTATGGTTGAGAAAAGAATGTTAGTAGTGGCATATTTTGGCTGTTATTGACTGAGGCTCCATTTGGATGAATAATGAGACTGGTTCCAATGAGATTATAAACAATAGTGACAGTGAGTTTAGTTACTATAGTAGTGACAGATTAAATTAGTAATAGTATATGTGTTTGGATTCGAAAACAACATGGTGGTAAGGTAAACTATAATAAGCAAGAAAAATGATCATTAAGGATATTACATTGAAATGCATATATATAATGAAAATTGTAGTTCATTTGATAGTTATGAAATCAGTTAATAATCAAAATTAATTAAAATTATATTTATGTCAAATAGTGATTTTACTAAAATTATTAAAAATATATCAAATAATATTTTGTATTTATTTTTCATATTTATATAATTATTTTTTTTATTATTCATATTCATTTTATAATAATAAAATTTATAAATTTATTATATAAAAAAATTTTATTATATATTTATTTTTTAGAAAACACAAAAAGGTTAAATTGGTAAAAAGGCCTTTCCACTTTTAGATGCTCGCATAGAGAGATAAAATCTCATTATACTGCTCAGTGATCTATTTGGATCACTAATCGCATGATCCTTTGGCTTTTTTTGGATTTCATCGTACCTTTAATGTAGCGAAATCCAAACTTAAAAGGAGAAATTGCCACCTTGTCACAATGTGATCCGGATACAAATCCTGATCAGCTTGACTTAAAATGGCGAATGTATCCCTTGTTTTTATATATATCTATATATCATTATTTTTTTATTTCAATTTAGAGACCATATCTTTATTATCATATTATTGTTTATTTTTTTTATGTCTTGGGACTAAGCTGTTGAGATGAATCGCTTACTCGACTTAATTCTAACTAGTAATTATGAAATGACCATTTTTCTGGAGTCGCCACCAATCTTATTTAGGTCAGGTGAGATTGGACATCTGCAGGAATTTATATTTTATGGATTACGAAACCCATAAAATAAACTCTGAGGTCTACGTTCATACTAGAGATCGCTTAAAAGGGTCCAGGAGTCGGTTACAATCACAAACAAGGATAGACCTTCTCGTGATGCCCAATGATCGGTACTTTATTAATCCTATGTTAACATAAATTTTGATTTTTATTTGGTTCCAATATTTGGTATTTAATTATAATTCTCATAATATTTTATTAAGCAAATTTATTATTCTTGATGAGAAAATGGAGTTTTAATATTTTTGAAAATCAAAATATCTTCTATATCCTCTCGAAGAACCCAGAGAACATGAAATCTTATTATTCTTTATCACACTCTGCTGGAGAATCTATATAGTACAAAAGGTTTTATTTTTACAAAAATTAAAAAATCTCGATTTTCATTTTGAAAAAGATATCTCATTATTAAAATAATCCATAGAATCCTTCACATATTTTGGTAGAAATTCTATGTATTAATTTAATTAGGAGACATTGCCTTAATTACAAAAACCTGATTTTATTAAAAATGCAGACCCTAAGACCTAAAATAACATAATATGATGAACCTATTTTTAATGTGTACTTTTGATATGAAAGTATCCTAGTACCAATATAAGATTTGGTTCTAATGCAAAATTACAAAAATACCCCTAAGGTATACCTTCTATATGAAAGTATCCCTGAAACCCCTAAAAGACTCGAAAATGATTGGAAAAAGGCAAAACTATCCTAAATATACACTTTCGGCCTAAAAACATTCTAATGCTTATTTCAGACTATACTCAAAAAATTACAAAAATGCCCTTAGAGTATACCTTCGACGTGAAAGTATCCCGATAACCTTAATAGACCTTAAACTGATCTAAGAAGGCTAAACTAATCCTAAAAATTCACCTTCGGCATAAAAGCATCAAAATAAAAAAATTACAAAAATGCCCCTAGGGTATACCTTCGTTGTAAAAGTATATCGATAACCCTAAATGACACAAAAATAACCTTAAAAAGGCTAAATGAATTCTAAATATTCACCTTTGGCATAAAAGCATCTCGATGAAAAAAATTATGAAAATTCCCTTTGAGTATATCTTTGACATGAAAGTATACCGGTACCCCTAATAAACACTGAAATGACCTTAAAAAGGCTAAATGAATTCTACACATTCACCTTTGGCATAAAAGCATCCCAGTTACTATGTTGGACTCGATTTTAGAAAAATTATTAAAATGCCCTCAAGGTTTACCTTCGACGTGAAAGTATCTCAGTACCCTAATGGAAACTAAAATGACCTTAAAAATGCTAAACAAATTCTAAACATTCAGTTTTGGCATAAAAATATCCCGGTAGAAAAAATAATAAAAATGCCCTAGGGGTATAGCTTCGACATGAAAGTATCTTGCTACTCGTAATGGACACTGAAATGACTTTAAAAAGGCTCAATGAATTTCAAATATTCACCTTTGGCATAAAAGTATCCCGGTTACTATCTAAGACTCAATTTTAGGAAAATTATCAACATGCCCTTAGGGTTTACCTTCAACATGAAAGTATCCCAATACCCTAATGGACACTAAAATGATCTTAAAGTAGATGAATTTAGTCTAAATGGAAAAGCTAAAATTTTAATTTTGACTTAAAATACAAAATTTACAGTCCAGCCCCTAAATTTTTTAAAAATACATTTCGTATCCTTCGAAAGATCGAACAAATACAAAAGGTTTTAAAAATTTCTATACCTCTACGAAAGGCCATAGAAATAATAAAAATCTTTAAAATTGGCAAAATATCTGTTTTGCCCTTAAATACTAATATTTGCTATTTAGTCCCTACATGATAAAATAACCAAAAAAAATCATAAAATCACAAAAAAAATTCACATGGAAAATACAAGAAATATGTTAGCATGAATTTGGCCAAACACCTTGGCCTTAAAACAAAATTTTTTTCTACACTTTGCAAAATAACCCTTAAATCTCCTAAATTTACATTTTGACCCCTACGTAAAAAAATCGCAAAACATCACAAAAAATCATCAAATCAGCCAATAATTAACCCAAAAATCATGGAAAAAACCTACATGAAGGTTCGGCCAAGCACTTTTGGCCATAAAGCATCACTTTTGCATATTTTGTAATTTAGCCCTTAAATTTTCTAAAATTGCAAAATGGCCCTTAAAATGTTAGAATCACCTAAAACATGTTCTGAAACACACAAAATCTATTTTCTAACAGCCTATGAAGCTCTCAACCAAACCAAAAATGAAATAAAAAAGTTTACATATTTTATGATTTAATCCCCAAAATTTTTAATATTTACAAAATAGGCTAAAAATATGAAATCAAGACAACAATAAGCACAAAATCATCATTATCAATTCATATCAAATTCGGCCAAGGTAAGAAATAAATATGCATCAATATTTTGTACCCTAAAATTATGAAAATAAACATGAATAAATATCATCAAGTTTAAATACACAAATAAAATGAAAAAAATGAATATATAAATATGTAAATCGACATATTAATATGAAAATATTATGGATAACAATATAACCATAAACATATACATTCAACAAAATCAGTATGTCATAAAAAACAACAGTAGTTTGAAAAAAAATAAATATATCAACAAATATATAGGAAATTGATCATTGTCAACATGTTAGCCTTTCAACATGGATAAAATCCATGAGCTTAACATGATTTTGACTCGTATTAAAGAAAATAAATGATGGATGTAAGCAAAAATTGCAATATTTCTAGATGAAATTACCTTGAAAAGCTTTTAAACTTAAAATTTCTTGAAAATTTCTATGAACAATGCTTAAATTTGAATATGGAAAGCTTTTTGTCTGAGAGAATTTTTGTCATCAATTTTTTCTAAGGTGGTAGATGGCAAGAATTGTGGTTTTTGAATCATTTTGCCGTGAGGTTCCATCCAAAATGCATACGAATTTTCTTTCATTTATTACATGTCATAATTTCTTTATTTTTTGAATTTTTTATTTCATTTATTTGAGATATGATTTGATTTTTGATAAATTGATTGGATTTAAATTTATAACTCTTGTCTCCTTGTGATGTCATGCATGATATCATTAATTTCTATAGATTTTTTGAGTGATATTTGTATATAATACATAAAATTATACCGTAAAAATTAATTATAAGAACTAAATTGTAAAAATTGAAAACTATGTATTTACAACAAAATTTCATTTAATCAATTTAATTTAATCTAACGATAAAAATGATTTTTATGTACAAGAAACATATTAAAAATAGTAAACTCATAAAATATTATGAGAAAAACCCTTACAGAAAAAAAGTGTTATATGCGAAAAAAAGCAAAACTCATAAAAAAAATTAAATTTTTATAAACTGATTTAATAGGGATTAAAAAATAATATTTAAAGAGTTTTAAAAATTATGAACTCCAAAAAATCCTACTAAAGAAATTTATGGAGTAGAAACTTTGTATTTTGGTAGCAGAAAAAATCCTAAAACTCATAAAATAAATTGAATTTTTAAAAAATGATTTAATATAAATTAAAGAATAATATTTTAAGAATTTTAAAAATTATAAACAGAGAAAATTTCTCTTAAAAAATTTAAGGAGTTGAAAACTCTATATTTTTGAAAACAAAAGAAATTGTGGAAGAAAATGCAAAACTCAAAAAATAAAATGAATTTTGAAAAACTGATTTAGTATGAATCAAAAATAATATTTGAAGAATTTTAAAAATTATAACCTCAAAAAAATCCTTCAAAAAAATTTACAAGTAGAAAACTCCGTATCTTGGTAACAAAAAAAATTCTAAAACTCATCAAATAAATTGAATTTTTTAAAATTGATTTAATATGGACTAAATAATAATATTTAAAAAATTAAAAAAATATATAAACTAAGAAAGATCTTCCCAAAAAAATTACAAAGTAAAAAGAACTTCGTGTTTTAAAAAATAGAAGAATTTCAAAAAAAATGCAAAACTGATAAAAATAAAAGGAATTTTCATAAACTGATTTAATATAAATTAAATAATAATATTTGAGGAATTTTAAAAATTATAAACTAAGAAAAATCTTTTAGAAAAAATTTACGGAGTAGAAAACTCCATATTTTAGAAATGGGAAGAAAATGTAGAACTCTTAAAATAAAATGAATGTTGAAAAAACTGATTTAGTGTTAATTAAATGCAAATTTTTAAAGAATTTTGAAGTTGAAAACTTGAGAAAATTCTACCATAAAATTTTACAGATAAAGGAAAACTCGTATTTCAGAACTAAGAAAATTTCAAAGAATCCATTAAAATTTGTATAAAAATAAATTAAATAAAACCTATTATCAAAATACTAAGTTACAAAATGGTAAAGATGAAAATCCAAAGCCCAAAATAATTTTATCAAAAAAAGTTTACGAGTATAAAACTCGCAATACTATGAAAAATTCAAAATTAGTCACAAAAATGGATAACTTGACTCCTTATGTATAAAATGCCAATATGAAATTTTCCTTGAATATTTTTGATTTTTCGGAGTACATATCGGCAAAAATACCATATAGGTATCGGTATAATTATATGACGGCCAACTTCCAAGTTTAATGAAAAATTCTCTAAAAATTCCTAGAAATAGAAAATTTGACAGTGATATCATTCACAGAAACAAATTCTCAAAATTTTGACCCAAAAGATAAAAAAAAATTTCTTTTAAATATTTGTCTTATATATCCGAAATTAGAGATCAAAGTGTGATTCTTTTTATCACATGAACTTGCGTCCATTTAACTATGAATAAAAAGGTTTTGAGATTGTCTGATTCATCTGAAAAAGATCAATCCAAATGAGGGTTGCCGTTAAGTCTTCAATCTCGAATATTCAAGATTATTAAAAAAGAAAATAGGGGACCTGGACGAAATTAAGTGTCTATAGTTGCCCTTCTTTGACCATTGTTGAGAATCAAGAACATGGCAAAGGCCAAATAGACATGATTTCATTCGGGTCATTAAGATGTGTGAAAAATAATCAAAACTAATAATGAACATAAAAGCTAATCAACTCAAAAGAAAAAGCTTGAATTAAAATGATAACTAGGGTAAAACCTAAGTTAAAAAGAGTAATAGGACAAAACTAATAAGTCAACAAGGATAAGAGGTTGACCAAGACAAAACTGATAAGTAAATAGAGATAAAAGGGTTAACTGGGACAAAGGTGACAAGTCAACAAGGATAAACGTTAACCGAGACAGGGCTGACAAGTCAACAAGGATAAAAAGGCTAACTGGGACAAAGCCGATAAGTTAACAGGGATAAAAGGTTGATGAGACAAAGTTAACAAGTTAACAAGGATGAACAAGGTTCGCTACGACAAACTTGATAAGTCAACTGGGATAATAGGTTGATCGGGACAAAGCCGATAACTCAGCAAGGATAAACAGGGTTGACTCGAAGAAAACTGACAAGTTAACAAGGATAAAAGATTAACCAGGACAAAACTGACAAGTCAATAGGGACAAAAAGGTTAACTGGGACAAAGCCAACAAGTCAGCAGAGAGAAAAGGTTGACCGAGACAAAGCCGACAAGTCAACAAGCATAAAATAGTTGACTGGGACAATATCGACAAGTTAACAGGGATAAAAAGGGTTGATCGGGACAAAGCCAACAAGTTAACAGGGATAAACGAGATTGACTAGGACAAAGCTGACAAGTCAACAGGGATAAAAAATTGACCAGGACAAAATCGACAAGTCAATAGAGATAAAGGGTTGACTGAGACAAAGCTAACATGTGAATAGGGAGAAAAGGTTGACTAGGATAAAGCCGACTAGTCAATAGGGAGAAAAGGTTGATCGAGACAAAGTTGACAAGTCAACGGGGAGAAAAGGTTGATTAGGACAAAGCCGACAAGTTAGTAGGGAAAAAAGGTTGACTGAGATAAAGCTGATAAGTCAACAAAAATAAAAAGGTTAATCGAGACAAAACCGGTAAGTTAGCAGGGAGAAAAAATAATTAGGACAAAGCCGACAAGTCAACAAGTAGTAAAGGTCGATCGAGATAAAGTCAACAAGTTAATAGGGAGAAAAAATTGACCTGGACAAAGCCGATAAATTAACAGGATAAAAGGTTGATCAGGACAAAACTAACAAGGCAATATGGATAAAAGGGTTGATTGGGAGAAAGTCGACAAGTCAACAAGGAAAAAAGGTTGATTGAGACAAAGTCGACAGGTCAACAAGGAAAAGAGATTGGCTAGGATAAAGCCGATAAGTCAACAGGGAGAAAAGGTTGATCAAGACAAAGCCGACAACTCAACAAGGAAAAAGATTGACCAAGAGAAAGCTTACAAGTCAATAGGGATAAAAGGTTGATTGGGACAAAGCCGACAAGTTAATAAAGATAAAAGGGTTCACAGGACAAAATCGATAAGTCAACAAATGAAAGGGGTTGACCGAAAAAAAGCCAACAAGTTAACAAATAAAAGAGGTGTGGGATAACATTTGACGTTTGGTTAATTTGAAAAGATGAGGGACTTACCTTTCAATTTTGAGGGAATAAGCATGATTGTTGCTCTCCTTCAACATCATGCTTACCTTTCCTATAAATTATTAGATGCAAATGTATGCATAATGCATATGATGACTTGACTATATTAAAATTAAGGGAATTTTTAATCCATTTTTAGAGATATCTTTTTCTTTTGAAAGTGTGTTTACTTGGAATTCAAGGCATTTTCAGACAATACTGTAAACTTTTGTATTTCTTTTTAGGCAAAAGAGTTAGCATGAGCCTCAATTTGAAGGTATCTTCAAAAGATGTTATGGATATTTCTCCTCTTTTGGCAAAATGAGCATGTGGCTGAACTTGAAGTTGAAAGTTTCTTCCCATGCTTAGAGTTGAAGGATTAAATCATTAATGGGTTATCATATGTTTGTCCCATGAAATCCTTCTTCTAATCTTTATTTTAGGGATCTATGAATTATTCAATTTTTCTTGGAAGGTCAGCAATTATCAAATTAATGTTTATCAACTCAATAATACAATCTTATCAATTAGATAAATATTTGCTCGAGGATGTTTACAAACTTTTATTGAAATCATGAAAAATACCATAATTTATCAAATTTCTAAGATTTATAGAATGAGATTGCTTTCTCATTAACCTAGGGCAAAAGTTTACTTGATCAAAATCTATGAAAATTCTAAAACTATTTTTACCATGGTTTTTCCAATATCAAGGATAATGGATATGTTTTCTTCATCATGATGTTAAAATTTTCTTATGATGGATGATCACCATTCGGGACTTTTTGAATGAGATGAAGAAATAAATTTAGAGGCATAAATGGGATGGCACAGGTAAAATTTATCTTGAAGAACTTAATATATTAGGGTCAAGGTTTATCAAGGCCAAATTTAGGTGAAGATCTTTTTAAGGTAATTTCTTAAAAGGCAAACTTTCTTGAAAGGCAAACTTTCTTGAAAGGCAAACAATAACATCCTTTTAATCTTCAAATACAATGGCCTAACAGGTGTTAAACTAATGCTAGTAAACACCAAGTTTCAAAGGGTTGATTTGAAAGACTTTTGGTAAGTATCTATTCTCAAGGTTGGGTACAAAAGTTCTAAAAGGTTATTTTGAGAGGAATCAATGCCAAGGCATTTGACTTAACTTTTTGTTACGGTCATAAAATTTCATGGGTTTGGGATCATTTTCAAATTAACATGAAGGTTCTCATTGGCAGCTATTTGTTGATTTAGGAACAATTCCAAAGCCTTTAAGCTTGCCTCATCATATTACTAAAGACTAAAAATCATTCAAAGAGATTAATTTTTAAAGAGCTTCCTAGAAATAGCCTGAAAGCTCAAATAGCTATGTTTGATCCAAACGGACTTTGTTAGGTATGTAATGTGGGCCATGATTCTTGGTTTAGGAAGAAAAGAATAAATAGGTCCAAATCAAGTGTTTAAGAGTACTTGAATCAAGGATCACTTTTCTTCAGCAGAACTCAACCTGGCATGTCTTCTAAGGCAAAATACATTTACATTCCTTTATCTACTTATGCCTGCTTCATTCTTCATTTTGAACTAACTTGAAACTTGCACTTTCTTGAATTTTTTTTTTACTTTGAAAAACTTAAAATTTAACCTTTCTTTATTTTTCTTTGAATATTTGAATTTGAAACTCAAACTTTCTTTAGTCTTCAAAATTTGCCTTATGACATTTTGGTCTTCTTGTAACTTGAAAATTAAGTTTGCTCCTTTTAATTTCAAAGCTTCATTTCATATGCCCCCAGTGTGGAGGGTGATCCTTGATTAGGTGTTTAAAAGAAAAAAATATATTATCGGGCTTAAAGGGGACAATAAAAGATAGTTTTTTATATTTGTAAAGAGATAAAGAAAGAAAGCCATTTTTCATTTCAAACATAACCATTCGAACTAATAAGCATTTCATTAGGAAAAAACATTATTTTCTTTCTGAAATCATTTTGATTACCTTAATGACATGACTTTGCACTCAATAAAGGCTTAAGTTATGCCCCTCAATACTGTTGGCTTCATAGCCATCAATGACTGGTTGAGCCTTTAGGAAAGAAAATAGGATTGACTTGGAAAAGCTTCAGATCTCATATTTTACGTATCAAGAATTAGTTTGAAAAGGCTTTGTTAAAGGGAAAAATGATTTTGGCTCATGTTTACTCTTATTTTTTCTAAATCAAGGATTTGGAAGAGTGTAATGAGAGTTACGGCAAAAGGTTATCAAAGTGAGAGATCTCGGCATTACTATCATTATTTTAACACATGTCAAATTACTGATATTTCAATCTTTTAGGACCATAACTTATTTGTTCGACCTTTAAGGAATCCATAGAAAAGAACATTTAGAAATTGAAATTCTGTGGTGGTGAAAGGTCTATAGTGAATGTCTGGAATAATCATATATGTGGAAGTAAATTTTGAGAGAGTTCAACCTAATGGTAATCATCTACCAAAGAAAATTTTTTTAAAATATTCTCATTATCCTAGATATTAGAAGTCATTATTAACAAAATTAATGGTCAATGGCGATATACATGCTATTTACGAACCAAAATTCATTTCACAATTCACAGTTTCCAAAAAGAAATGTACAGAATTATAAAGTCAAGATAGACATTACCCCTAATTGGCAAACTACCATAAGTTCGATGACCTTTAAACTAAACATCCTTTACAGGCCTCCACTAACTTCAAATTTTGCATCCTTAAGGGCCAAATTGTAAATTAGCTAGCAAAACATCAAGAGGTGTATCAAACTCGAAGTTCTCAATCTCAGAAATTCCACAAAATGTGTGGTTATTTCTTGTCATCTAAATCATGCAATGAGGACAACCATTATGTGATTTTTCATTGAATTCTTTAGCAAGAAGAATAAGCCCAAAAGCTTATGGCATAGTAAGTAATCATCCAAGCAATTCAATCAGAATTTATAAGAGCTTGAACTTCCCACTATGGATAAGAAGGTTTGCAGGCTTTATAGGAATAACAAAGATCATTTGATTTTGAACAAGCAAAGGAACTTGGTGTGAGAAATCAATAGGGGATAATACACTATCCTCTTTTATTTTCTACTTAAAAGAATTGCCTAAGCTGCTTACAAGGCCTCTTCACCTTTTAAAACTTAAGGTCAAAAAGTTTGCATAAAAGGCGACGAGGTATAGAAATAAATGTGTTAAAGTTGCATAAAGGGCTACGAGGTGTAGGAATAAATTTATTAAAGTTGCTAATCAATAAAAGGCTGGGGGTGAGGATGCTGTTCAAATGGATTTCCTCATTTTCTTCACTTACTATGGTCTTCGCCACCATTGGCTATGGTAAAATTATTTTCTCGTCCTATATATGTTACTTATTGCCCCTTAGTCAAAAAGAATATGTATTATAGGACTAGTTCCCCAAAGATTGAGTATTTTGAGGTAATTACTTTTAACTTATACCTCCCCGAATCCCTGATAGAAGTTTTGGTATGATGAAAATTAAGTACTTTAAGGCAATTACCATTCAATTGATACTCTTGGATCCCCAGGCAGGAGTGTTGGTATGATGAAAATTGAGTACTTCAAAGTAATTGCCGTTCAACTGATACTCCCCAGATTCCCAGCAGAAGTGTTGTTATGATATGGGGCTGTTTGTAATAATAACAATTTTTTTAGTTACGATTTCGCTTTGTTAAGGACCTTTCCTTCTTGTTAAAGTCAAGGACCGCCAATTTTGTTTTTATGCAACAATTTTTTCATCTGCCCTTTAGAAAGGGAACCAATATTACTGTGGATGGCTAGTGTCCACTAACTGCATATCTTCAATGTTAAAGAATTGTGTTTAAGCTTGTACTTCCCCGAATCCTTGGCCCAATAGAAGTATAAATAATACTCTTCTACGTGCAAACGGACTTGCTCATTCCAAAAGACTTCATCGAGCTTGTAGTTTGTGATGTCTTCCATTTAATGATTCATGTTACTTCACTTTAAAAAAAATAAAAAAGAAACTTAAATCAGTATACATCAATACATATATCTTGTCAACATCTATCTTTATTATTATCCATGTATTTATGTCAATAAATAGAAAATTGTCTGAATGAACAAATATATGAATGAATGAATGAGACATGATTCAATAGACGTAAAGATTATTGTAAAAGCAAAAATCTGAGGAATTTGAGTCATGATTCAACATCATTGTACCAATACCAAAATTCTCTATCTTATCCACTAATTGTGATCATACGTAGCCATATTTACAAAATTCAAAAGCAAAGTAACAGAAAGAATTGTTCTTGCAAATATTACATTTGATTGTGTTATGCTTTTAAGGGATTTTTTAGAACCTTAATCATTCATTTTAACCCTCTATTCACAAAATCTGGTAAGTAGCCTAAAAAGTTATCTTCGTAATCATTTGATTTACCTATATTCTAATACTTCCAATACGTGATCTTTTTTCTTTCATGTAAATCCTTAACCATTTTTATCAGTCTATTGAGCAGATTTTACATTCCACAGACTTTATGGTTGAATTCTTCTTAGATGAACATGAATGTATTGACCTTTGCCTCTGAACTATCACCTATCTCTTGATTCTTGAAATACAATAAATGAAATGAATTAATACATTATGGAAATTATGAATGCATGAACATATAAGAATGTGAACTTTATAGGTGCATGAATGAATTTACAAGTTTCCATAGGATATATATAAATGTGATGCTGAGAATAAAATAAAAAAACTCTTTCGTAATATAACGAATTGATAAAATTAAAATATATTATAATAACACAACATACAATTAATAATATGAAGAAAATCAAATCATAAAAGTAAAGGGTTAGAAGCGTTCCCCCATGTGTACCTAATTTGGTACCCTATAGAAGCAGGTATGGCTTTAAACTGAGTGAGGCCCCTATGGTTCATTACATAAAGTTTGGGTTAGACATCTAAATAGGTTCTCGAATTGTTCCTCGAATTTGAAAAGAACTGACGAGGTACCCTAATCCTAACCCATCACAGGTTTATGTTGGAAACGGTTCAATTCAAGTGGGAGTATCTTCCATGCCCATAATGAGACTAACACCCTAAGCAGGTGAAGGAATTTACACTCGATAGGCTTTTCACTGGCCTAAATAGAGGCTAACACCTCATAAGGCAGAGCTACTGCACCCTTTCCTAAAATATTGGGTACCTATGCTCTTTCCATATATGTGGAAGAGAATTTAATGCACATGCATCTGCATAGTGTGTATGGGGGAACAACTTACCTTTTATGACTTGACACTTTCAAAAATAATAAAACCCCTACCCTAAATTTCCTCCAAATGTAATGCTGCAAAAGAAACAAAAAGGGGTTAATGAAAAATGTTAACAATATATACTGAATTTATAAGTCAAAAATACAATAAAATTTTTGTTTTTAAAATATTGAGAATTATAGTTAAATACTAGTTGAAACCAAATTAATCAAAAGTTAGGTAACATGTAATTAATTTTAGGCCTTACTTTGTAACTCATCCCCAGTGGAGTTGCCAAGTTGTCGCAAAGTGACCCGGATACGAATCCTAACCAACCCGACTAAAAATGGTGAATGTATCCCTTGTTTTTTATATATATCTATATGTCATTATTTTTTATTTCAATTTAGGGACCATATCTTTATTATCATATTATTCTTTATTTTTTATGTTTGGGGACTGAGCTATTAAGATGAATCGCTTAACCGACTCAACTTTAAATAGTCATTATGAAATGACCATTTTTCTAGAGTCACTACTAATCTTATTTAGGCTAGGTGAGATTGGTCACATGTTGGAGTTTATATTTTAAGGATTATGAAGCCCATAAAACAAACTCTAAGGTCTACACTTATACCATAGATCGCTTGAAATGATCCGAGAGTCGGTTACAATCACAAGCAAGGATCGACCTTCTAATGATGGCCGATGATTGGTACCTTATTAATCACATATTAACATAAAATTTTATTTTTATTTGGTTTCAATAGTTTGGTATTTAATTATAATTGCCATAATATTTTATTAAACAAATTTATTATTCCTGATGAGATAATCAAGTTTTAATATTTTTGAAAATCAAAATATCTTTCATATCCTCTTAGAGAACCAAGAGAACACGAAAATCTTATCATTCTTCATTGTACTTCGCTAGAGAACCTATGGAGTACAAAAGGTTTTATTTTTACAAGAATTGAAAAATCTCAATTTTCATTTTGAAAAGGATATCTCGTTATTAAAATAATTTGTAGAACCTCGCACATATTCTGGCAGAAATTCTACGTATTAATTTAATTATGAGACATTACCTTAATTACAAAAACTTGATTTTATTAAAAATACAGACCCTAAGACCTATAAATAACCTAATATGATGAAACCATTTTTAATATGTACTTTCGACGTGAAAGTATCCTAGTACTCATATAAGATTTGGTTCTAATACAAAATTATGAAAATACCCCTAAGGTATACCTTTTGTATGAAAGTATTCCAGAAACCCCTAAAGGACTAGAAAATGTTTGGAAAAGGGAAAAATTATGAAAATGCCCTTAGCGTATACCTTTGACATTAAATTATTTTGATAAACCTAATGGACCTTCAAATGATCTAGGAAGGCTAAACAAATCTTAAACATTCACCTTCAACATAAAAGCATCCCAATAATAAAATTACAAAAATGCCTATAGGGTATACCTTCATCGTGAAAGTATACCGATAACCCTAAATGACATAAAAATGACCTTAAGAAGGCTAAACAAATTCTAAACATTCACCTTTGACATAAAAGCATCTCGATGAAAAAAAATTATGAAAATGCTTTTTGGGTATACCTTCAACATTAAAGTATGCTTGTACCCCTAATGGGGACTGAAATAACCTTAAAAGGGCTAAATGAATTCTACATATTCGCCTTTGGCATAATAGCATCCCAGTTACTATCTAGGACTCGATTTTAGAAAAATTATCGAAATACCCCTAAGGTTTACCTTCGATGTGAAACTATCTCGGTACCCTAATGGACACTAAAATGACCTTAAAAAGGCTAAATAAATTTTAAACATTCACCTTTGACATAAAAATATCCCCATGAAAAAAATTATGAAAATGCCCCTAGGGTATGCCTTCAACGTGAAAGTATCCCGGTACCTCTAGTGGACACTAAAATGACCTTAAAAAGGCTAAATGAATTCTGAATATTCACCTTTAGCAGAAAAGCATCTTGGTTACTATCTAGGACTCGATTTTAGGAAAATTATCAAAATGCCCCTATGGTTTGCCTTCAACGTGAAACTATCCTGATACCCTAATGGACACTAAAATGATCTTAAAGTAGATGAGTTTAGTCTAAATGGAAAAGCTAAAATTTTAATTTTGACTTAAAATACAAAATTTACAGTCCAATCCCTAAATTTTAAAAAAATACATTTCGTATCCTTTGAAAGATTGAACAAATACAAAAGGTTTTAAAAATTTCAATACCCCTACGAAAGGCCACAGAAAAAATAGAAATCTTTAAAATTGGTAAAATGTCTTATTTGCCCCTTAAATACTAACATTTGCTATTTAGTCCCTAAACTTTTCTAAATTTTCATTTTAGTCCCTACATGATGAAATAACCACAAAAATCATAAAATCACAAAAAAATACACATGGAAAATATAAGAAATATGTCAGCATGAATTTGGCCGAACACCTTGGCCTCAAAACAAAATGTTTTTCTACATTTTGCAAAATAAACCTTAAACTCCTAAATTTGCATTTTGACCCTTACATAAAAAAATCATAAAACATCATAAAAAATCATCAAATCAGCCAAGAATTAACCCAAAAATCATGCAAAAAATCTACATGAAGATTCAGCCAAGCACTTTTGGCCATGAAACACGATTTTTGCATATTTTACAATTTAGGCCTTAAATTTTTTAAAATTGCAAAATGGCCCTTAAAATGTTAAAATCACCTAAAACATGTTTCGAAACACACAAAATCAGTTTTCTAACAGCCTATGAAGCTCTCAACCAAACCAAAAATGGAATAAAAAAGTTTACGTATTTTATGATGTAATCCCTAAAATATCTAATATTTACAAAATAGACTAAAAAACATGAAATCAAGGCAACAATAATCATAAAATCATCATTACCAATTGATATCAAATTCAACCAATGCAAGAAATAAATATGCATCAATATTTTATACCACAAAATCATGAAAATAAACATGAATAAATATCATCAAGTTTAAATACAAAAATAAAATGACAAAAAATGAATATATAAATATGTAAATTGACATAGTAACATGAAAATATTATTAACTCAAAAAAATCCTACAAAAAAATTTACGGGTAGAAAACTCTATATATTGGTAACAAAAAAAATTTTAAAACTCATAAAATAAATTAAAAGTTTCAAAACTGGTTTAATATGGATTAAATAATAATATTTAAAGAAATTTGAAAATTATAAACTAAGAAAGATCTTTCCAAAAAAATTTACGAAGTAAAAAAAACTTCATATTTTTGAAAACAGAAGAATTTCAAAAGAAAAATGCAAAATGATAAAAATAAAAGGAATTTTCCTAAAGTGATTTAATGTGAATTAAATAATAATATTTTAATAATTTTAAAATTATAAACTAAATCTTCTCGAAAATATTTGCAGAGTAGAAAACTCTGTATTTTGAGAATGGGAAGAAAATGTAAAACTTTTAAAATCAAATGAATTTTTAAAAAACCGATTTAATGGTAATTAAATGTAAATTTTTAAAAAATTTTGAAGTTGAAAACTTGAGAAAATTCCACCATAAAATTTTATAGACAAAGAAAAGCTCGTATTTTAGAACCGAGAAAATTTTAAAGAATGCATGAAAATTTATGTAAAAATGAATTAAATAAAACCTATTATCAAAATACTAACTTACAAAATAGTAAAGATGAAAATGCAGAACCTGAAATAGTTTATCAGAAAAAATTAGTCACAAAAATAGAAAATCTGACTCCTTATGGTATAAAATGCCAATATGAATTTTTCCTTGAATATTTCTGATTTTTTGGAGTAAATATCGGCATAAATATCATACAAGTATCGATATAATTATACGACAGTCAACTTTCAAGTTTAATGAAAAATTCTCTAAAAATGAGAAATTTGACCGTGATATCGTTCGCAAAAATAATTTCTCAAAAATTTGTCCAAAAAAGATAAAAATAATTTTTCTCTTAAATATTCATCCCATATATTCAAAATTAGAGATTAAAGTGTGATTCTTTTTTATCATGTGAACTTGCAGCCATTTAACTATGAATAAAAAGGTTTTGAGAATGTCTGATTCATCTAAAAAAGATCACTCCCAATGAAGGTTGTCATTAAGTCCTCAATCTCGGATATTCATGATTATTAAAAAAGAAAAAGGGGACTTGGATGAAATTAGGTGTCTACACACCTATTGCGTTGAAGGTGGAATTGCAAGCCACGGAGGGTGGATACTAAAATGCCATTTTAGTTCATTTTTGAATAATATTTTATTCATTTTATCAAGTATTTTTATTTAAAAATTTTAAATTATTTTTTAACTTTTTCATTTTGTTTTATTAGTTTATTTCTCAATTTTTATTTAAATATTTTAAGTTTTTTACTTCTTAAATAAAATTATATAATACTTTTTCATTAATTAAAATGCTTTAATAATTATATATACAATAATATGCAATAAAATGTTAAATAGTAAATATTATTAAAATTTATACATAAATATAAATAATTTATCAATATACTCTCAAATTAATATATATAATGATCCTTTTCATTTCCATCTAGTGCCACTAATGCTTTTTTATTCAAGAACATCTCACCATTAATTTTAATTTTATTGCAAAAAAACCACTCATTGTTTTAAAATGAGACTAGTTTCACCACCATGATTGTTTTAAAATCATTGAATCCAATTTTATACCAATCTATATGAACCCTGATATGATGTTGCAACGGATTGAATTTGGTCACTAGTGAGCAAATAAGATAAGACTTTCATATCTTTTTTATGGTTGAATATATGATCATAAAATGAGTATGTTGATAGTAATCTTAATTTGAGAAAATGCTATAGACATCTTATATTACTAAAACATAGTCTTAGGGACAAGAGATGTCTTTTTAAAATGTGAAAAATGTTTTTGCCTTATTTTGTATTCTTGTAAGGATAAATAAATGATGGGTAAAGTCTATTTTCATTCCTTGTGCTTTTGCTTGTGTGATACTTATCCTTTTTTGCTTTGTTTGTTGGCACTTGTATCCATCTTGTTGGGCTATTAGACGAAAAGAGATAATACTATTAGAAACTACTAATGTGGACCCAAAACAATGTGGTTAAATGTCACTCAGATGAAAGCACGAGGAGTGAAAATTTACTTTACCCTACTTATTTACCTTGAAAATGCAACGGTATAACCTGTAACAAACAGAATGAAATCCCAGTGGGTATAAATGTCAACATAAGGGTTTTTATCACTCAGCCAAAGTACAAAGGTGAAAATAAACCTTTCCCAAAAATGATTTGATATGATTTGGAAGAAAAAAAAGATGAGAGAAAATGAGAGGACAAAGAAAGAATAGGGGAGAGAAAATAGAGGTAAAGGAGATAGAGGTGGCTTAACGACTATGCTGGATGGTCAACCTTTTGTGGTAGCGGTTAGGTAGCTAAAGAAAAAAAAAAAAGAACGGGGAAGGGGAAGAACAAAGAGAAAAGAAAGAGAGGTGAAAAGGAAAAAGAAAGGACTGAAAAAAAAAAAAAAGAAAAGAAAGAGGAAAGGCCAAACATTGGAGGAAGGGAAGGAAAAAGAATGAACAGCCAGTTGGTTGCTTCGACATGGCTGGCAACGATGTGAAAAGAAAAGAAAAAGAAAGAAAAACAATAAGAGAAAAAGAAAATTTTTTTAATTTTCTTTATTTTATTATTATTATTATTATTATTATTATTATTATTTTATTTTTAACATTTTTAATGAATTATAATTTATAATAATTTCACTATAAATAGTAAGTATGTATTTAGTGAAATTGTTTTATTTGATTCGGACTTTTATATAAGAAAAGTTTGATAATAATTTTCAAAATTTTTATTTTCTCTTATCGTTTTTAATTTTTTTAAAAAAGATCAAAGTTTAAAAATAATATATTTTCTATTTAAATAAAAATAAAAGCAAAATATTAAATATTAAATGTTTTTTGTTTTTTGTTTTTCTTTATTTAAGTTTTTATTAAATTTTTAAATAATTTTAATTTAGAGTGATTAAAAAATATTCATTTATATTTTAAAAATATATTTCACTCTTGTAGTATCACGTTGGTAGATTTTCTACTGGAATAATTATTTTAGATTTTACCCTAGATTGGTTATTCAATAAATTTGAGCAAAAAACAGATAATGTGTATGTAATAAAACTAGTGTCGAACATGCCACCTGAAATCTCGCGAGATGGGAAATGTCTATGACTTAATATGTAAGAGAAATGATAAAATTCTCGATGAGGAAGTGTCTTCTTGACTGAGAATTTTTCTTTTTAGCGTGATATGAGCAAGAAAGCACATATTATCGACTCTTGATCATGGGGGAGACCGTCGGATGAATCGTTCATCTAATTGATCTTGGGTGGCCATCACTTAGAGTTGCACTAATCATTTAGGTAGGCGTGATCAGATGCCGATTGAAACTGGTATTATGAGTTACAAAACTCAAAAAATCATTTTCGAGGTTTGCATGGTCTAGAGATTTTATAGTTGGGTTCAGGAGTCGATTACACGTGAGGAAGGATTAGCACCCTATGACACTTTAAATTGATACCATTAAAACATGTCTTATATTGGTCTTAGTTTCCTTGGTTTTGACTTGCCATTATTTTCAATATAATCCCCTTTTATGTATGAATTTGTATAAAGTAATAAATCTAGGTAAAATTTTAATCCCATATGCATCCCATAAAAAGGGGAAACATAGAGATTTCGATAAAAATGATCTCTGAATTTAATTTTAAAAATCGAATACTTCATGTCAAGCGCTAAAGGGATATCCAAATGAAACATTGCCTTTATGATTTTCAAAAATGATTTGGAAATATGAATGCAAAATTAATACCGCGAAGAGAAACATGTTAGTAGTACATAGGAGAAATAAGAGAATATTGTGTAAATAAATCACAAAAAAAGTAAAAAACAAAGGTCGGCTGGATGTATCGTGTAATTGTCATCGATTATTTAGAAATAACTAAATTAACAATTTTTTAGACTCCTTTGAATTCATTAATTGATTAAGGCGTGAAAGCTAAGTTTGGATTTTGAAAAATCTGAAAAAATTTAGGAAGAAGAAATTGGATTTTTGATGACATTTGAAAAGACAAGATTTAAAAGAATTAAATTGATGAAAATACAACAATACTTGACAGAAATGACACTTTTAGCTATTCTTGATAAAATTAATATTTTTTATTTAAAAGGTGGGAATTGATAAGAATAAGAATGATGAAATTTGTAAAATGCTCATGCCTTAATCCTAGACTAAAGGGGTTGACACATGTTTTAGACTCGATGGGGTTGATCGGACTCACCTAAAGGCATTCGCATGTCTTGAAGAGGGAATTTGGAAAAATCAATTAATTTTGATTAATGCAAAAAATAAGGAATGGCGTCACATTATCCCTATTTTGATTTTATTCCGGACTGATATGAAGATTCGAGGGGCTAGTATGATTTAGAAAGCTAACTTGATGAAGATTAATATAAAAATATTCCAACAATTCTGAACAATTGCTTTCTAGGAGGAAATAATTTTTGAATTTGGGCCTAATTCGATGCTGACAGCACGTGCAAGGAAAAAGGTGTACCAAACTTTTAAAAAACATTCTTGGCTCATTCGAAATCTTTAAATAACTAACAATATCTTTTTAAAAAGGAATTTCATGTATTTTTAGGCAAAATATTAAACAATTTTATAAAAATCATCTAAAGGGTTAAATGACCCAAATAGAATGTTAATCATTGATTCCAAGGGTTCTAGACAACAAAGGTTCAAAAAATTGTAACTCCCTCATCTGAAATTAGCTGAGGCCGAACGAGATTCCATTGGAAAGGTAATCCGATGCCCTTTAAAGAAAAAAATACCACAAAAGTTCTATAAAAATCATCTAGGGTTTGAAAATGATTTTTCAAGTTAAGGTCACAATGTTGTCAATGTTAAACAAGGGAATTTTTGGTTTTCAAGTTTCCTAGATCTAGAATCGGGTCACTGACATTCAAATGTCCATGACAAAAGGGGTCAGTGACATTAGCTTCATAAGCTTATTTACACATTCTCGAAGCAGCTTAGGATGATAAAACAACTATTAATCATATCACAAGGAAAGGACATTAGACACAAGATTAAGGCACAAACGACTTGAGAAGAAAATAAAAACACATTTTGTTTTTGAAAATCAATTGGCCTTATTTGACGTTGAATTCAAACATGAAAAGCTTAATTTTTCCCCAAGATTAGAAGACTAATTGATAGAAAATATTAGATTCATATTAATCTCTATTTTATTAAAGTTAATATGGACTTGGACAGTTGTATAAAAAAATATTTTTGATGTGCATTAAACAAATAACTTGACAAACATGTAGTGAGATAAACTATGGCATTCATGATAGCAAACACATAGAACATGCTTAATCAATCAAATATGGCATTTAGATACGAAAACGATGCTAAAATGCAAGGCAATGAGAAAAAAGATACATGAAGGAAAATCATGACATGGGAAATGGTATGGATATATCTAGACAAGGAAAACCATGCTAGAATTTTCAAGACAAAATCAAGACATGATTCAAAACAAACAAAGCACAAAAACATGATAATCACACAAGAACTATATTGAGGGTTCAATAAAGCTTTAAGAACTTTAATACTACCACAACCATGGCCATAAAATGCATGAACATCCTAGAATAAGGTCATGGCTTCCATAAAAATGGCTCGTTAAGATGAGATAATGAAGAGAAAGAAAGAAAATAAATAGAATAAAGATACAAAGTATACTGAAAAGCTTCAAATCCTAGCCTTTGTTGTTGAGCAGAAAAATCTCCAAGCTTCTAATGAATTTCTTGCTCTCTTTTTTTCCTTTTCTCTACTATAGATTAGTAAGAAAGAATGGCCAAAAATAAGGTTAAGGGTTATGCTATTAATGAAGGGGGTTTTGGAAAGAAAAGATAAATGGAATTTCTGGCCTTTTAAGAGGGTCTTCGGTGGCTGCTTTGTGGAGCTACGGGAATAGAATAATTTTTGGCTAAGGAGAGCATGTGAAAATATGTGTTTTCTTTTTTTTGGCTGAGCTCAAAATGTTCATTATATAGCATAATATTTCAGCCAGCAAAATAACCAAGTAGAGTGGGCATTTGGGGCATTTCTCATGTACAATATGATAAGTCATTGTACCAAGGGGTATGCTTCCAACATTTGAATAATTGATGTACTATTCTTATAACCAAAGAAAGCCATGCATGAGTTGGCACATTGTATAATGCCAAGCTTACCCTTCATTGGATCAAATATAACATGAAATGTCCCTATCCCAAGCTTAATAGACCCTTCAAAAAGTGATAATCCAATCCTTGAGGCCTAAAATTAAATCCACATGATTTTTATGAAGCTTAGTTTAAAATTAGATGATTTTTAGATCCAAAATCGGGGCCAAATTCATGTTTTAATGCAATGGTGCAAAGTGGTAAAAAACACCATGAACTAGGCAAAATACACAAGATGTATTAATGGATTGCATATGTATTGATACAATGGACAATTTTATCCAGAATGTATTGATACGTTAATGAATGTATTGATACATTTCATGATGTATTGTTACATTCACTTATATATCGATACATTTGGCCAAAAATCGTGATTTTTACTATTACATAGCATTGTACAATTAATTAGCAAATGTATCGATGCATTGCATTTTATATAAATACAACCAATAGAATTTTGAATCTTGATGACGTGGAGGCTCTGTATTGATACATAGGGGCTATGTGTTGATACATACATACAAAAATGTGAATTTTACACACCTTTGGCTCTTCAAACACCTTACCTTTGCTAGGAATAATGGGGATTGATCTATGCTTTTTTGAATGGCTTTGATGACGCCTCAAATGATAACCTTTGATGCCTTAGATGCTGGCTCGAACAAAATGGGGTGTCTACAGCTAGTAAATATATCACGTATGTCATATGTAAATTTTTATCATTTTATTAAATTTGTAACATATATTTGTATATTTTTCAAATAAATAAAATTAATAAAGCTTTCAATAACAAAATTTGTAGGTATCAACATATAAAGTTTTTTCAAATGCAAATTATATCAAATTAATATAGAATTTATTATTTTAATGTAAATTAAAACTATAAAGATGAAGAAATTTAATATAAGTTTTAAGTTTTAACATTTTTTATGTGTCAAATAAATTATTTGCTTTTTAAGGTTAATAAAAATTAAAAATAAAGCAATTTAACTATTTTTATTTATTATAAAATAAATCCATTTAAAAAAAAGTCTTTTAGTAAAATTAAAATTCTGATTTCTAAATTGGATAAATCATATCATAAGTAAAATTAAATGGCAATTTAAAAATTTAGTGAATAATAATGATTATTTTCATAAATTTAAAAGAATTTTATATTTTTGCTTTTGTATATTAAATTACGACATATCTATTATGTGAGAGGAAAATGTGAATAAAAAATTATGTTTTAAAATAATAAAAAAAAAAGAAAATTTTTTTAAGTATGTAGTTTTTTAAAAAGTGAATAGAGACTTATATATTTAGTTTTAAGTTTTTTGTTATTTTGAGTTAATAGCATTTCGTTGAATGATACCGAACTCATTGTGGAACTTTATATATGATTATAAACACTGAAGATTACATGGAATATTCAACGAACCAAACACCACCAAGTCTAACATCACTGTTCATTACGGAATATGGGAATGGAATATCCATCTCCGAGCCAAACGTGGCCCAAAAGAAATTAAAAGAAAATTGCAAAAAAAACCCATCAGTCAAGTAAAAAAAATAGCCATACCATGAAATCAACAGCTAATAAACAGGAAACGTCACCACTCACGCTTTTAAAAAATGGCTTGAATCCCAAGCCGAGCCAAACTCAACAACTGTCTCTTCCTCCCCCTATAAATATGCGTCAAAACCCTGAACTCCCTTAACAACAAAATTCTAGGTACTCTTTTTTCTTGATTCAGATTACAAAGTTTTTAGTCCGAAGTTCTTTCATGGCTGGTCTTCAGTATAACTTTTTCCCCACCGATTTCTTCTACCCTCGTCCAGCGAAGCCTACTCCGGCCGTCAGTTCAACTCCGCCGGCGGCTCTGAGCGCGCAGACCCAGAAGATAGACGTGGTCGACGACGATAGCAAGCAGCCTGGAAGCGTAATTTACCGAGGCAACAAGACGAGCGTTTCGATGAAAAGGCAAGGCGGCGAGCAGCTTGGTAGGATTGACATACAAAATCGAGGGGAACAAATCAAGTTACCACGAAACTAGTTTATCTTTCTTCGTTGATTTCGATCCCCGAGCAGCTTTCGGGATTCTTATTGAATGAGTTTGGATTAGGGTTTTAGAGGATCATGTAAGATATAATTAAAAAAAAAAAAAGTGTTTTAGCAATTTCCTTTACCTATTTCTAAGAAGAATTTGATGTTTTAAGTTATGAGTTAGATTGCTCAATAAACAAAATCGAATTCAGACTTATTTTGGATTAGCTAATTAAAATTTTTACTAATTTGATTTTATTTTTTTTCTTCGAGGTAGAAAATTATATGTGCCTCGTAAAATTACATAGAAAAGCTACTACAAACAATAGAATAAAAAATTTAGGTAGAATGTTCTTTTGATTTTTTGTTTTTAGAATCTAATATCAAATATTTAAAATAACTTAAAAATTAATGAAAAATAATATATATGTAAAATAAATAAAAAATAAAAACCATACATATTTTAAATGATTATGTGGGATAAGAAAATATGTTATTTTTATTTTTAATTCTCAAGAAGTTAATTAATAGTGTGTAATTTTAAATAAAATTTTTCTTGTGTTTTTCATGGTAATTTACTAATTGAAAGCATAACATTTTCATGTTATTTAAATTTAAAATAAAAAAATTATTTCATACACTGCTAACAAGGTTAAAAAATTTTACAAGAATAATTAGATAGATTATTTTTATTATTTTTTTAAATATAATTTAAAAGATATATATTATCTCACTAACATTACTTGTAAAGTTTTATAACTCCATTGAAAGTTTATCAAATAATCATCCTTTAAATAATTAGAAAACATATTTAAAAGTTTTGTTATTGGCATTGCAATCATGTTTTCCACATTGAAATACACGATATTGATGCCTTGGATTTGTAAGAAGAGCTTTCTT
>JBBYHK010000005.1:11359012-11452425 GCA_038382065.1 Adansonia grandidieri
ATGGTCATATCACCACTAAACCATCTGACACTATGTCTCCAGGCAACACTTATAAAAGGGTAAGCAAACCTAAAGGTTGTCTCTCTGAATTTTTTCTCAGTCTCCATTGATATATCTCCAAACACCCTCATATTAACTTAACCATCGAAGAAGGTCCCCGGAATATCACCTCCGGCACCCTTCTGACTCTTCTGTGTTGCAGGATTCTACCTAACCTCTAGTGCCAGTAAAAAAGACATCAACAAAGTCAATTCACGACTTAATTGTGAGAAAGTGGGAAATGAAGCCAAAACTCAAGCCTCCCATATTGACCCCAAGATTAGATTTTAGTGCTATCAACATCTTCTATGTACGGTAATGGGGTCGGAAGTTGTTTTAAGACCGTAAATAGCAAATCGATGTATTAGGCAAGTGGCAAATTTAACGTCCCATCGTCAATTTCATTCATTACTCCGTAATGGATGCAAAGAGTCGTGACTTATAATGCACGGTATCCCATTTTTGTAATTAAATCCAATTTATTGCAAGTCAATCAGTCAACGTTAAATTTAAAAATAAGAACTTTCTAAAAAAAGGCAAAAAAATAAGAATTAATGGCCGTTATAGCGTACGTAGGGCATACTTTCGTTGGAATTGTCATTTGCTTAGATGATCTGCGAAATTTAAGATTTTAAATTTGAATAAAAATTTTAATATTAATAAAGATTAGCATGTATATTCTCGCTATGTTGTAAGTAATATTTTCTTTGTTTTAATAAATTTTACATTGATTATGAATATTGATTTTAGTTTAAATCTTATATAATTTGAATAACCAAATAAACATTTGAAGGATATAAGCTGAAATAAACTTTTTAAAATTTTTTTATTCAATACATTGTTATTTTAATATTTTATATTTTATATATCATATCGAATTTCTTAACAAAATATTGTTTAAAAATAACAATGCATAGACTATAAATCTACTAAGTGAAAAAATAAGATTTTTTGAAAAATCTTTAAAAGGATGAGGAAAAAGCTTTAGAACAAGGGGAAAAAAAAAGATGAGAGAAAAAGGAAAAAAGTGAATGAAAAAGCTTCAAGGAGACTATGAAAGAAAGGCAAAGGCAAAGAGGAGCCACGAAAAAAGAGTTAAAAAAAAAAAAAAAACAAATTATGAGAGATGGAGCAAGTACATAATAAGGGTATGTTTATTTCGTAGAAAAATAATTTTAAAAAATGTGTTATGCATTTTACTATGTTTGTTTCACAAAAAATAATTTAATTAATAAATAATGATTTACTGATCAACAAAAAATAAGATTTTTTTTTTTTTAAATTGTCTTCCCCTCTTCAAGAGGACAAGGCAGTTTTCAAAGAATAGCTCTCTATATATAATATAATATTTAGATTAATACTTAACTTAACTTTAGCTAAATATTAATATTAATATTAATGAAAATATTTAACTTCTAATTTTGAAGATATTTAAAGAATATTAAAATATTAATATAAAATTATTTTAAAATTATAATTTTCAATATTTATATTTTGAATATTATCAAACATACATATTTATATTTTAATAAGATATAACATAATATAATTTATTATTTTAATGATAAATTGTAAAATATTAGTAAAGTATTACTTAATATTACAATAATATTCTATTTAGAAATTGTAAAATAATATTGTAATAATAATTATATTAATTGAAATAATATTTTAATAATAATCATAATATTTTAAATATTTATATAATTATGTTTTATTAATAAAAAGTATTATTTTAAGTATTTGAAATTAATATAATATTTTAGCATTAACCATTATCATTAAAATATTACTATTTGAAATATTAATATTAAAAATTATTGGTTTAATGATAGATAGTTTTTAATGTTCGAATAATTAATATTTATGTCAATATTACTTGAAAAATGTAACATAATGCTTATTAATAATTATATTAATATAAACAACATTTTAAAAACAATGGTAATATTTTAAATATTAATATAATTAATATATAAAAACCCTAAACTTAAAAAACTTTAACTTTCATTAATTTCAGTAAATAAATCAAAACCCAATTCAATTAAACCCAAAATAAAATAACCCATATCCAAAATTTCAAATCCCATTTAAGATTTTTATAATCTAAGTTATTTTACTTACAAATTCTAAGATATTTTGTATATTTCTGAAAATTTAAAAAGATGAAAAAGCCATCAAAACCTAGTTAAATACCATTTTTTGTATGATAAAAACCAAAATTCATAAAAAAAAAAAAAAAAAACCCAATGATTAGCTTCAGTCTCCTTTAACTTTTTCCCTTCTTTGTGCTATAATTCGGTAAAAAGCATAAAAGAAAAAAAAAAAACTTATGGAAGCAAAATAGCAACAACAATAACAATATGGAAAATATGACATTATAAATATTGTAAGTAAACTTTTATCATCAATTTAAAAAAGAATCAAGGTTAGAGAAGAGAAATATTTACCATCCCAATACCTCAAAAATTAAAAAACAAAAAACCTTAGAGAAGAGAAACTTAGAGAAGAGAAATATTTACTATCCAACAAACTAGAAATTTTATTAAAAAAAAAACTTTAAATCAAAATTTGGACTTAGAGAAAAAGAGAAATACTTGATTTAAAATTAAAAAGAGAAAAGAAAAGAGAAAGAGGGTTTTCCATCAATTTTCAAAAGTATAATAGTGTATTTCACACTAATATTTAACACATGTAATAAAAACACAGGAAATGTAAATGTCATAATAAGGGGTTTTTTTGCCAAAATGCTAAAGTACATGGGTGAAAATAGATTTTTATCTTTTTTTAATTAATAATTTTATTTTTAAATTATTTATTTAAAGTGGATAGTTTGCATATTGACTTGTAAGTCTATTTAAGATTATTGCTTGATAGTCTAAAAGAAAAAAATTTTAAAAAGAAAATTTTCTTATTAATTTTTTTTAATTTTAATTTAAAATGATGTATTTAAAATGATTAGTGTTCATGTCCAGTCATACGTCCATTTAAGATCCGTAATTAATTAGCTTGGAAAACTTTTTACTTTTATTTAGTTTTAAAAGATGTATTTAAAGTGGTTGGTCTGCGCATTTATTCGCTGGTCAAAAGTAAGAAAAAATTATTAAATATTTTATTTTAATTTTAAATGATGTATTAAAGGTGTTGGTCCTTCATTCATTTGTAAGTCTATTTAGGATTTACACTCAAAAAGTTTTTTTTTTAAAATTTTTTTAAGTGATGTATTTAAAGTAGTTGATCCACACATTTGATTTAAGATTTGTATCCTAAATGCTTGTGGATTTTTTTATCTTCATTTTATTTTTTAAATGATATATTTAAAAAGATTAATCAACATGTTGGCTCTTGGATAGATTTAAAATTTATACCTAACTAAAAACAATTAATAAATTTAATTATTATAATTAACAAAATATAACTATATTAATATTATTTAGTTCAAAATTGGTTTTATTATTAATTAATAAAAAATTAAAGAACCCCAACGAAACAGGGGTTTTATTCTTTGAAGTTTAATTTCTTCCTTTTTGAAAAGTGATCTATCACAGCCTTTATTTCTTTTAGCAACTAGAATATTCCTGCTCACGTAAATTTGTCTTCAAAAGATTCATCTAATATTGCGAAGACTCATATAGGTATTGGGACAGATAAAAAAGGCCTTTTAAAGTGAATTGAGCATTTAATGAATTTGATTGATTAAAAATTTTTTAGTTTTATAATATATATTTATATTTATGTTTATATATATATTTATATATCGTATATTATTTACAATATAAAAGTTAAAATTTTGGACAAAATTAAAATAATTCTTATGTTGACAACATAGAATTTTGACATATGTATGCATTTTTATTTTGAAGAAGATATTATTAAGTTACTATGCAATTCTGCTTTTAATTAGTTGATAGTTTGACTAATAAAGATTTCTTATTTATTAATTTACCAGTTTTCTAAAGCAATACAAATGTAGACGTTAACATTAGAGATATATATAATTAAATTAGAAAAAATAATATTCTAACATTTATTGTGTATTCATGAAGAACATATTATTAATTTGCTATATAATTCCTCTGTTAATTTTTTATCATCTCTTTTAATTAGTTGACCGTTTGACTAATAGAGAATTTTTACTTTTTTTTAATTTACTTGCTTCTTATTAAGGTTAACCTTTCCTAAAAGAGTTTACTATTGATTTAGTCCTTATATAGTTTAGATAGATTTTTAATTTGATATTTAAAGAAATTTTTTTGTCAATTTGATACCTAAATCATTCTGTCATGCATGTTAGTACTTGAGACTAATAACGTTAGTCAAACGCTGATGTGACAGTCAAACAGTTAATGAAAGCATGACACTTGGTATAAATGCCACGTCATCATGGCACATTAGCATAAAAATTTTCATTAATTTTTATTTTTTGAAATTTTTAATTGACTTGATATTTTGCCACGTGTCAAGTTTTTATTGGTTGTTAATTTTTATGTCAATGGTTGACTAACGATGTTAGTACCATGTACCAATATGTTTGACAAAATAAAAATTAAGGTACCAAATTGACCAAAAAAATTTAAATACCAAACTAAAAATCAACCTAAACTATAAGGCTAAATATGTATTTAACCATTCAAAAAAACTAAAAATGCACACGTTAATATTGGACATATATATAATTAAATTGAAAAAATAATATTCTAACATTTTTTGTATATTCATATCATAATCGTATCAAAGATAAATCTTATTAAATGTATTTAACGTTATGTCTACTACACCTATTATAAATATCTGGTTTACAATATTGCATATGCATTTCACTTTTATTTTGCATTATTCTTTAATTTCAGTTTTATGTTACATCATTCATAGGTATCATTGCAAAAGGGAGATTATTCATTCGTAATTATTACTGCTAAAATTTTTATTAATTTTCAATATACTATATTTTTTTATTACTGTGATTTTCTTCTGTACATTCATTTATAACTTAATTTTTTAATATTTTTTTTATTTATTACAAAAACAAATGTTGTTGATAATTGTTCAAACTCCTATGGTAATTAGAAGTTAGGACCAACTTCTCAGTTTTTTTTAATTAACATTGTGTTGATGTGCTTAATAATTCAAATTATTCTAACCATGATATTTTTATTATTTTAAAATATGATTTTATTTATGCTGTGAAGTTTTATCAAATTCATTTAATCAAAAGTCATAGTATGAGTTAATATGTTTAATAAAAATTATATTTAATAATAAAGTTAAAAAAATAAGTGAATTAAAAATATAAAATTAGTGAATAACACGTATTGCATAAATCACATTTATCAGTTGGCCAAAAATATATGTTCGACCTATAAATAATATCTACAGATTATGGGCATAAAAAAATATAGATTTTAAATTACGTAATTGATTCATATGATATATGAAAATTTAAGTTTTATTAAAATCTCGGTATAGACAAACGAGATTATGGGCATTGCTCACACATGTCTATAAATATTGCACATTTATAAATATTCTTAATTATAATAGAGTCTAATATATAAATGATATAAATATCAATTTTTTAAAATTAATATCTTATAATTGACATCTAGAATGATATAAATACTGTACATTTATATGAATGAAAATTTCGGACATTGGAAGCGGTGAATGAAATCAAGAGGGGGTGAACTAATTTTTCAAAATCTTTTTGCAAAGTAAAACTTTGATAACTTAAATTAAGAAATCTAAACAACAATCTTTGGAGTGCAAGTTAGTGAATAATAAAAAATAATTAAAGAGCTAGGGAAAGAGAAGCAAACTCAAATATTTAAAGAGGTTTGGCTTCAATTGCCTACGTCTTCTACCTCGGCCTCATTTACCTCAGATTTATCTAATTAACTAACTTGAATTATCTACTTTTCAAGGACAAAGTATAACCTTTACAATTGCTATTTTTTAGGCAAAGATAGCAACCTCTACCCTCTATCTTTTGTGGCTAAAATAGAACCATTTTCTACTTTTTAATTGGCTAAGTAGAAGCCTCCCTTTTTTACAAGGATTTGGGTCTAAACAAAATGTGACCTCTAAAAGTTAGGTATTTATAGGATTTTAGACTCAGGAGATAAAAAATACAAAGATAGGAAGAATTAATCCTATTTAAATGTTAACTACTTAAAAAATAATTGAAACGATGAAAGATATGTCTCTAAGCTCTTTCCCTTGGTTTTTCATCTTGTTGAAGGCATTGGAGAGGCTTATTTATAGACTTGATCATGAATATAGCCATTAGGGATGATTGGTAAAAGGATAGAGTCGTTGATGACTTTTTTTGAGTGATTCTCATTCATTCCCTCCAATTTGTATCGATACATTATGTTGTGCATTGATATATTGCCTTCATTCGTACAAAATATGGTCTTTGAATAGTCTTATATCGATATATGGCTAGTAAATTATGGGTTTCAGGGTTATTTAATTGTGCCAAGCATTGTATTGATACATACACCTAGTGTATCGACACGTTCATATAAAAACCATCTTTAAGGGTTTTTTCATGACTTTTAGACATATAAAACTTATCTCAAAAATTTTTTATACAAATTTATGCATTAGGCACACATCTTTTAGTGCTTAAAGGTGTTAAACACATTCTAGCATTTTTCAAAGTTCTTTTTTTTTTCAAAATAATTCATGAAAAATGCTATCTTGAAAATATTTAAACACAAGATAATTAAGCTTAAGTTTTAGGTATATTAAAACATAGATTAATTAAACATGTTCATAGAAGTAAGCTCTAAATGCTCTCCTTATGCATACTATTTAATGATGCATTAGAGCTTCTTAACAACTCAAAACATGAATAAAAACAACCTTTTATGCATAAATCATGCTTGAGTTCATGTTTCATCATTTCATAGATCAATTTAACATGTCACTATTAAGCACCAAATGATCAAATACATACATAATTAAGCTTATACTCGCTAAAATGCAAAACATGAATTTTTCATTTTTAAAAAATTGCATCAAAATAATAAAAATATCTTTCATGAAAGCATTTAAAAGTCATAAACAGACAACCAACATAAATTTAATGTTCAAAGCTTTGAGGTTACCCCTCTCACTTCCTTATGTCTCTATAGTATCCAAATGTGTTGCTTTGCACCTTAATGCTCCAACACCTACAAGAACAATCACTTGGCTTTTGGTACCCAAAATGCTTAGGGTTCTTGAAAATTAGTTACTAAATTAGTTGTTCTTTTAGGAACCCATATTTTTCTTAAATTATATTGTGTCTTTGTCTCAATTTAAATTAGTTTCATGTGATGTATGTCCATGATATTTGCTGTGATCACATTTGGTTATGTAAAATAATTTTTTTTCTTATTCCAAATTTTCAATTTTCCTCTAAAATGTCAATTCTTAGCTTGGAATAATTAAAATTATTTTTCAAATCTTTATTTTCATTTTGGAACTTAATTTCTTATTTCAATAACAAATCAATTTCCATTTTATTTTTGAAATTGTTTTGCTATATTTTGAATTCATTTCCTCAAACTCAATTGCAAGTTCATCAAACACATCTCACAACTCATCAAATATATAGGAATTTAAATTTGAAGAGTTTAAGGTTACATTCGACTCATCAAGAGCCATGAAGCAAAGATTACCAATTTCATCTTCCTTGGAGTCATCATTATTAGAAGAGTCATTATCATTCAAAGTTGCTATAAATGCTTTTTTTCTTCTTTTTCAACAATGGGCAATTATATTTGGCATGGCTTGATTTATTGCAATTGTAGCATACCACTTTGTTAACCTTTTGGTCTGAGATGAATTGTCATTATCCGTTTTCATGAATTTCTTAGCAAAAATGATCATTTCAACATCTTCACTATTCTCATCATCTTTTTATTCTTCCTCACTTATGAAAGCCCTCAGTGCAACTCTAACTTTCCTTGATTACTCTTTTCTATAATTCACCTTCATTTCATATGTGAGAAGTGATCCCATAAGCTTATCTAAGGTAAGAAGGCTGAGGTCTTTTGACTATTTAATTGCGATCACCTTAGCTTCCCATACCTAGGAAGGCTATTCAACATTATCTTGACCATCTCCTTGTTAAGATACATCTACCTAAGACCTTTAAACTATTGACGATGTCTGTGAATCTATCAGACATATCTTTAATGCTTTCCTCCTATTTCATCTTGATCATTTCATAGTTAAGAGTGTGCATGCTTATCTAAGACTCCTTGACTTCATCGGTCACTTCACGCATGGTAGCTATCTCTTTGGCCATATACGGATATCGATTGTACTTATTTGGCCCTAATGCACAAAAAAATTTGTGCATGGCCTTGGTATTTAGTTGAGCCATCTCGATGCCTCTTTTATTCCATTCACCTTCTTTCTTGGGGACTTCTTTATTTTCTACCATCTTCACTAGAGTTAGTACCCTTCATGATTATCTTTTATACTTGATAATCATTGGCTTGGACAAATAGCCTCATCTTCATCTTCCAATATGCATAATCTTCTTTATTAAAGAGAAGATGCCTCATAATTGAATATCCTTTAAGCCCTATAGCCATTATATCATCACTTGCCGTTTTGCTTAGTCTTCTACAAATATTTGCTCAAGGATGTTAAGCCTATAAGAATGGGACACAAGTTTTGATGCCAATTGTTAGACCTTTTAGTGGAGAATAAAATCATGAGGGTGAATTGATTTCTCAAAATCTTTTTGCAAAATAAAACTTGATAACTTTAATTAAGAAATCTAAACAATGATCTTTAGAGTACAAGTTAGAAAATAATAAAAAGTTAATTAAAGATCTAAGGAAAGAGAAGCAAACTTAAATATTTAGAGAGGTTCAGCCTCAATTGCCTATATCATCTACCTCGGCCTCAATTGCCTCAGATTTTCCTAATTCATTAACTTGAATTGTCTACTTTCAAGGACAAGGTATAACCTTTACACTCCTTATCTTTCTAAGCTAAGATAGCAACCTCTACCCTCTATCTTTTGTGGCTAGATAAAACCTTCATTTACTTTTCAATTAGCTAAGTAGGAACCTCTTCTTTCTACAAGGATTTGGGTGTAAACAAAATGTGACCTCTAAAGGTTGGGTGTTTATAAGATTTTATGCTCAAGGGATGATAATTCTAAAGATATAAAATGAAGAATGCAAAGATAGGAAAAATTAATCTTGTACAAATGTGAACTACTTAGAAAATAATTGAAATGATAAAAGATATGACTCTAAGCTCTTTCTCTTGATTTTCATCTTGTTAGAGGTGTTGAAGAGGCTTTTTTATAGCCTTGATCATGAATAAAGCCATTGAGTATGATTGGAAAAGGAATAGAGTCATTAGAGACTTCATTTGAGTGATTCCCAATAACTCTGTACAATTTGTACTGATACATTATGTTGTGTATCGATACATTGCCTTCATTCGTACAAAATATGACTATTGAACAGTCATGTATCAATACATCAATAGTGCTGTGTCGACATATGAACAGTAAGTTTTAGGTTTCAAGGTTATTTAGCTACTGCGAAGCAATGTATTAATACATACATCTACTGTATCAATACATTCATATAAAAATCATCTTTAAAAGGTTTTTAATGACTTTAAAACATATAAAACTTATCTAAAAAATGTTTCATACAAATGTATGCATTAGGAACACATTTTTTAGTATTAAAGGAGTTAAAACACGTTCTAGTATTTCTGAGTGCTGTGTCAACATATGAATAGTAATAATTTATGAAAAATACTATCTTGAAAATATTAAAACATAAGCTAATTAAGCTTAAGTTTTAGTTATGTCAAAACTAATATTACTTCAAAGTTAATGTAGCTAATAAGCATCTCTCACGTTTGCCAAAATTTATGAATATTTAAAAGAAACATGTAAAAATGGAAAAAAAAATTCTATGTGAGTTTTATTAGCATTATGTAATAATTGATAATGAAATCAGAGTAATATATAAACTTTTGAGTAACCACATATATAGTTTAATAAGTTATATCATATAAATTTTTTATTTTAATCTTAAAAAAAAGAACCTTATAAGATATAAGACTAATGCATAGCATGGGGTAATTTGATTTCCATTATCTTAGAAACTTTAGTTTAAAATAAAACCTTTATAGGTTAAAACTGTATTATTTTTTTGGAAAAAAAAATCCTATATGACTTTTATTAGCATTATGACATGCCCATGCATTACACTTGAAACTAGTTATATAAATTTACATTTTATAAAAAACAAATATATTATAGTGTAAAAATTGTAAATATCATTTTTAACAAATTTGATAAAATAAGAAAGATAAAATTACTAAAGATATAAACAAATAATAATCTCATATTATTTACAAAGAAAATATATGAATCTCGATTACCCATTTATAAGTCTAAGCAATCATATGAAATTTGAAACTCGAATTATTGCTTATGCAATTTTGACAAGCAAATATAATGTTAATACTAAAGCTAAATCTAACCCATAAATTACACAAAAATTTTATGTCAAAAATATGACGAGGAAAATTTATAGACAAATAAAACATTTGATTTATCAAACTTAAAAGTTATAATCTATAGATATTTTTAAAATAAAGAAATCCTTTGAGCTTTTCTTCAATAAAAAAATTTGGATTCAAAGGTCATGAGACTTGATCTTGAATCGATGGTATCCGCTTTAATGGTCATTAAATGACTAGGTCTTGATGTAGATTTGTTTTAAGGGTCCTGGAGACTATTTTAAAATTTGCTTCAACGGTCTTAGAGACGTGATCATGAAATTTACTTCAAAGGTATTAGAGACTTGATCTTCAAATCTACTTCAATGGTCCCTAAAACTTGATCTCTTGAAGGGCCTTTGAGTATTAAAATCTACTTCAAGGATTTTTAGGCTTAATCTTGAAAAACAGAGCACACTTTAAGAGTCTACTAGACTGGATCTTGAAAGTAGTTTAGCTTCTTTTTTGTTGATGGAACAAGATTAGTGAGCAACTTTCTTGAAATTTCTTGAGAACCTTCAAGCATTCTTAAAATATTTCTTTGGTTCCTTCAATTCTTTCCAGAAATCTTCTTGAAACTTTTATGTTGCAATATATCTCGAAGAATCTTTAAAGAGCAGGAAGGGTGCACGACTTAAAAATAATTTGAGGGAAATTATAAAACTCTTGATAAGAATGTGTCTTCTTGACTAAGACTCTTCATTTGTAACATAGAAGAGGGATCATCGGATGAATCGCTCATCTAACCAATCTTGAATGGCTACCACGAAATGGGCAACACTTGGAGTTGCCATTGATCACTTAGGTTAAGCATGATCGGACTCCTATTGAAATAGACGTTCTGAGTTATAAAACTCAAAAAATCGATTCCAAGGTCTACATGGTCTAGAGATCTGTCAATTGGATTTTGGAATCGGTTACGCTTAGGGAAGTGCTCACACCCTTACAATGTTCGAAATCGATACCTTCTAGCTATGTCTTACATTGGTTTCAGTTTTATTGATTTTAACTTATAGTATTCTTGATATAATCCCATTTTAATGCATGAATTTTGTATAAAATAGTAAACTCGGGTGTTAAAGAAAATTTGAATCTCATATGTGCCCTAGAAAAGTAGAGAACATAGAGATTTGACTAAAAATGATCTTTGGATTTAATTTTTAAGAATTGAATACTCCGTGTCAAGCATTGGAGAGATACTAACTTGGAACATTACCTTGTAATTTTTTAAAATGAATTGAAAATACGAATGCAAAATGGACACCAAAAAGAAAAACGTGTTTGTAGGATGAAAAAGAATGTAATAAATATTGCATAAAAATAAACATAGAAAAGCATAGAAAAGGAAGGACAATTGAAATTTATCTTATAATTATCTTCGATTATTGAGGAATAATTAGAATGGCAATTTCAAGTCACGTTTGACTCATTGGTTGCTTGAGGTGTGAAAAAAAGAGGTTTTGATTAAAAAGCCCAGGGATGTCCAAGAGAAAAAAATTTTGAATTTTAATTGGAGTTTGAAAAGTGAGGTTCGATTATCCTCTTGAAAAATAGGGATGGAGTATCTTTCAATGAAAACTTTAGTAAATTTTGGACAATGGAGTGCTTTTGGTGAAAAAGTGGATTTTAACTTAAATCGGTAATTTAAAAGAAATGACAAAATTAAAAAATTTTTGGGCCTTGATCCAAGCCTAGTAGGATATGTTGTGGCTCATGACTCTATAAGGTGAGTTACTCAAATTTGCCTTGAGGCATTCTAATGCCTAATAAAAGTGGTTCGGATAAATTCAATCAATTTTCTTAAGGCCAAAAAATAAGGGAAGCATTGTGTTACCCATTTTCTCAAATTTATTTCGGTTCGTTGGAAGGATTTAGGGGGCAAATGAGGTACATTGGAAAGTAAACCATTAATGATTAACATTAAAATATCCCAAAATACATGGAAAATCATTTTCTAGTTAGAATTAATTTTTGAAGTTGGTTGAGTTTGATTCATCATTGGCAGCATGTGCACAGGAAAATGTGTAACGAACTTTGAAAAATTGCTCTAGACTTGTATATAATTGTTAAATCCTAAAATGTGCCCTTTTGAAAAAGGAATTTCACATAGTGGAAAAATTATTTGAGAAATCCAGAAAAATCATATGATGGGTTAAAATGACGCAAAAATATGTGGATCATTGATTTTAGGGGTTCCAGATAGCAGAACTTTGAAAAATTATAACTTTCTCGTCCAGGCACATCCAGGGCCAAACAAGGTACCATTGGAAAGGTAATTTAATGCCTTTTAAGGTAAAAACATCAAAAAAATTCCATAAAAACATTTAGGGCTTGGAATTAATTTTTCAAGTTAGGGACATAGCACTACTAGTATCAAAACAGGGGAGTTTTTCCATTTTTGGGTTTCCTAAAACTAGGCTCAGGTTACAGACATTCGAATGTCCATAACAAAAGGGGGTCGGTGACAGTAGCTTCACAAGCTCATTTGCATAATCCTAGAGTAGTTTGGAATAAAGGAACAACCCATTAACCAAGTCAATAGCAAAAGGGTATTAAACCTTAAAATCAAGGCACAAACATTTTAAGACAAGTAAACAAGATAGTTTATTTTGAAGATCAAAGTATTTGCCTCATTTAACAATGAATCCATACATAAAATTCTTGATTTTTCCCCATGCTTGGAGAATCAATTAGTAAAACATTAAATCCATGTTAATTTCCATTTATTGAAGGTAAAATTCACTTAACTTGGGTATTTTTGAAAAAAAAATTACAAGCAATCATAAAGGCATTTTAGCGAACATGTGATAAACCAAACATATCAGGAGTGTCATACATGATCAAATATCCAAAAAAGAAAGGTATTTCATCATTTGACACAGAAAACACGGTGAAAATGCACTCAAATGCATTAATATATTTAAAACATGTTAGGATGAACATTAAAGCATGGGTTGAGCATGTGAAAGTGAATGAAACATGACAAGAAATGCATGAACATAGGCTATTTTGATGTCAAAATCTAATATAGCATTTCATCTTGCAAAACATTCAAAGTATCTAAAGAAAAATGTCAAAGTCTTAGAACTACCATAGCCAAAGCCACAATAATGCATTAAAGTCCTAGTACGGTCATGGTTACATGGATATGGCTTATCAAGATGATGGAAATAATAGAATGAAAACCAAAAATAAAAGTAAAGGTGAGAAAATTTGTCAAGAAGCTTTGGTATCCTTGCTTTCTCACAAGTCCTAACACTTTTCCTTACCTTTTACAAGAAAAGAAAGGTGTTTTCCAAGTAAAAATGTTATTTTCTTAGTCTTCCCTCACTTACTATGAGTTAGTAAGAAAAAAAGCTAGAAAATAGAGTCAAAATGGTGTTTTTATGTGTTTCTTGGGGCTAGTATAGGAAGTTGCAAAAATGGGGAAAGGGAAAGCTTGAAGGATGGTTGGCTAGTGTCTAAGTGTGTATATATGTCTCCAGAGTTATATTTGTCTACTAAACCTTCTCTAAACATTTGTCTACTAAACCTTCTCTAACATATGATCAGCCAATGTTTAGAAGTCAAAATAAGGGCATTTTTGGGTTTTTCTTTCTAGTACAATGTAATAGCCCTAGATACTATGCTCATCATTCTCTATTTTCATTAGTTGTAGCAACTAGGGTGGTGGAGCAGAATGCTTCATGCAATCTGTAGATGAGTAAAAGCCACGTATGCCCCTAAACAAACTATGTTTTTACATGAAGATATCTTATTTTTCTGGTTATTTTGGGCTTTAAATTTTATAGACCCAGTCTTGAACCCAACGATAAGCCTAGTGTGAATTTGATTGATTTTTGGTGCCAAAAATGTGACCAAAATAGATTTTTAAATCAACAATGCAAAAACTGAAAAATGCCACAAACTAGGCAAAAGTGCTTATCTTTATTGATGCAAAGAACTTTGTATCAAAATGTAGAGCAAATTTTCCTCGATGTATTAATACATTGAAGAATATATTGATACAGTATAGCTTGTTTTGATACATTTTGGCCAAAAATAAAGATTTTAGCTATGATATCACACTCTACTGATACTATAGACATTCTATTTTGTTTGGGCCAATTTCTAGCATCTCAGGACTTTAGTGAAATGTGATAGTATAAAATAATAAATAAAAATTGGGACAATTGTCAAGTGCCATGTCGAAGCTAATTGTATCGATATATGAGCTAATTGTATCCATACAAGGTTATGTCATAGCTAAAATTTAATTTTTGGCCAAAATCTATCAACACACAAGTGATTGTATTGATACATCCTGCTATGTATTGATAAAATCTTCATTGCACTGATACATTTTGGTTTTTTGCCTAGATGTATCGACACAGTATGCAATGTGTCGATATGCCTTGTGTAATTTGCCTAGTTCGTGCCATTTTCACTTCTTTTCACTATGACATCAAAACACGAATTTTCTCACGTATTTCACTCCAATAATCATTCAATATTGGACATAATTTCCTAAAAATCACATGGACTTCATTTTTAGCTTTAAACATTGGGTTATAACATTTTTTAATGGCCCATTAAGCTTATTGCAAGGGCATTTCATGCTATAATATGGATACATGAAAGGGAAGCTCAACATTGCTCATTGTACCAACCCATGCATGGTTTGTTTCTGCTACCAATGATGTATACAACCAATGAAATGCTAAAAGGTTGCCCTTTGGTATAATGAGTAACAACTTTGTCTACCTCAATTATCCCAATTGCCTTTCCTTTGCAAGGTTTTTGATGACTAGGATTGAATCCTATATAAAATATGTCATAAGCTCAGCTAAAAAGAATACACAGACATTTTACATTAGCCACCACACTCCAAAAATCATTCATTCCCGTGGCTCCTCCTTAGCCTATCCAAAAACCCTCCAAAACCATCACCCTTCCTCACAAGACACTCCTCTATTGATATAACAACCTTTAAGCTCATTCTTTGCCACATTTTCTTGTTAAATCATAACAAGGTGAGCTACAACTTCAAAAACTTTTTTGCTCACATTGTCAACTAGGTTTCTAAAGCTTTTGGTTTTTTTCTTATCTTTTCTTTGCCATTCACTTGTTTTGCATTTTTATCATTTTAGTGAGCCTTGATATGCTGACCATGATCTTATCTTAGGATTTTCATGCATTTTGTGGCCTTAGATGTGGTAAATATAGAATTTGTGATGCTTTATATCTCCTTCATCATGTTTTCTCACTTCTATATGTTTGGAGTATCTTAAAAATATTTTGATGCTATCTTGAGATTCTAGCAAGCTTTTCTTCTTTGTTCAAGCATGTTTACATCTTCTCTATGGCAATATTCTTGATGTCATGCATTTAACTAAATCTCCATGCATTCTCATGCTCATTTCTTCACATGTTTTCATTATTTTCATGCTTAAATGTCATCTTTGCATATTTGACATGCCTACCATGTTTATTGTCATGAATATCATCTATAGTTCATCATATGTTAGTCAAAATTGCTCATTCATTGCTTGTCAAAAATCTGTTTTCTCAAAATCCCCAAGTTAAGGCTATGTTAACCTCAATAAATGAGGATTAACATGGACTTAAGGCTCTCTATTCATTGAACCTCCAATCATAGGGAAAATCAATTTTTCCTTATTTGGACTTAAGTTTTATTGAGGCCAAATGTTCTATTTTCAAAAATAAAATGTCTTTTAAGTGTCTAAAATTGTTTGTACCTTGATTTATTGCCAAATGTCCTTGTATCAGGTGATATGGTTAACAAGCTATTTCATCATCCTAAATTACTCTAGGATTGTGCAAATTAGCTCGTGAAGCCCAAGTCACTCAACTATTTTTGCCATGAATAATCAAATGTCCATGGCATGAGTTAGCCTTAAAGAACTCGAAAAAACGAAAAAATTCCCCTGTTTTGCCTTAATAGCATAGTGGTTATGATTGAAAAATCATTTTTGAACCCTAAATCATTTTTCATGAATTTTCCAATATTTCTCCATGAAAGGGCATCATATAAACTTTCCAATGGTATCTCATTTGCCAATGTATCATTCTGGATAAGAGAGATATGATTTTTCAAATTAAGGCTGTTTGGAACCCTTAAAATTAGCAATTTGCATTTTGTTTAGGCCATTTTGGCCCATCAAATGATTTTTTTTTTGAATTTTTAAAATATTTTTCCTAAAAATATCGTGAAATTACCTTTTTAAAAATGTATCTTTTGTGATTTAATGATTCTGTATGAGTGAAAAATGATTTTTCAAATTTTGCCATACACTTTCTTTTATATGTGCTGTCAGCATTGCACTATACCGAAATCCAAAAATTATTTCCACCCAGAAGGCGATTTTTTTTAGATTTTTGGAATATTTTTACATTAAACCTTATTGAGTCACCTTCCAATGGTATCTTACCTGGCCTCTAACACCTTCAAATTTGTTAGAGTAAATTTGGAAAAGTGGATAGCAAAATGCTATCCCCTATTTTCAACATCAGTTAAAATTAATCGATTCTCTGAAAATTATCACTTCAAGGCATTTGAATGTCTCCAAGCAATCCTGATTATCTCTAATTGAGTGAAAAACATGTGTCAACCTTCACGTAGGTTGCATCAAGGAATGAGCATTTTTTATTTCATCAATTTAAATTTTTTTTAAAATGCTACTTTTTTTTAATCAAAAATCACTTATTTTGGTCAAGAATTAGTCAAAAAAGTCACCTTGTTAAGAAATTGTCAAGCTTTTATCAATATAAGTCTTTTACCCCATTTTTTTAAAATTTGCCAAAATTTCCACCCATAAAGATACTCCAACCCATTTTTTGAAGGGATACTCTAACCTTGTTTTTTCAAAAAAATCAAGACTCAAAGTTTCCTTTTTTTATCCTAATTTTTTGGACTTTTCAAAAATTCAAACCCGCTATTCATGCCTTAGTTAATCAATGGATTTAATTGAATCTCTATAGTTGTCGACTTAACTATTTCAAGATAATCGATGATAATTATGAGCTATAATCCGACCATCCCTCCTTCCTTTTTTGTTGCTTCATGTGATTGATTTTAGCAATATTATCTCATTCTTATCGTTTTACTAACACATTTCCTTCTTCATGATCATCTAGCATTCATATTTTCAAAAATCATTTTTGAAAATCATGAAAGCAATGTTTATGTCCGTATCTCTCTAGTGTTTGACACAAAATAGTCCAGTTTTCACAACAAAATCTAGAAAAAAATTTAATAAAAAAAATCCCCATGTTCCCGACCATTCTGGGGTGCATACATTATTTAAATTTATTAAAAACCTTGTTTTATTTTATACAAATTCATGCATAAAAGGGGATTATATTTAAACAACAAGTCTGAATCGAGAAAACTAAAACTAAATTAAGATATGGCTAGAAAGGTACCGATTCTAGAGAAAACAACAAAATATTCTAGTTTTCACAACAAAATCTAGTGAAAATTTTAATAAAAAAATCCCCATGTTCGATACCATTCTGGGTGCATACATGATTTAAATTTATTAAAAACCTAGTTTTATTTTATACAAATTCATGCATAAAAAGGGGATTATATTTAAACAACAAGTCTAAATCGAGAAAACTAAAACTAAATTAAGATATGGCTAGAAAGGTACCGATTTCGAGCATCATAGGGAGGTTCAAACCACCTTGCATGTACCCAACTCCTGAACCCAACCATCAAATTTATGGACCATACAGACCATGGAATCAATGTGTTAAGTTTTGTAACTTGAAAATCAGTTTCAATAGGCATCTGATCATGCTTAGCCCCAAGTGACCAATGGCGATACCAAGCATTTGTCAATATGTGGTGGCCATCCTGAACCAGTCGGATGGGCGATTTGTTTGACAGTCCCTCTCATGAAAAAGAAATAAGAACCTACATTATCTTGCTTCCATCATATCAAAAAAGTAGAGTCTTACTCAAAAAGACATTTTCTTATCATGAAAAAAATATTTTTAAATCATGCGTACCCCCTTTCGTGATGAAAGGTTTGGAGCCATGGTACTAACAGCTTGGTGACTCTACTGGGAACTAATTATTAGAAAGTTAGGCCAATGACTAGCCATGTCTTACTTAGTTCTTGAATCTTCAAATTTTAATCATTATTTAAATATAATCCCTTATATTTTTGTTTATTAATCTTTTACTTGTCATGAATATTTTGGTCATGTGACTATCTTATTCTTGAATAAATATCGATTTGATAAATATGGTAAATAAAAGGTTTGATTACTTCCCCAACACATGCTATACACTTGCATTTGCATTAGATTCCCACCAAACTCCATGATGAGATTAGGGTCCCAATTATTAAGAGAAAGTAAGCTATCCACCTTTGTGAGTACCTCTCTTCACAAGCATAGCAATACCTTTTAAGGTGCAAAGTACCTATGTTTCTCGTGAGTTTCTTTTTGTATTTGCATAGGGAAATACATCCATTGGATTAAATCTGTTTTGCCAAGCTTGCAATAGGCCTAGGATTGGGGCGCCTCAGTTGTTCTTATAAGATAAAGGAGCAATTTAGATACCAATTTAGATGTCAATATAAACCCATATAGTGAACTCTACAAGCTAAACTATGCTAAACCATATCGAAATGCTGCTAGAATAACACAAAGAATAAGGACACTCGGGGAAACACTTCTAACATTTACTCTTGCACACCATAGTTACATAGGCGATAGTGTATGAACATTGTTGCCCACATATGTAATGTTAGCGTCAAAGCACGATGTTACGCTATCCAATCAACAGGTAACCCTCATCAATAAGTGAGCGATGGCAAATAAAAATCATCACTTATGAAGCACCATTATCACCAGTGCTGGCCTTTAAAACTTTAGATAATCTGAAAGGCTTAGCACACTTGACTTAAAAAAGGTACGATATTGGTGGTGGTCAAGCCTTTGAGTTCTCCCGTGATCAGGATTTGGATTAGGTATAGTTATGTAAAGAGAAGAGACACTGTCGGGCGAATCACTTATCCAACTAATCTCGGATAGCCACTACAAAAGGGCTATAAACTTAGAAGTCGCCACTTATCTTTTCAGGCTAAGCAGGATTGAATGCCTATTGAAAATGATATTTCGATTTACGAAACTCAAAACATCAATTTCAAGGTCTACAAAGTACAGAGATTCGTTGGTCAAGTTCAAGAGTTGGTTACACGTAGGGAAGGATTAGCACATTCACGATGCCAAATCAGTACTACTAACTATTTCTCACTTTGGTTATAGCTTAAACGATTCCATTTGGTCGTTATTTAGATATAATCCCTTTTAATGCATGAACTTTTGTGGAAAATGTAAATTTGCGTTTTAAAAGAAAATTCAAATAACATATGCATCTCAGAGGTGTGGGGAACATAGGGATTTTTGGTGAAAGTAAGTTCTGGATTAAATTTTTGAAAATTTGGATATTTCATGTTAAGTACTAAAGAGATGCCTACATGGAATATCACTTTGCTATTTTTAGAAAATCATTTTTTTAAACATGAATGCACAACGGTCCTACAAAAAGGAAACATGTTAGTAAGATAAAAAAGAATATAAGAATATCGTAAACAAATAATAGTAAAAAAAAATGTAAAAAGGAGGGACGATCGAAATGTATCTCATGATTGTCTTCGATTATTGAAGAATAACCGAGGTGACAATTTAGAGACAGGTTTGGATTTGATGGTAATTTGTAGGGCAAAAAAAGATTTTAATCAAAACAACCCAAGGCTTCTGAAAGAGAGAAAATTTTTTGACTTTTTAAGGTAAAAGTGGGGCTGGAGTATCCCCTTAGAGAGGCAGGGTTAGAGCATCCCCAAAGTTATGAAAATATTTAGGAATAAAGAGAAAATTTGAGTTTTTTTATGAAGAATAGGGTTAGAATATGCCTTCGGAGTAGTGGGCTTGGAATATCCCAAAAGACAAAAATTTTTAATGTTTTTAGAAGAAAGGTTTTTCCTTTCTTATAGAAAAAAAGATTTTGAAAATAGAAAACTGTAGGTTTGTATAAAACATATGTTTGTTTTAATTCTTGATCCGAGTCTAAAGGGTTTATGTTGTAGAGGAACCAATAGGATGCATTTCTGGACATTCGAATGTCTCTATAAAGGAGATTCAGAAATTGGATTAAAAACAGGGGAGAACATCATGTTATCTTTTTTCCTAAATTTATTCCAAGTTCATTTGAAGGCTTTAGGCAGTGAATAAGTTACCTTGGAAAGATGACTCGATATGGTTTAATGTAAAAATATTCTAAAAATCCAAAAAACTCACCTTCTAGGTGGAATTAATTTTTGGAATCAGGTCTACCCTAAAATTGGTAGCATGTGCAGGGGAAAAGACAAACCAAACTTTGAAAAATTATTTTAGGCTCATCCTAAATCATTAAATCATGAACAATACCTTTTTGAAAAAGAATTCCGTAACATTTTTAGGAAAAATATTTAAAAATTTCATAAAAATCAAGTGTTAGACCAAAATGGCCTAAACAAAAGATTACACGTTGGTTCTAGGGTTTCTAGACAGCAAAGGTTCAAAAAGTTATAACTTCAAATGCATAAGCATACTCAATGCATGTAAAAAACATTCCAACATGTTTTAAGCATATGAAAATAAATGAAGCATGCCAGAAAATGTATAAATAAAAGGCTGGTTTAATGACAGAATGAAATACAAGATATTTGGCCTACCATGCAACATGAAGGCATCAAGAGAACATCAATATCCTAAGACTACCACAAACAAGGCAGTAATTATGCATGAAAAACTTAGAAAGATCATGGTAACATAGAAAGGTCACTAAGATGATGAAAATGTTGAAAAATCAGAGAATACACAAAGTCAAGCAAAGAAAATATATCGAAAGTTTCAAGCTTAAACATTTTCTCTGAGCAGCAACTTTAAACTTACCATTTTTAGGGTTGAATAGCAAGAAAATGATGAAAAGGATGGGGTTTTTAGCTGGGTTTGGATAAAAGAAATTTTGAGAGGGAATATGAGTGAAATGCAGCTTTTTGGTAAGACTTTTAGTGATGGTTTTAAAATGTTCTAAGAATGGAAAAGAGTTTCTTGGTTTTCATTGGCTGGGGAATATTGAGGGAGTGTCTAGAAGTGGGTGTTTTCTACTGAAAGTGTTTTTTTTTTTTTATGGTAGGTCTTCTTCAGTTAAGTCCAAGGTTGGCTTATATAGCCATGTAGCTATGAAAACAAAAGATGAAAAAGCAAGGGCATTTTGGAGTTTTAGTGCATATACCTTATGCAGAGATTAGGTATTGTACTCAGCTATCATGCAAACCCATTGGTTTGCTTAGCAAAAATAGTGGATATAGGCTACTTTATGCAGCTGAGCATTAAGAAAATTCAACCTTATCCTTTGACATATTACATAATGTCATGAAATGCCCCTTGTCATTGGCTATTTGGGCCTTGAAATTTTGTTTAAATCTATCACAAGCCCAAAGAAACATGTTTAAATTGGATTTTGAATCAGTGGTGCAATGGCTGAAAAATGGCTTGAATTGGGCAAAAATTCCTTTCTATATTGATATAGAACCTTGTGTATCGATACACAAGGCAATTTTTTCCACGAGTATTGACACAATGAAGCATGTATCGATACCAAGAGCAAAAATTTGTTTCCAGTCTTAAGACTTAGAGGTATGTATGAATACTTTATGAACTTGTATCGATATTCAAGCTTATGTACCGATGCATTTTGCCAAAAGTCACAGCTATAGCTATAGCCAGGGCTGTATCGATACAAACATGCTAGGTCAATATCGCACCTTAGGTATCGATAGCAGACCCTCTTGTATCGATACTACATGTGAAAATTTAAATTTTTTTCCATACAAAAGCCTTGTATCTATACTTATGCACCAATATAACTTGCACGTACTTGTGGCTTCCTAAGTTACCTTATCTTGGTCACAAATAATAGAAAATTGATCTGTGTATTCATCTGAATGACTCTTGTAACACCATGAAAAGTGGCGCTTGATGCCACATTTTTACATTTTCTTTAATGTGGCCCATAAGCATTTTAGACATTTCTAAAAAAAATTTTCACTTGGTGACATGGCACCTAGCAGTTGTCCGAATTTATTTTTTTCATTTTCTAATTCTATCATTTTTCACTTAAGTCCTAGGATGCCAAGAATTGGCTCGAACAAAATGAAATGTCTACAACCATGTTGCCTTAAAAAAAGTCATATCAAACCTAAATAAGCTGTTATGCTAGTCTAATGGTAGCTTAACGTATATCATACCTTAAGTGGTGATAAATGAACATCACTACCTAATTAGTTTTTCTTGTCCCTAAGAGGCATCATACTGTCTTGATAAAGGCAAAACTTTCTTAAATAAGTCATTATGCTATCCGACTAATGGCTTAATGCATGTCAAGCTCTTGGCAATGATGTACGTTCACTATTGCGTAGATTATCAACTTGTCTTTAGAGGTATCATATCATCTTGATAAGGGTGATTTTAACCGGGAAACATCATTATGCTGTCTGTGGGTACTCAGTCTATCACGATACTTGTAATTGCCATATCTACACTTAGGCATCATAACACGCATTGTCGGGGCACTTTTCATGTGTAATTTTCATTCTTTTATTCTTTGTTCTTGTTTATATGATTTTCTATTGTAGCTAACTTATTCCCCTTTCTTTTGTTTTTTAATTGTTACATCCATCATGCATTATAATCATCATCATGGGGTAATTAGTTTGGGGCTCAGAGTTCAACGAGAGGTGTCTATCATGAAGCAACAGTGTGCTCCTATCCTCGAGTCTTTGAAAGAAGTTAGGACATGGTTAAAAGGTCGGCAACATAGAGATAGGATATTTTTAAACTCGATTACAACTCAACGGTACATGAAAAGTCAAGATTGGGTTCCAAAAGAATGATTGGTGAGATTTAAAGTTTTTTGGGCTACTTGGGGCAATATTGAAAGAGAACCATTCACAAAAAGATATATGGACATAACTTTCTTACTCCAAGACTGGTTGGATGTTGGCTTGTTGCAAGCAGCACCATAATTTTAGAATTCGGCATACTGATGTTTTACCTTCAATTAGGAAGATTTGGCTTCCGCTGTCAATGAATACTATATTGCCTAATATTGAGAGGGCCAGGTCTGATAGGATATACTATAAAGTGCTACAACCTCTAACTTTCAAGAATAAACTAGCACAGATCTTTACAGCTATAGAGTCTTGGATTGATGGCAACGTCAAGATGAAAAGAAATAATGGATACATTTCTTGGGCTAGTTTGAAAGAAGCATTGATAAATATCATTGATCTATAAAAGTCAAATATCTATGCCTTGGCAATATACAAATTGGTCATATTTTTGAAGATCTTAGGTTATGTGAAAGCTGTAGTAGTAGATTTTTTTTTTCTCCTACTTGTGTTACAACATTAACCCTACATCTGCCATCATTGTTGACTATTCGACCCCTTAGTTCTTGCAAAAAAATAAGGATGGGTAGATTCATCGAATGTGCCTCGTTCTTTCATATTTAGCTTGTTAGCTAATTTTGCATCAAAGAAAAAATGTAATTTACAATTTCTTTTCTAGCTTCAACCCTCTCTCTAAGGTCTTTGAGAAAAAATGGCCCAAGACAAGTCTAAAGAATAATAGGTCAAAAAATTTTGAAATCTTAGAAAATAAAAAGTTACACGGAAGGCCCAATGGATGTCCTTTTAATCAATCTACAAATGCAGAGACTATACTTGCATGCCACTTATGAGGTTATAGGGAAGCATCATCAGTTATGCACCCCTCCTAGTTTTGCAATAGTTCTATTGCTAATAATTCATCCTATTCTTTGAGGATTTTAAGTACTAGGACTACAAGTCAAAAGTCCAGTCAACCTTCCATGCTTATAGGCAAGTCTATTGCATCAAAAGATGCCAGAGAGAAAATTCTATAACTCTGGGGTATGATGAATGAAGGGTCTATCGCATCAATAACAAGTTGCCATTACCTAATTTTAAAACATCTTAAGCCCTGATGGATTAGCCTCTTTCTAAAGTCAACTATTTAGTCAAGAATTTGAATAGGAAAAAGGTTGTTTTTGCCATAAAAATTGCTTGATTGAAGGAAGAAAAAAGTCAGTTAGAGATAAGAAACTACCTCTAGGATGACAAGATAAATCGAGTGGTTAAAAAGAGAAATTAATTCAAAAAGGATCTCAGAAGTTTGACTAAGAACTATGCGATGCTTCAAAAAGTAAACAAGTACTAGCACATCTATAAGTCATCAGTTGAGTGGGAAGAAGAGCTCTTACCCTTGGCAAAGAGTTAAATCAATTGAAAAAAGAAGCTAGAGCAACTAGGGAGAAGCTCATGAGGGCTTGCTCTCTCACAACCACCTATCAAATGAGGAATAGACATTTAGAAGCTTGAGTGTGAGACTTAAGAATAGATCAAGTCAAGAATGAAGCTTTACCACTTAGGGTTCAAAGTTTGGAATAGTCCTTCGAAGCTTATCAAGATCAGATTGATGATGTTGTGAGAACTTTTGAACAATAAGAATGGGAATGGCAAGAGATGGTTGAGTACGCATGTTTGAATCACTAAGAAAGTCATTGCCACCTTATTGAGCAAATATGGGCACCTCAGACTAAGACTAATAAAATGATCAAGGTGGCCCAGTCTTTGAGGCGAGATATTATCCCTGTTTTAGATCATGAAAAAAACTGCTAAACTTCCCAAGACACATGATTAAGCAATGTAATCATGTTAGATACTTTCAAATGTAATCATGTGTAATTAAACTTTCTTTGTTGCTTTATGAAAGACAATATTGGCAAAGCTCTCTTATGAGCCGATTGTCTCTTGCATTTACATAATTAATATTATTTTAATACTTCAACCATTTTTTCTTGTCAATAATCATACTTTGTCATGACTTCATACTCATCATCATTTCATCATAAATAATTATTAACAAACATCTTTTAATAAAAGTCTATTACAAGAATGGTCATAAAAGAGCAAGAGATTTTTGAAACTGGCCAAAGACATGAAACCAATCATCTTACACCACTACAATACATGTTGTTGCAAACAATTCATAGAAGATGATCACCAAGCATGCATAGAGCGATTCGAGTTCATGTACAAAGAGTCTTAGGACCAGATGCTTTATTCATAAGATGAAATGCAAACACAAATCATGAAGCTTATGACACTATTAATAGTCTCCAAAGAAAAGGGATGGGCTAGTACTACAGATGTTGAGAGAAAGCCAACCCAAAAAATTATCCTACCGACAGTATTAAGACTACTTAAGAAGGAACTTGTCTAGAGCGCCAACCTAACACAATGTCAGCCTTACCAATGCCACCAATGATTTACTTGAACCCTATAACATAAACCAAAATGTTTTCGATTTTTAGAGAGTAAATGCAGGGGCTTCTCCAATCAATTCCATAACTTTAGATCAAGATGAGCCAAAAAAGACAAATGGTCAGAAGCTTGCAACATTTACAGATAAGATAGACAAGTATTAGCATTTAGATAAGCATCTTTGGGTCGTTGAGGGAAATAACAAATTCGAAGCTGTTGATGTAGAATCTTTATTTCTGGTGTCTACCCTTGTCATTCCCCTAAAGTTCAAGGTGCTAGAATTTGAAAAGGTCAATGGGACTATTAATCCCACCGTGCATATTCAAGAAGGTGGCCAAGTACAAGAAAGATGGAAAGCTCCTCATCCACTATTTTCAGCACAGTTTGACCAGGGCGACTGCTCGATGATACATTAAGCTCGATAATGTCAAGATTCAATCATAGGCTGACCTGGCCAAGGCCTTTCTAAACTATTTCCAGCACATGTTCGATTAGAATCCTAATTGTTTCTCTCTTATGAACTTAAGAAAAAAAGCCAACTAAAAGTTTCAAGCAATATACTCAAAGGTGGAGAGAAGAGGCAGCCTTGGTCTAACCCTCTCTAACTAAAAATAAAATGACCATGACATTCATCAACACCCTACACATCTTGTATTATGAAAAACTGATTTGGAATGCTACTAGAAAGTTTACCTGTCTAGTTCTATCCGGTGAGATGATTGACGCAACAGTAAAAAATGATAGGATGTTCGTGGGTGAGTCATCTAGGTCAAATAAAAAGCCTGTTGCTAACAAAAAGAAAAAAAGGGAGGTAAATGCCATAAACTATACCAACCTCTGTCAACTAAGCTAGTATTAGGTGCCTAGTCCCTACAATCCGAGTATGTTCTACTTTAACCCGATCATGATCCCCTCTTAGCTAGTTTACACTACCACCTATAACCCATCCTTCACTATCCCATCGAATCCCATAGGAAACAACTAACCGTAAGCCAACCAAAATGTCAATATTCTTATCAATAATACACTAAACAATTAAGGTGAAAACCAACGGAGACAACAGTTCAACCTTGTCCCCATGACCTAAAAGAGCTTTACTAGGCTCTGCTCCATAGGCATTTAGTCACTCCTTTATATATGCTAGAAAATAAACCTTTATACCCTCAGTGATATAATCCTAATGCCTATTATGACTAACACACTAGGGCAGCAAGGCATGATATCGAGAACTGCATTTATTTTAAGTGGAGGGTATAAACCTTATTAATTCAAAGGTTCTGTAATTTGAGACAATTAGGGGCCTAATATTGCTACAAACCTTCTAGCCAATCACGCCGATCTAGCTGTGAATATGATTAGTGTTGAAAACCTTTATGTCAATACCATCGATGATTAATTAGGGCCATCAAAGCCAAGTGATGAGACCCATCCCCATTCACTAGAATCTATTCTTGATAATAAGGTCACATTAGACACCCTTGTGCTTTTTAAGTCTATTTTCGTATAATTTCAAGAATTAAAAACCTACTTACTTATGCTCGATAAATTGTAGGAATCTTATGTAGTATGCATGTTTTATCAAGTATTATAACTAAAAATGACTTTTGCATAAAGCATTTCAACTTGTGTGTTCATTTTTATTCATTGCCTTTGCTTAAACTTTTTGTCTACATATATTTGCCTATTACTCACCCTTTTCAAGTCTCATGATATAAGTGAAATGGATACTTTTAATGACTTCCAGAGATCGATTTCAAATGGTGAATCTGTAATTGGTGAAATTGATTCTAACAAAGATTCTGATGGAGGTCTTACGGCATTAAAGCTATCAAGACTGCTTGAACCCTTTTATTTGGTCAACTAAAACTTAAATTCGTTTGTGGCTAAGGCAAATTAACGACTCTAAGGAATATGCCTTCAAACGCAGAGTGAAGAGAATACTGAGGAATGAATCTCAATGCTACATCATGTGATCAAGTCATTTGATATGTTTTTTTAAGAGAACCTTTCCCCAAAGAATAACTTATCAATTCACATATTCATGTTTAAAATAAAAGACAACTATCTTTTCTTTCATCCTTTCACAAATTACAAAATCATTCTTGTCTTAGCCCCTTTAGTAAAAAAAAGTCAAGATCAAAGTCAAAGAAAAAAATTAAAAAATCATATCAACCAAAAGTCAAAGTCAAGATCAAATCAAGAAAGAGGAACTAAAAGAGACAAGGACATCAAAAGTAGAAAGGATAGAAGCCTTCATGAAAGAAATGATCATTGGTTCGGTTACCTGCAAACAACTGAATTTGGCACATTCGTTCTTTCAAAACCTTGAACCTTAGCATGCATTATGCACTTTGAAAAGTTTGCTTGATCAAGTGTAGCTATTTAAATTGATAACCCTATTCTTTGAGAAATTGTTCTTTTAGAAGGATTTTAAGGGGCATGATGAAGCAATCAATAAAAATAAGAAAACAAAAAAAGGGTCAAAAACAAAAACTAAGGAAGAAGGAAAAGTCAACAATGAAAATAGAGAAAATAGGGTGAAAACCTGAAAAGACAGTCTAGAGCAAAGTCAAAAATCCTAAAGTCATCTTCAATGTTGCCCAAATAGCCCCAAAGAGATAAAATCATCCTATCTAATCAAAAGGTTGTTAAGACTTTTAAAAGCCCAAAATGTCTAAAACCCTTTGTAGACACCTAATTTCGTCTGGGTTTATTTTTTTTACAGCCTTCAATGTCCAAGATTTAGAACCTAACAGCCATCCCAGTAAGGGTCGACCTCGTCTAGGTGGAGTGGGCATTTTCAAAACTTAAATAATTAGATGTGCACGTGATAGAAAGTGCAATTATGAGGGTTGTAAAGAATAAATATCAAACAAAAAAGATGAATATTTAAGAGAAAAAAATTAATTTTTAATATTCTCTTATCAAAATTTTGAAATTCATTTTTGCATATAATAATATAGACAACTTTCACATTTTTAGGAATTTTCAAATTTTTTTTGTGCAATTTTGGGAGTCGACCATATATTTTTACTGACACTCATGTAGTATTTTTGCATATATGCAGTTTGAAAAATAAAAAATATTCATGAAAAAATTTTTATTGGCATTTTATACGATGAGGTATCAAGTTGTCAAATTTATTTATTAATTTTAAAATTTTCATTATACCATAAGTGTTCTGCTCATGAATTTTTTTAGTAAAACTTGCTCCAAATTCCATTTTTTTTTAATTTTTATTATTCCTACTAGTTCATGTTCTGGGCAAAGTATTGAATTCAACTTATGCTTCTAAAATACGAAGTTTTCTATTCCATAAATTTTTTGAAAGAATTTTTCTAAGTTTAGAATTTTTAAAATTCTTCAAATACTTTCATTAAATTTGTATTAATTCAGTTTTTGAAACTCTATTTCATTTTATGAGTTTTCTATTTTTTCAAATATCAATTTTCTTATATAAAATTTTTTTCGTAAAATTTTACGATTTTAAAATTTTTAATTTTTTTCATACATAAAACTTCTCAAAAATTCCCTTTAGAGTTCAACACTTGAAATTTTTATTAAAAAAAATTATTATTTCTATTTATATTTTTAATTTTTGACAAATATTTTTAATGAACTTAAAACTTGCATATTTTGCTAATGACTAATTAAACCCATTTATATCTCAACAAATTGAACAAGCTTGTCAAGCCCATTTTTTATTTTCTATCAAACCCATTTCCTTCTCTAAAAATCCGATAAGCCCATGTTTGATTATTTCAACAAACCCATTTCACTTTTCAATAAGATATAGATTAAAAAGTAATCTAATTCTTTATAAAAAAGTGATCCAATTAGATAAACAAAAGTGATCTAATTCTTTTCTAAGGTGGAAAATAAAATGACATTAGATTTATTTATTGTCAATATTACCCGTTTAATATATGAATTAAAAAATTTACTTTCTCTCAAAATTATATTTATTTTATATTATAGTTGTTATATTTCTAGCTATTATTCATTTCATCAATTTCAAAACTAAATTTAGTCTTTTCTTTTAATTTATTAATGGTTTGCATATATAACGTAACTTTCTTTTTGTTATGATTTTAATAGATATAATTTTATTTTCTAATTCAATTTTTTTACATAATTTATATTATAAATATTAATTTACTTATCTATAAATATATTTCCTAAATTAATAATTCAATTATAATTTATTAAAAGGTATATAAAAATAACTAATATTTTACAAAATTATTATCTTTGAACAATATTGAAATCATTAAATTGTTTAATTATTATAATACGCAATTTATTTTGATACTTTTGAACAAAATTATATTTAATTTTCAGTAACACTAGATACAATGATAATTAATAATTTTTAACTCAAGAAGATAATTCTAAATCACTTAGTGATCAATCACCCTAGTAATAAAAACGTTTCCATGATTAGATTATTATTGTGATATATATTAAAAATGATACCAAATACTACCTAAAATATATATTAAAAAATCAAACTAAATAAGTTTCTTTCCTGGTTATCATACATAGATAAAATACTTGCAACACTGTCATTCTTTCCAAACAACATTTTTGATAAGAACTCGAATTATGTAGTCTCGAAATCATATAAACATTTAAATTAATACTCTTCCATTTCACCTTTTTTATTCATATACATATATATATGTATATGTATATTAAAAAATTAGTTTGCTTTTTTATTCAAATAATAACACTCAATTTTTTTTGTAAAACAAAATTTATTTAGTGATTAAATTACAAAATTGCACATGTTATAAATCATTAAATTAAAAATATTTTTCAAAATCGCTGTACCAATTACAGTGTTTACAATAAAAAAAAGTTTGATTTGATTCATGATTTGATAGGCAGCAAAATAAAGATATTTACTGTTCATTTATTTGGAGAAAATAACTTTTTAAAAAATATTTTTTGTATTTTTAATATTTAATTTATAAAAAATAGTTTATTAGTGAACAAAAAAATAAGGTATTTTTTGAAAAACGTTTTTCTCTTTTTAAAAGCTAAAAAAATATTTGGAAAAAAAGGCTTCATATTAAATAATATGATTTTTATATTAAAAATTAAATTAACTCGACCAATTACTATTATTATTATTATTATTATTATTATTATTATTATTATTATTAATTTAAAATTTATTTGAAAAAAAAGCTTCGTAGTAAGCAATGTAATTTTTATATTGAAACTTAACTTAACTTGAGCTAAATATTATTATTATTAATAAAATATTTAATTTTAATTTAAAAATTAAAATATTAATATAAAATTATTTTAATAACATAATTTTTAATATTTATATTTTGAATATTATTAAACCTACATATTTTATTTTAATAATGTAATATTATTTATTAATAAAATATGTTATTTTAATACAAATATTATTTAATAAATTAATAATAATAAATTGTAACATTAGCAATATTTTAAATTTAATATTGTATTTAATATTTTGTTGAAAAATGTTTTTATAAGACTATTTTAATAATAAATTTATATAAATTACACTTTATAAATATTAAATTTTAATACAAATATTATTTTAATATTATAGAAATGTTAATGGAAATAACATATTTAATAATTATAATATTTTAAATATTTTATAAATTTTATATAATTAATTTTTAATAATAAATAATATTTTTTAAGTATTTATTATAATATGATATTTTATCATTAAATATTATTCTTAAAATTTTATGATTCTAATATTAAAAATTCATAATTTAAGGATAAAGAGTTTTAATATTTTAATTATTAGCATTTTAATATTTATGTAAGATATTACTATTTAAAAATTGTAAAATAATACTTTAGTAATAATTATATTAATATAAATAAAATTTTAATAATTATTATAATATTTTAAAATATTTATATAATTAATTTTTCAATAATAAATAGTATTATTTTAAGTATTTAGTATTAATACAACATTTTAGTATTACATATTATGATTAAAATATTATTATTTGAAATATTAATATTTAAAAATTAATAGTTTTTAATATTTTAATAATTAATAATTTAATAGTTAAGTCAATATTACTATTTGGAAAAGTAGATCTTAAAAATAACAAAACAACACCAAATATTTTCCATCGAGTCATCCAAATATCTGCTTCTTTGAAAAATCTTCATATTTTTTAGAAACTATTTTTTGGAAGCTAATTTTAGCAAAAGAAATAGACCCTTAGCCACTAAAAATTTGCTGGTCAAGGGCAGATCCAACGAGGGGTTGCAAAAGACTTTGCCACCTAAAAGTTCTCTTCCATTTAAGAATAGTGTAAACCTAAAACTGATAATTTGACTTTTTTTTTTTAATCCCTAACATAAAATTCTTAACTTAATGGATGGCAACGTGATACGAGGTTGGAATGTGGCAGGCTGGCAACTAACTCAGCTAAATATGGTGTCTAATAGGATTTATGAGAAAGCTCCATTTGGCAAAAAGAGAAATCAATGTCACTTAGAAGAAGTGTTAACAATCAAAGCACTTAAAATGTAGCATGAGTTGAGGGAATTGGTTGTTGATTTTAACTTTGCTGTTGTTTAGGCCAAAATCTAAGAGTTAGTTGCAAAGATGAAGCGAACGTTGGGAAAACCTTTACAGAAGACCTGATTAACGACACGCACTTGCTACAAGATACTTCAGTTCTAGCAGCTTGAATTTTTTATTAAAATTTATTTATTTCTCAAGCTTCTATGAGTTCTTTCGTATTTGTGAGCTCCACGTGAGCAGTTTCTTTGCGTGTAATTTCAATTTTCATGGATGAAAGTGCTTGATTTGGCTATTTTTTGTAAGCTAATTGAGTACTTGATCCATCAACAATTGGTTTTTAGCACTTTGGATTTGGAACTAAGTTCATTTAATTTCTTGTGGACTACCTTTCGATCAATAAAATTTCTCTTTACTCAACTTCATTTTATTTCAATTCTGTTAGAATTGTTTTTATTTGATGCTACATTGTTCTTTAGCGTTTTCAGTTTCTACTTTTAATAATTTAAGCAAACTTTTTTTGTCCAATTTAAAAGGGAATCCGTTAACTTAATCAACTTTTTGAGTTGCAAGTTGTTTAATCCGTTTTCATTAAGGTGCTTTTTGGTCAAGCTTCCATCGGCTACAATGCTTCAATGGGTGAACGTCACCAAGATCATTTTATTAAAATATTAATAATTCATTTTAAAAAATTAGATAGCACAATTTTATTTTTTTTATCGAAACTTGATTTGGCAAAAATTTTTATCCAAATTCGACCTAATTTAATCCAGGCTGTTTAGTTTCGATTACAAAAATTTTTGTTTAGATCTCACCTAATTTAGGTAGACCTTATTGAGCTGAATGGACAATTTAATCCGTCAACATATTTAATCTTGACCAAAATTTTTTTCCAAACTTAAAAATGTGATGGCAAATTTTCTCAAATTAACAATTTAATAATAAAACTGCATTAATCTAAACCTAACCTAGCCTAATTTAAACCAGCGATTAGTTTGGATTACAAAATTCCTTGTTTGGACCTAACCTAATTTAGTTCAATCTCATCGAGCTGGACAGGTAATCCGATCTATCAAAATATTTAATTTTGACCAATTTTTTTTTTAAAATTAAAATTAGGATATCAAATTTGCTCTAAATTAAAATTTTAATAATAAAACTGCATCAATTAAAAGATTAGTGGTAAGAGTAGTAAATTTGTATATCATCTCAAAAATTTTAATATTCAAATACAATAAAACAATTTTGAATTTTTAAGATTAGTACTTTAACTATTAATTCGGTAATAGAACATAAATTGAGTAAATCGATTGTTCATTATGTAAACATGAGACTGTTGGGCATTACATTGAGATACCATTGGAGTCATTTAAACAGAAGACTTTATTAAGCAAGCAATTTTAAGAAATTCATAATTTGGATATAAAACTAAAAGCAAGTATCAAAACTAAATTAGAGAAACATAAAATATACATATATTTATATTGTTGACAAGAAATAGGCATCAAAACTAATAAACTATATTATTCAGTTAAAGTCTGACTCAATGTTTTAAGATTAAAATTTTTTATCGCATACATGAAATATATAGATAAAATATTGCCGAGAGAGAAGCTCATGATTAAATCATGTCGGCTCAGATTGAGTCAAAACATGATATCATTTATATTTGTTCAAACTTAGTTCAGACTTTAAATTTTGTATTAAGAAGATCGGGCAGTCGGCATTTAGAGGTGTTAATCGAATCCTCTAATTTTTACTATGCTTTAGCCAATCGTGATATCTCCTATTTGTACAGATCAGTGAAATGATTAATTATTCTCGCTACTTAATGATACATTAATTTGTACCGCTTTGCATTAATGTTTTTACAGCAAAATTTTTAACTTTGCAAACTCGCGCGAGCTGTTTTTGATTTGTTGCTTACGCGTGCGGATGCTTCCGATGTCTTTGTTGTATAGTTTACAATTTGAAGTACCTTAGTGACGCCGACGCTTATGAAGTATCAATCACTTTAGTTTTTTCACTGGAAAATGCAAAGCTTGGAACTTACGAATCTGATAAGAGCAGCTCTTTGCACTGGCTAGCGAGGCGATTCGCTCTTATTTAGATGATTGCTTCCGATATCACTTTCACAGTTCACAGTCTAAACACCTTAGAAACCCTGAGAATCCAAGAATCAAGCTAAAATTTCGTCCAGGCTGAAGTTTTCTGAGTTTCCTATATATCCTCCTGGGCTTTCGAGTTCCTGCTACAAAAATTACTCCTATGTACGGAACAATAGTGAACTGAGAAATCTGGGATACTTTTCCTATGATTATTATATATATAGCTTCTAAGCAATACCCATTCTGAGTAATTTGAATGTCTTTCTTTGGATAGGGGAATACTGAATATCGTACCTTTCACTTTTCTGCAATATGGGATTTCTGGATCTGTTCATTGTGGCACTTGTCCCAGTTATAGAACTACTTCTGATTACCGGCGTTGGCTTATTCCTGGCTTTAGATACTGTGAACCTGTTGGGCCCAGAGGCGAGACACTCATTGAATAATGTAAGTAAATCATCGTTTTTGCTTTCATCCATCCCCCAGTACTTGAGAATTAGTTAGACCCAGCCATCCTTCATTAATATATCCTAGGCTCTATTAAATGTATTCGATCCAATAGATGAAGATAAAAAAAATTAGTGGTGGTGATAGAAATAGGTATCGAGCCTGCCTAGACTATCTGCAGTTGATAAAGTAATATTGGTTTCATGCAATTATCAAGTTGTGATGAAATTAATTAAAGATTCTCAGGACTGCACAGTTAATTTCTCTGCAAAATGTAAAATGGAAATCGGTAACTGTTGACATCCTTAAAGAGTGTCAAGATTGAAGCCAAATTAATAAGTAGCATATATCCTATGTTACCCAAATTCGGAGGTAAATTTTAGATATGAGTATATGCTTGATATTAATATACTCAATTTTTTAAAAATATTTCAATATATTTGAAAAGTCATAAAACCAATTATCATTCTTTTGCTTGTGAGCTCCTGTAGTTGTTTAAAATTGAATTGTGCACTGCATGCACATACACGTACACATTAGTAGTGAACTAAAGTAGTCGGTTTTTTTTTTTTTTTGTCATGTGAACAGCTTGTGTTCTTTGTGTTCTGCCCAGCGCTTGTGATTAGCGACCTCGCCGAGACCATTACTTATGAAAGTTTGGTCAGCCTGTCAGTTAAATTTACCTTTCTTATTAGTTTTTCCAATTAGCAGCAATATTTTTTTTTAATTTATTTTGAAATAATAACTCATTGTTTGTGAATACAATCTACCTTTTTAGGTGGTTCATGCCAGTGAATATCCTTCTTACTTTCATAATTGGCTCAGCACTTGCTTGGCTTGTCATCAAAATCACCAAAACTCCTTCATATTTGCATGGCCTCGTCATTGGTTGTTGCTCTGCTGGTAGGTGATGGGGGACTGCAACATCTCACTACTCCTAATACCATTGCGCCAATTGCTAATGATGATAAATAGTTGTGGTTACTAATGTGCACAGGAAATTTGGGAAACTTGCTTCTTATCATTATTCCGGCTGTCTGTCAGGAAGCAAATAGTCCTTTTGGAGATTCATCTGATTGCTCTACTTTTGGCGAGGCTTATGCTTCACTCTCCATGGCGGTACCATCTATGATACAGCTTTTAAATATTTTTTAAATTGCCAAAAATGTTTTTCTTTTTTTGGCTCATAAATTTAATTATTGAGATTATAATTTTTTCCCTCATTTTCTGTATAGAAAATGGTTTATCCAATACTTTATCTTTTATAGTTATATATAATATTCTGACAACCAAATGGCTTCTTTTTTTTGACTACTATAACCTTGAAAAAAAAATTCGAGGCATGGTCCGCGCCAAACCATGGGCAGGTTTAGACCTTTCAGTCCCCAGGGCACATAATGTACGGTATTTTTCATTTTCTTATTTCAAACTTTGATGCTACAGGTAGGAGCAATTTATATATGGTCTTATGTGTATATCATCATGAGAGTGTGTGTAAATAAGAGCATTGCCCCTGTTATAGACGATTCCATAGCCAACATAGATTGTTTTAAAGAGAGCTCAGAAACATTTGTGGAGAGTTGCAAACAAAGTTTTCTACCTTCAGTGCACAGTGCGGGAACAGATAACAATTCCGGCCTCGTTGAATTGCCTGGTGGCACCAGCTCTGTTAAAAGAACGCAGGTTATTTTCACTTTACTTCTTTCCTAAGCCTTGTCATTATTAGGAATATTTCTTTGGGTTTATGATTTACGAGTTAATCAGACACATACATGCTTTCATGCTGTTCTGCATCGACATCTCAACAATAGTTTTATTGCAAAGATGCACGCTTTACTTTGGCACTATGTTTGTGTATGCTGTTTGGAGATTTCATATTATTAGTTTCTGGTTAGATCTTAAGAGTCTCTGAAATTCACTGTCAATTTGTGGAAACTTTATATGAATAAAGAAACATATGAATATATTTCTACATTTTGACTTGCAACTTGCTTAAAGATCAATAAAACCAGAAGCAACTCCTTGTCACCCTAATTGAATTATTTTTTTCCCCAGGTCCCAGTTTTTAAAATGATTATTCACTATATCAATATGATTGCTGAGAAGATCGATTTCAAGATGATATTTGCACCGTCGACAATTGCTGCGGTATTCTGAAAATTCTTATCATATCTCTTCTGCGTGTATGTATTTATATTTTGGAGCAAGCGGTATTATATTTTATTGTAATTCAATTACTTTTGCTATGATCATTAGGTAAAAGGTCAAGAAAAATCAAAGGAATTCCACTTGTAGATAAACTTCTAGTTTTATGCATTATTAAAAGTCACTTGGAAAGTCATTCTAGCATTTGTTGGATAATTACAGATGCAACTGATCTACCTTATATTGAACTTCCCTTAAAAGAGCTCATTAAATACGTGTTCCGACCCTAAGTCGTATTTATAAGAATTATGAAGATAGTACCAAAATCTGGATAAAGCATGGGGGAAAAGAACAGAAATATGTCTCATTTTTCAAACAATATACTATAATTAGATGGCCATATCAACTATGTTGCTATTTCTAGAAAATGAAAAGCCTTATTATTTAAAAATGTTCTTGGACAAGGAATACATATACCTACCTGTTATATGGTACACAGCTTTCTAATGTAAACAAATGACATGCAATGATTGTTTATTAGCTTCCGTTAATCCTTGCTTCCTTTCAGATATTTGGTTTTATGATTGGCTCCGTCTCTCAGATCCGAAAAGCATTGATTGGTGACAGTGCTCCTCTTTATGTGCTCGATAGTTCTGCTTCCTTGCTTGGGTAAGCAGCTTACTACATTGACTTTTGATGATTGAGTCTGCAGATGATCTTGCAGTATTCTCATTGTCAGCATGTTCTTCACTAAATTGGTTTTGGACTCTTCGTACTTTGACTTAGCTTTTAAACTCAGGTTGGGCATTGAATTTAATATTATTTGGATTTAGGTTTGTTCCTTGTCATGTATTTTAGCCAATCCTTTTGATAAACCATTAGTCATAGTAGTTTAGTCCTACACATGGGTGGGAGTATTAAAATACCAATATACTGCAACTGTAATACATTTCATTTTGGTTCTCTCCACATATTGCTTATTAACTTTATGTTAAATATTGCTTACCATATATATCCCATATGGCTTTAAGATTTCATGCCCTTAGATTCTATAACTTGCAATTTTGACATTGTTGTAATCCCCATCTTGGAAGAACTGTGTTTGCATAAAATTGCTTATCTTTTCCTTTTTGAGTAATTTACAGAGTTGTGATCTTCTCCCAACTAGTAGAGTTTGAGAGTATATCAACCTTTTAGAGTTGGATTTTTAATCTTTGGAGTAACTTGCTAGAGTTTTGCTGATTAATTCAAAGAATTTGAATTTTATGCCTGCTATGAGGTATTGTCTACTTTAAAGCAGTACACAGACTGTCTTTACAGTTTTATCCTTTGAGAAAAGGCACCTCAATCTAGGGAAGAGTAGCCCTTATATTATAAGCCACAGTCCATGTCATTGGCTAATCGATATAGGATTGTTGTCCTCCCCAACACTAGCCTCCAGGCAAAGGTGCAGATTGTGTAGGTCGAGTGGCATGTTTATGTGGTAACTTGGTGTTTACCCATTTCTATGCTAAGTTTCGTGTAAGTCGAATGGGCCTATACATATGCTAAGTTTTAAGTAGGCTTAGTGGGAATGTTTACATGATAACTTGGAGTTACTTGTTTATATGTCTGAATGAGATTTCAATTATTAGCATATTGCTTGTTAGTTCCCACAAGCAATGCCATTTTTGATGCAAGGATTGCCAGACTACACCCACTAGGAGGTATTGTCTGCTTTGAAGTAGTGCGCAGACTATCCTCACGTTATAAGACATAGTCCATATCCTTGGTTAATCAATGTGGGATTGTTATTCGCCCTAAAGCTAGCCTCTAGGCAAAGGTGCGAACTTTGTAGGTCAAGTGGCATGTTTACATGGTAACTTGGTGTTTACCCATTTATATGCTAAGTTTTATGTAAGTCAACGCTACGTTTTCATATAGGTTGAGTGGGAATGTTTACGTGGTAACTTGGAGTTACTTGTTTATATGTCTGAAAAACATTTCAATTATAAGCTTATAGCTTGTCAATTTCCACAAACGACGCCATTGTTGATGCAAAGATTGTCGGATTGCACCCACTATGAGGTATTGTCTGCTTTAAAGCAGTGCACAGACTGTCCTCACGTTATAAGCCACAGTCCATATCCTTGGTTAATCGATGTAGAATTGTTGTCTACCCTAACACTAGCCTCCAAGCAAAGGTGCGGACTGTGTATGTCGAGTGAGCATGTTTACGTGGTAACTTGTGTTTACCTATTTATATGCTAAGTTTTGTATAAGTCGAATGGGCACGTTTATATGCTAAGTTTCATGTAGGTTGAATGAGAATGTTTACGTGATAACTTGGAGTTACTTGTTTATATGTCTGAATGAGATTTCGATCATGAGCTTATTGCTTGTTAGTTCCCACAAACGACGCCATTATTGATGCAAAGATTGTCGGACTATCCCCGCTATGAAGTATTGTCTGCTTTGAAGAGTGTATAAACTGTCCTCACAGATTTGTGCTTTAAGAAAAGGTGCTTCAATAGGGAAAAGTGGCCCTTGCTTTATACAGTCCATATCCTTGGCTAATCGATATGAGATTATTATCCGCCCTAAAACTATTATTGATGCAAGGATTGTCAAACTGCACCAACTACGAAGTATTGTCTGCTTGAAAGCAGTGCACAGACTATTCTCATGATTTGTCCTTTGAGAAAAGGGACCTAAATATAGAGGAATGGTGGTCCTTGCTTTTTAAGCCACTATCTATATCTTTGACTAATCGATGTGGGATTGTTGTCTGTCCTAACACTAGCTCCCTAGTCAAGGGTGTAACTGTGTAGGTCAAGTAGGCATGTTTATGTAGTGACTAGGTGTTACCCGTTTATATGACAAGTTTCGTATAGTCATAGGTCGAGTGGACATATTTACGTAGTAACTTAATGTTACCTGTTTATATGTCAAGTTTCATGTAGGTCGAGTGGGCCCGTTTATATGCCAAATTTTGTGTAAGTCAAGTGAGCATGTTTTACGTAGTAACTTGGAGTTAGTCATTTATATACTTGAATGAGATCTTGGTTATGAGATTGTGGTTAGACGATTCCCACTGACGACATCATTACTGATGCAAGGATTGTCAGACTACACTCGTCCTGAGGTATTATTCACTTTAGAGCAGTGCACAGACTGTTATCATAGTTTTGTCCTTTGAGAAAATATATGTCAATAGGGCAACAAACCTTAAAACTATTAACCTTCGAAGACTTTTACACGGAGCTAAAAGCGTAAGACTGAAGATTTTAACAAGATCAAAATTTAGTGTCCTGTTCAATGCATGATGTTTGGGTACATCGACATTTATCTCACAAATCTTAATTCCAAGAAATTTTAGTTATTTATCAAAACTTTAAGATTTATGTTTTTTGCCTACTATATCCTTTTTTTTGGTAAAAACTGACATGCAGAGAGGTAGCAACTCCGTGCATGACCTTGATAATTGGTGCAAACCTTCTAACTGGTAATTTCTTGATCTCATGCACACTAACATTCCAACAATTGTTTTTTTCGTCCTTCTTGACTAGTCGGAAACAAGATTAAATTTATTCAAGATACAAATATCATTTAATATTTATTAATAATTTCTTTTTCAGGCCTGAGAAGAACCGCAGTCAGCTTGCCTGTCATTGCAGGGGTTGTCCTGGTTCGATATTTATTCTTGCCACTGTTGGGCATAGGCGTTGTTAAAGTTGCACGCAATTTAGGCATGGTTGGATCAGATTTGTTGTATCAGTTTGTTCTTATGCTTCAATATGCTCTTCCACCTGCAATGAGTGTAGGTATGATAATAAAACTACTTCTAAAATCTTTTCAATTCTACTTCTTGTTGCAGCTTGCTTGCTTCCTGTGTTATTTTTTTTATTTCTATCCTTTTTTGTGGGCTCCAGTAAGTTTGGATTTTGGTGTTCAATGTAAATTTAGCACCTTTCTTGATGCTAAGAAGTAGAAGATTTCTAGGAGATGGAAATTGTCCCCAATGATGTTTTATTTGTTTGAACCCAGTAGTTATTCTAATTTATGAGAACCCCAAATGAAAGAGTCATGTGAGAGCCTTTGTTATATTTTTTGTTGCAGTAGAGGTTCAGATATGGACTGAAGAAAGATAGCCTTTGATTAATAGGTTAGGTTTGAATTTGGGCTCTAAGAGAATGGATAAAAGATAAAGTAACGCAGCTCAAGGTTTTTATGTGCCCAAAATGCAAATCAAATTTGGGTTTTTAAGAAACTAGAAGTTCTTAAGAATGTGTTTCATTTCCTCCATTAATTCCAAGGTTCCTATGTGTTCTTGTGCTGGAGAAGCTTTTTTCTGAAGTCAATCCAGTTTCCTACAAAGTAAAGGAGAGATATACACAATGTGACAACTAACAAGAGAAGTTATAATGCTTCACTAATCGTTCAAGAACTATAAGAACTTAAATTCTTTTGGTTTTTATCACTTTGATGGATATTTGACAGGTGTAATCACACAATTGTTCGAGGTTGGTCAGAGCGAATGTTCAGTCATAATGCTATGGAGTCATGCTGTGGGTGCATTCTCCCTGACACTATGGTCAACCATTTACATGTGGATTTTAGCTTAAATTTTTCTCAATAACTGAATCCGAAGTGGCTTGATAAACGTCTATCATGGGCGCATTTATCAAGGGATTGTGATTTATCAATCCAATGTGCTTGTCACACATATCTTTCGTAGAAAACATGAAAATTAATGGTATTTGGTAGATATAGGAATGTATGTCGTGCTTGTATAATCTGTAATCTTTCATATTATCTACTACTGTTTAAGGAGACTGAGAAGGCACTAGTTCTAGAATAGTGTAATGGAGTTACGACAACAAAATATAGAAATGATTTGTTTGACACATGACTGACGAATAGATGCCATCTCGATGGGGATTGCAAGCAAATGAGTTTACCCTTTTGAACCTTCGGTATTTTCAATTATTGACGAAGGTTATCATTTAATTTACATTTGCGTTGAAAACATAAAGCTGATAAATAATTAGTAAGGCTTTAGAATGAAAATAGATAAAAGAGTTTGGGTTCTTTTAAACAAGATTTGAATAATATGTTTAAAATTATATGGTAAATTATATCAGTAGTCATTCAATTATTAGCATGTTTTTGTTTTGGTCATCGAACTTTCAAAATTTTCAAAAAGACCACTAACGTTATGAAATTATTTTATTTTGATCACTCAGCTGTTAAACACTAATGGCAAGATGATGCAACAATGTCATATCATTATTAGAAGCCACGCGGCATTGCCACATTATCTGACATGCCATGCAGCATTGTTCACGTCATGTTATTTAGAGAAAAATAAATTTTTTTAAACTTAAAAAATAAATTACATATTTGGTCAATTATCTTATTTTTATTTTGGTCACTCAATTTTGAAAATTTTACAAGTTGGTCACTCATAATAATTTTATTTTAGTTTAATCACTTTTATTAAATAAATTTATTTTTTTATTTTTAATTAAAAAATTAAAACTTATATTAAATTTATTTATTTTCGTACTTTTATTTTTACACTAATAACAAAGATTCAAATTGCAGGAGGATAGCAAAAAAGCGGTTGCTATTTTATGGTAGCATTGCCTGCCACCACCATTATTGAAGTAAAAATAGTTATGAATTTAAATCGCAACAATATCATTGGATAACTATAGCAAAACTCGATGTAACAGTGAATAGCAATAACAATGGTCCGTTACTTCCGCTATTCTCGTTTCAGAGTAGTTTTATTATTAAAAGAAGAAAAACTCATTTTTTTTCAACCCAAAAAATACAACGCCATCTAAACACAAAAAACTACAAACAATAAAAGAAAGATTTTAGAAGGCCGAGGGAAGGGGGGAAACATATGGGAAGAGATGGTTACTTAGAGCGACAGAGGAGAGGTTTTTTAGGAAGAGAAGCTATGGGCAAACTTGTTAGATCTAGGAAAAACCAAGCATTTTTTGCGAAATCTAATCCAATAAAAGTGTTTGAGAAGCAAAGAAGAAGAATTGGGCTAAAAAAGATGTTAATAAAGGGTGGTAGGTAGATGTTGACAACAAAAGATGATAGGAGACACAGTGGGTCGATGACTAAAACTGTGAGTTCGGTTATGATGAAGAAGCAAGTTTAGATTTACAGACAGATCGGTGGAATAAACAATAAAAAGCATTTTAAACGTTTTGACTTTTATAAATTTATTGTAACTGACCAACTTGTGAAATTTTCAAAATTGAGTGATTAAAATAAAAATTCTCAAAAAGATAAATATCGAAGGTGTACTTTATTTTTTAATTTAAAAAATTCATAATATCACATGACATGTCAGATGATGTGGCAATGCCATGTGGTTTTTGACTATGATGTGGCATCACCACATCATCTTACCATTAGTTTATAACGATTGGATAACCAAAATAAAATAATTTTATAATGTTAGTAACTTTTTTGAAAATTTTGAAAGTTTGATGACCAAAACAAAACCGTGCCAATAGTTGAGTGACTATTGGTGTAGTTTACCTAAAATTGTAATGTGTTACAATTTGTCAAAGGGATCAGAATCCATGAAAAGGGGATTAAAATCCTTGCAAAATTTTAACTAAGAGATTAGAATACCATACTCAAGGATATGAATTCTTCATTTGGAAATTCAAAAAATCAGTCCGTTAAACATGCTATTTCATTCTAAAAGTTGTTATTTTTCACTAAAGACATGTCTAATTGAAAAAAAAGGATATTTCTAACATCAATTACGGCTTACAAATACTTTCTTTAACATTTATTTTACACAACTTTACATCTAATTCTCTTCAAGAATCTTTTCTCTTATTTCACTCTATTTTTGTTCAGGGTTCAAGTATGTTTATACAAGCACTTGAAGTGCAATCATATTCTTATTTGAGTAGGCATTACACCTAGTAGATAACATTTTCAAAAAGATCATTGTATCATTGAGGGAAATTATTATATTAAATAAAGCTTCTTGAAAGTTCCTTGCTTATGACCTTCTTCATTTATTCTTCTTCACTATGGTTCTTACTTAATTACATTCGTTCAATCCCTAATTTACAAAAGTTTTAAGATAATCTTACCTTTTTAATGGCAATTACTACAGTCAAACTCCATGTTTATTAAGTATTTTAATGGCTGCAACTACAAACAAGGGAACATGAGGATTTACTATCAAACCAATCTCTTGAAAGTTGAATATGTACTACATAAGTACTTTCCAGAATAAACAAGTGAGAATATGGAGAATTAACACTAAAACAACGAAAATGGATTAAAAATGATTATATTTGCCGCCTAACCATACTTTAAGCCCTCAACAATTTTTTTCTCGTTGTGTTTCACAAACATAATCCAACATTAAAATTATACCTTTCTATCAAAAAGAGGCATGGGAAACATTCCTTGTGAATGGGTATGTTGCCTATAAAATGAGAGATTTTAAACTCATTATTAGTTGAAGTAATGAATTAAAGGACATTGCAATTAAGTGTAATGATGTGAGAAAACAAACCTCTAAAATTTTTCAAGTATCCACCATCATTGGTAAGTTACCTTTATCTTGGAAAAATTTTCAAAGGTATTTGAAACATAAGAAAATATTATCTACCTTGGATGAATTGATTTAAACATACAAGTCAAAAATACAACCCAAAAGAGAAATAAATAATCTAATAAGTAAGTGATAATAATGAACATAATATTGAAAGTCTTACTTTATCATCTTTTTAAATTTATCATTGATTAAAATATGAAAAGTATGCCATTTACAAATTCTGAATAATAGTTGACTAAAATATTTGTAACAAATTTAAGTAAAAAATGATAATATTGACTACCAAAAGTCAAATAATGATAATTTTTCTATGGCAGAAGTAATATTTTATTTAAATTTTAATTATAAATTATATCTAAAAATATTAAAATATTAATATAATAACATTTTTATATTTTAAAAAAATTTTAAACAGTATCGAACATATATAAAGGCTTAGGTTCTTGACATTTAAGGTCTATTTGGATGGACGATGAAGTTTGCTCCGGAGAGATTAAAAATAATAGTGATAATGAGAATACTTATTATAGCAATGAGATTAAGATCAATGTAGGATATTAAGATGTAGTAATGTTAACATTTAATGGTGTTAAGAAATAGTGTGCCTTCGTATACCAAATAAAATTCTAGGTATCACAGTTTAAATATTTAAAAAGTAAGTATCAAATTGCACAGTTAACTAAACTTATGGGCTAAACATGACATTAACCCTAAATAAAATTAAATAAAATATTTACCCATATATACAAGTTTTTTTGCAAAATTGGGTAATTTCTATTCTTTTTTTCTTTTTACAATTGTTGAAATCCATACTTAGATGATAAAAACATTATTAAAAAATTAAGAATTTCAAAATTAAATGAAATTATGTCTTTCGAAGGTAAATTTATTATTAGCGGCATTAATTATCTTGATTTAAATTTTGATGAAGAATGTTACTTGTTTTTAGGGTAGAGAGATTTCTTAAAATTTTGTATACTTATTATTATCATAATCAATGATACAAAAATTCCCTTATCATAAGTGAGATAAGAGAAGTAAACAAAACTATATTAATTCACTTAACTATTATCATTGGATAATATTGGGATCGAAATCCTTAACTAAGTTGTGCATTTATAAATTAATCTAAAACCAATCAAAACATAAAGTTTATTGCCAAGTTCTACCCAAAAGAATCAAGCTTTTCCAATAATATATATTTATATGATATATATATATATAATAAGGTGCTTTGTTATCAAATGATCTAATACTATCAATTAGTGTTTTAAACCTATATCTTTTAAACAATACAGATGTGCCTTCAATATGCTTTAATTCATACAAAAAAGATTTTAGAGTCCAACACAATACAATCCATGTAAAGTTTGTTAGTATATGCCCTAGAATTAATCGGCTTGGCTGAGGCATTTATTAGTTAATAATAATGCAAGCCACTCACATAGTTTAGTGATATAAGGTTTTTCTTTATATTAGTAGAATGATTGACAATTACAAACTACTAATTGGATGAAACCTACAGAATACTTTTGGGTTTGCAAAGGAATTGTAATAAATTATAATTGTAGGATCCTTATGCATCAAAGTTATATTCCTAAAGTAGTTCCTAGTCATTGTATTGCTAAGATAGGACATTGCTAATGCTAAACGACTAGCATATGTTATGTTTTCTTACTTATAAAGTAAGTAACTGATCCTATAGGTTGAAGCATGTAGGATACTTTGGACGGCATGGGTGCTTGTTTTATGAAAACAAGTTTATTGAACATGGCCTATGTGAAAACTTCATTTGGTATTGTCATTAAAGTGTCTATGAAAATGTTCTCACATGTCGTTCATATAAGTAGTCCTTGGACTTGTGATACCCGGTCATCTTGCATGGGGAGTGTCATGTTTTGATTCTCACGAACTAGTCCATATAAATGGATGCCTATGATAGGGTGCTTTATGTATATCATGAGCCATATGAAGGTAGATGAGTGATTTAAAAAGGACTTACCACTTCAAGTAATATTGGAGATATATCTCATTTGTTTTTGGCTTTGGTTACTTAACAAAATTATTGGCCAATGCATGATGAATTTAGGAGAAATTATTTCTCTACATTTATAAGGTTAACCATAAACTGCAAGAACTAATATAGATTCATACACCAATAGATACTGCACCATGCTTATGGTTTTTCCAATATATTTGGTGAAAGGATCGAATTACACTATTGGTTACTGAAAAGTTTCTTCAAGGTCATATTGACTTTTCAATACTTGAGTAATCATAATAGGTTGTTGGATTTCGCTCTTGATCTATGAATGTAATTAATGAGATTAATTATATTCATTACTAACATATTAGGAACCTAATGTGTCACACACAATAAGACGATCTGTTGGATTAAAATTAAGATTTAATTAAATATGACTTTATTTAATATAAGGTATAAACGGGAAAACTTAATTTAATTAGTTCAATTAAGTATTATTAAAAACATAAATTATATTTATGAAACCTAATCAGAGATGTTTTATTGTGGCAATAAAGATAAGAATCTCTTATCAAGATCATATCTAATAGCAAGCATGTAAATAAAGATATCTTAGTTTTTGGTCAAAGAAATTATTTTTGATAAATTAAATAATTGTTTATAATTTTTAATAATATTTACATGAAGTAAGATTGTTTTACTTATGTGAGAAATTTAATTAAGAATTAAATTTCTTGTATGTAAATAGAGGTTGGCCAAAAGACCTAATTAAATAGGCCATGTTTTGAACAAATCCTATTCGGACTTGCTATGAATTAGGCACAATAGTGGTGGGCCTTATTGGTGTTGGATTAGGCTAAGATATTAAATAGTTAATGTTTGGGCCCAATCCTAAATGGATTAGGTAAAAGAATTTCACTTGGATCCTTACGAAAACACTGAAGGTATTGCCACCCATTGGGTTTGATAGTAATAGGCTCAATTGACCTACTAGTTAAGCCTAACCTAATTGTAGTTGCATAAATATACATTTATAAGAGTTTTAAGGTGGTTAATATACTTTTTGGCTATTAGAAAACGCTAGGCACCATTCTTTCCAAACTTCGTGCACCACTTTCATGTTTGATGATCTAGAACAATTTTGATTTAGAAACAATGAGTAAAATTGTTTTCTAGCTTGAAAAAGATTATTTTATTTAAAATAACTTTTGAAAATTAGCTCAAGCTTGATTATCATATTTTTTTCTTTTAGTGAGAGAAAAAGTGTCAATTGGTTTAAATTATTAAAAAAATAGAAAAAAAAAAGATAAGGGGAAAGGAAGGAAAATAAGAGATGAAGAGAAAGGATAAGAGAGAGAGGAAAAGAGATGGATACGAAAAGAAGTTACGAGGTGACAGACAGATGAAGTGGTTAGTTGGCAAAGAAATGGATGAGAGGGAAAGAAAAAGAGAAAAAATACAAGGAGGAGAGAGAATACATCAAGGATGAAGAAAAAAATGAAAAATAGATCAACCAGAATAAGTGCTAGCCTCGATATTACTAGCAATGCCATTACCAACCAGCTGATTAGAAATGAAGAATAAAGAATAAATAATGCAAAAAAAGTAAAAAATAAATAAATAAATAAATAAAATAGTAATAGTTATGATTTTTTTGTTGTTTTAATTCTTTTTAATTAAGAATAAAAAGGCAAAATAAGAAAAAAAACATAAAAATAAAAAAAATCTATACAAGTTATAGTTTTTGTCTTTTTATTATTGTTGTTTTAAATTTTTATAATTTATTATTTTCATAAAATGTAAACAGATATATAGTGAATTTTTTACATAATTTTTGTTCTTATGTATTCTAAATTAAATTTTCAATGTTTTATTATTCCCTTATCAATTTTTCAAAAAAATATAATTTAAAATTTAATTATATAAGTTAATTTATTACTTTATATTTGTCAAATGGAGTTTAAAGAGTTGAAGAAAAAATGAACGAGAGCAAAAGACCATGAGAGAAAGTGCCACGTATACAATGAAAAATGCGAAAAACAACAAAATAATGATTTATGCAAGGGGCAACCATGAATCACAATACAATATTGATAGATCAATGTTGAGCTTATTAATGGTTAAATCGATGAGTATACCAACAAGTTTTATGTATTCAAAATTTTTATAATTTATTATTTTCATAAAACATAAAAATATATATAGTGAATTTTTTTACATAATTTTGGTTCTTCTGTATTCAAAATTAAATTTTCAATATTTTCTTATTTCCTTAACAATTTTTCAAAAAAATATAATCTAAAATTTAATTATATAAGTTAGCTTATCACTTAATATTTGTCAAATAGAGTTTAAAAAGTTGAAGAAAAAATGGATGAGACCAAAAGACCATGAAAGAAAGTGTCACGTATACAATGAAAAATGCGAAAAACAACAAAATAATGATCTGTGCAAGGAGAAACCATGAATCACGATACAATATTGATAGCATGACCAATGTTGAGCCTATTAATGGTTAAGTCGATGAGCATGCCAACAAGTTTTATGTACTCAAAAATTTTTATAATTTATTATTTTCATAAAACGTAAACATATATATAGTGAATTTTTTACATAATTTTGGTTTTGTTGTATTCAAAATTAAATTTTCAATGTTTTATTATTCCCTTATCCATTTTTCAAAAAAAATATTATTTAAAATTTAATCATATAAGTTAATTTATCACTTTATATTTGTCAAATGGAGTTTAAAGAGTTTAAGAAAAAATGGATGGGAGCAAAAGACCATGAGAGAAAGCGCCATGTATATAATGAAAAATGCAAAAAACAACAAAGTAATGATCTGTGCAAGGAGCAACCATGAATTATGATACAATATTAATAGCATGACCAATGTTGAGCCTATTAATGGTTAAGTTGATGAGCATGCCAACAAGTTAACAGTAGAAAGTGGGATTCTGTAAGGGAGTATTATCAATAGGGCATAATTTAACATTTACTGCAAGTGGAGCATCTACAACTTTGCCATCGAATAAGTGAGATATAGCAAGAATGTCAAAGGCATACTTGATTTGAGAGAGAACATAGCCCTATTGAGTTTAATCAACTTCATGTTGAGAAAATAAGATAAGTTACTGAGATCTTTCTTTCCAAAATTTTAAGACATAAGATTTTATTTTTGCCAGAATACTAATAAGATCACTACTAATCAAGATAATACCATCCATATAAAGAAGCAAAAACACATCACTAATGGAGTTCAACAAATAAATAAAGAATCATTGGCACTTTGATGGAAACCAAAACTCAAAACAATAAAACTAAAATTTTTCAAAACCATACAAAGCATCATGTAATCGATAAACATGTCCTAACGAATAAGGTTAACCAAGAGGAGGATCCATGTAAACTTCTTCACGAAGATCATCATTAATAAAATCATTTTTTAAAATCAAGTTGATGGATTGTTTTATTTCAAAAAGAAGAAACAATAATCAGAGTTTGAATAGTGATCACATAGGTAATTAGAATAAATGTTCCCTTATAGTCAAGTCCACATTCTTAGGTATAACCTTTGGCAAGAAGACAAGCTTTATAATGTTCCAGAGATCCATCAACATGAATCTTGATTTTGTAAATCCACCAGCACTTAATACTAGACTTTCCATGAACTATAAATGTTCCCTTTTAGTCAAGTCCACATTCTTGGGTATAACCTTTGGCAAGAAGACAAGCTTTATAATGTTCTAGAGATCCATCAACATGAATCTTGATTTTGTAAATCCACCAGCACTTAATACTAGACTTTCCATGAACTAAATTTGTTAGTTCCCATGTTTAGGTTTTCTACAAAGCTTGTAACTCTATTTGCATTACTTTAAACATTCATGATACCCGCATGTTTCTCTATTAGTTTAATGCTTATAGAGGTAAAAGACATGAGTAGCATAGTAATAATCTTTGAAATAAGTAGATGAGTACAGGAATCAAAAGGAAAATGAAAGGTTGCCACATGAGAATCCTCAACTGATGAATCAGCAGTAGCAAAAAATAGAGTTAACAATGATTGAATAGGATTATAAGGGTACGAAGAAAGGTATCTGAAGAAAAGGGATCAATGGTATTAACATGTGTCGAAGAATGATTGTGAGGAAATTCAGAAAGTGGATTGATTCCCAAAAACAACATTATGAGAAAGACAAATGCATTTTACTTTAGGGTCATAATGTCGATAACTTTTTTGTTTAACACCAACTCCTACAAAATGCAAATAGTAGATTTTGCAAAAAGTTTAAACCTTAGCAATATGTAGTAAGTCAAAGATGGTGTACCCAAAGCTATGAAGGTGAGAATAGTTTAGAACACTACCATAAAAGCTATAAAGAGACTTATCAAAAAAGTAAGGTAAAGATATGGTTTATGAGATAAATAGCTGTCGACGCAATTTACCTCTATATGACTTTAGAAAGATGAGAAAAAAGTAGTATGAGAATGGGCTCAGATATATAGCTATGTTTATGTTTAGCAATGATATTTTGTTAAAGCATATCAATACAAGAAACTTGAAGCAAGTGCCTTGAGATTTAAGAATATTTGAAAAGTGAGTAGAGTTATATTCACATCTAAAATTAGGCTAATAAAGTTTGATACATTTGCTAATATGTGTAAAAATCTAGCAGTGAAGGACATATATACTTGTAAATGTCATCTCCACTATAAGTAACATAAGTTCAAGTATTTTATGAAAAATCATCAATAATAACCCATAATAATGAGCACCACTTAAAGAAGGATCAATGGATATCCATGTATCTCCATGAATTAAATGTTTACTTTTATAAATATAATATCATAATTGATATTATGTTGAAACTTGAAATTCAATAAAATCTCAACTCATTTTTTATTTTTATTAGCTCAACGTCTTATTGTACATAATGCTAGAAATTTTATTATATTTATTCAAATACGTTCTCGTCTCCTTACTGAATACTTGGTATAATTTTACTTATTTGAATTTTATTATGTATGTAAGTGAATGTCTAATTTAAGAAAGAATTTATTTTCCTCTACACCTCCCACATCTAACTCACTTCAATTACCAATTAGCAAAAGTCTCAGTTGAAGTTCTAATAAAAATGCAAGTTCAATATTAAGTCTAGCTAATGTAGCTATTGATGAAAGTGACACAAAAGAGTAAGAACTAAAGAGGCTAAAATCAAAAGTGTGGGAAAGAAAACTTGTTAGTGATTCCAAGAGTGGGACAAGCGATCTCAAATAGATATTCAACAAGTGCTAATAGCTAATCAAAGAAAGTTAAATAGAAACATAACAACCAAAAACTTTTCCTTTGATCAATATGTCACAAGTAAGGTGCTTACCAACACGATAATGATGTATGAGTATTCTCTATCAATGGTTAATTATCCATAATTTAGAAAATATTCTTCTAGTCTACAACCCTTGTTTACTATACTTTCTCAAACTACTATAAAGAGTGATATGGTGAATTTTTTGTAGGAGGATATGGTAGAAAATATCTAAGTTAGAAGCTAATGATGGGAGAGTTGTTATCACAGCTAAATATGGATTATGAATCACCATGGCATTCACTATTCATTACATCGATAATTCATGGATTTATCATCAAGTATGTTTTATTAAAATTTTTTACTATTCTCTTTACTAAGCATGCCAAAATTATAAATTTATTCTTAAACTAGTGTAAATAATTTTATTGTTTGATTAATTTTGAATATGTACAACCCCACGTACGAAAGATGTCATTACTTCAAGTTTGATGAAATGCTTTTTATTTGGAATATTGATAGAAAATTCTCACCTACTATAATGGATAACTCTAGTGTGAATGATAGTCTCATTGAGTTACTAGTTGATAGAATTAATAGTGATATACTCTTGCTTAATGAAAGATTTTTTTCATATCTGTGTTATGTACACATCTTACATCTGACTGTGAAAAATGGATTATATGTTATTGGAAATGGAATAGAATGAATTTCTAATCATATCCTTTTTTAGGTGTTGGTCCTAAAAGATCGAAAATTTTGAAGAGGCAATGCACAATTACTTTCTTACTTCAAGAAAATTTGTGTGTTGATGTCAAAACTCAATAGAGTTCAGCTCCAAATAATTTTGTTTTATAAAAATGTTTTCCCTTGTGTGCAATTACATGATTATCCTTTGTATAAATATTTAGAAACTAAAAATGATTGTCATGGCAACAGAGATTTGTGAGAAGTTGAAATTATTTTAAGATATCATTAAGGGATTTTCTAAAACAAAATATGCCACAAGTTTATTTCCTAATATTTGCAAAATTAAATTAGCATTGAATGAATGGACTATGCATAGAAATATTGTTATTACGAAGATGATAATAAGCATGTTAGCCAAATCTAAACAATATTTGAATGATTGTGTAATATCATATATGTTGCCATAATTTTAGATCCAAGCTACATAATAGATTTGTTTGAGCATTACTTTAAGAAGAATTATAGAGAAATGCTTAACCTAAAATTGATAGAATTGTAAAAATATGTTGGGATTTGTTTATAAGGATATGTTAAGTAAAGTGAACAAAAAGATGAACAATGAAAAGAAATAAAGTTTAAGAAGAAACAAGAGAGAAAGTTTCTTATTGACAATAATGTATTTTACAATTTACAGTAACCCATATATATAAGACAATCCTAAATAAAAATAAAAAGCACAAAATTAGGCTTTAATAATGTACATTTATTACATTGATTTTATTCTTAAAAGTCCTCTACCAAATACTAATCAATTATTCCTAAAAATCTTCTACCAACTTTCCAATGAATCAACAGCAAGATGATAATAATAACTAAAGGTATAAACAAAATAAAAAAAAATAGTTACATAATAAGCAATTTTTTACCCTTTTTGGCCTACAATTATGGATGAATTCTATTAAATTATACATTCACCAACCTTTCTCTGTTACTAAAAGTAAACTTTGAAGATAGAAATTGGAATATTATAGATATCTTTAGTAATAGCTTGTAGGGTAAGATATTGACACCTAATTTCTGCCTACCATACAATATATCAAAATGTCCCTTTTTTAGTATGACATCCTCTGCCAAATAACGATCTAACTCTAGCTTCACTTTCATTTCTTCCTTTTTTCCCCTTAAAACATAATTATCATAATCTTTTAAATTTCCAAATTCACTAGCACTACTAGGTAAACATGTAATGCTTCAAATAAAAAGTTTATTTTAAAAGAGCTATATTTTTTATCGCTCGGTAGTAAGAATCTTTTCTACCACACTCGACAACCACTAGAAACTTTGGGTGACTAGAATTTAAAGCATGACATATGAAAAAAAAAAAAACTAGTTGCTGAAAATAGGTTGGTTTGATTTGTGAAAATCCTTCATTACAAATCAGTTCATTAAGCTAGATGGAACCAATTATCTTCTATAGTCAAGATCTTACTTTTTGTTCATCCAAGCTAGGTTTGCAAGGATATGTTACTGGGGATCAACGAAAACTAGAAGTCTTTAATCCTACCTACAACTAGTGGGAATCTAAAAACTCTCTCATCATGTCATGGCTCATCAATTCCATGCAACCTCAAATTGCTCAAGATTATTTATTACTAGATACTACATCTAAAGTTTGGAATGCAACATCTCAAAACTATTTTCAAGTGGTCAATGATACATAGGATTATGAATTGTGGAATAAGGTGCACAAGGCAAAACAAGATAACGTGACTAATGCTCAATGCTTTGCTGAATTGAGTGGTTTATGGCTAAAACTTGATTATTACCAAGATTTCCAAGCAACATGTCCTAAAGATGTAGCAAAATTCCAGATAATTTGTGACTTTCCTGTTTATGGCTAAAAGGAGTGCATGAATGACTTTCCTGCTAGCTTGAATATGGAATACGATCAAATAAGAGTTCAGGTATTTGATATAGACCCTTCGCATTCTTTAAGGTAAATTTACTCGCATGTATAGCAAAAAGAAAATACATGGAAGCCATGATATACACAGTTTCAATTGATAAGGCAGGGTTAGTTACCAATTCCTTTCATGAGTAACTAAAAGTAAGTAACCATGGTCTATCAGACAAGGACCATTGACATTATGATTATTGTAGAAAGCCAAGGTATACATGTTGGAAGCTGAATGGTCAACCGACTACGAGTTATGGATGTAAACGAATGAACTCAACCAGACTACAAGCAAACCTATCTGAAATAACAAGAACACCTAGAGTAACTACCAATGCTGGAAATTCTTCTAGTGAATTTATCTCAGCTTGGGTCCTAATTAACCTTAAATGCCTCATCCAATTTTTCCAAAAATAGTTATTGTTTTTCTTGCCATTTTTTATACCAATAATGATTCATGACTTGTAGATTTTGGAGCAAATAAACATGTGTAGGCTCTTTCAATAAATTCTTAACTTATTCTCCGTGTTCAGCCAATGATAAAGTCCGTAATGGACGGATATTTAGCTTCTATATCTGGGATAGGTTCTTTTAAATGAACCCTTACCATTAATGAACTCAGTCCTTCATGTTCCTAGTTTTCCTATTAACCTTTTATCTATTAGTGCAATCACAAAAGCACTTAATTATAAAGTTAAATTCTTTCCAATTCATTGTGTTTGAAAATAAGGAGGACGATTAGCTCCAGTAGGTTGCTAGATGGCTTATATCTACTAAAGAAAGGTTGTAGTACCTTGATTCTTGGTAAAAGTGAGGCCCTGTTAGGAGAATCTATGGAGGTTAAACAAGAAATAATCCAAAGGAATAAAAAATTAGGACATCTTAGAAAGATATATCCTTGCATGTTTAAACAATGAAAAATTTATTATTTTACGGTGCTTGTGAGTTTGCTAAACACACCATAAATTCTTATCCTCTTATTAATAATAAGAGTTCAACGCCTTTTTATGACAATTCATTCTGATGTATAAGGACCTACTAAAGATGTTTCGCTATCCGGTTATAGATGGTTTCTTACTTTATTGATTGTTGTACTAGATTAACTTGGGTTTATTTTATGAAAGCAAAGAAGGAGGTTTTTTCTTGTTTTCAATTATTTCACAAAATGATTTGTACACAATTTAATGCCAAGGTTAAGATTCTGAGAATTGATAATGGTACTGAATACATAATGGTATGTATCATGCGTATCTAGATTCTAATGAAAAGTGCACCAAACTAACTGTGTGGACACTAGTGCACAAAATTGAATACCTAAAAGAAAGAATAGACATTTATTAGAGGTGGCTAGGTCCTTTCTATTTACTATGGAATATTCCAAAAGTCTATGTACTAGATGCAATGCTTTTAGTTGCTTACCTTATTAACAAAATGTCCCTTAAAACACTCAATTTTAAGAATCATTTAGAAGTTCTACAAGATAGTAATTCATATACGGTTCCTCTAAAAATTTTTAGGTACGTTTGTTGTGTTCATAAGAGGAATAAAGATATGTTAGAACCTAAAGCTCTTAAATGTGTGTTTATTGGCTATTCTACAACCCAGAAAGGGTATAAATGTTATCTACCCCTTCAAGAAAGTATTTTGTGAGTATGGATATGACTTTTAGGGAGTCTAAGCCTTATTTTGTACACCTAAGTTACCTCTGTAGAGGGAAAACAAGGAAGAAAAGGTGGAGGTACTAGCACCTACCTTAACATTTGCCTTTGTACGGGTTTTAAGTCAAAATCAAAATCACAGTGATGAAAACAAAGAAGCTGAACAACCTATAATTGGATGATTAGATAGGCTAAACTTGAAAACCTACACATGATGGGACAAAATAGATAAAGCCATTGAGCATGCTATACCAGACCAAGCATTATCTCTGAGTTTAGTCCTTAAAGATATATATGGTAAGTCCTTTTTACCTATTCATTGTCCTTTCATTGCTAATGATCTTGATGTTCTAATTGCTATCACAAAAAGAATCCAGGCTTGTACAAACATACTATTTCTAACCTGTCTCTTATGATTCTTTGTCTCCTTCCTACAGACCTTTTGTATTGTTTGTTTCCTCTATTTCTATTCTAGAGGGTTAGTAAGAAGCATATCATGATTCAAAATGGAAAGAGGCGATGGTTGAGAAGATGAAGGCTTTGGCAAAAAATGAGACATGGGAACCTGTTACTCTATTATTGGGAAAGAAATAGATTGGATGCAAATGGATATTCATTATGAAACATAAAGTGAATGGTTTAGTTGAAAGGCATAAGGCTAGACTAGTAGTAAAGGGCTTCACCCAAACCTAGGGAGTGGACTATCAAGAGACTTTTGCTCTTGTTCTAAAAATGAATAGTGTCATAATCATTTTATCATGTGCAGCCAACCTTGATTGAGACATACAATAACTTGATGTCAAGAATACCTTTCTACATAGAGACTTGGAGGAAGAGGTGTATATGGAAATTCTTTTTGGATTTGGAAATAAGAAAACTAAAAGTAAGGTTTGTAGATTAAAAAAGGCATTATATGGTCTAAGACAATCACCCAAAAAATGGTTCAACAGGTTAGTAGGGCCATGGTTTGATTCGGATATCGTCAAAGCAATACTGATTATACCTTGTTTATTACATATGGTAGCAATAAGATCATATTACTTATTGTTTATGTTGATGTATAGTTGTGAATGAGGATGATAAGAAAAAGATTGACCAACTTAGAAAACTTTAAGCTCAGAAGTTTAAGACTAAGGATTTAGGTAAGATGTGATATTTCCTTAGAATAAAGGTTGCCAGATTAGATAAAAGGAATTTTTATTTCTCAAAGGAAATATATTTTAGACTTTCTTGAAGAAACTAGAGTATTGAAATGTAAACCTACAGACTCTTCTGTTGAAGCTAATCACAGGTTACAAGGAGTTTGGGATTTGGTTAAACTAGGCCGATATTAGAGGCTAGTTGGAAGATTTATTTATCTCTCACACACCAGACCAAAGATAGCCTATGTCATGAGTTTAGTAAGTCAATATATGCTGAACCTCATGATTCTTATCTATATGTTGTTTATAGGATTTTAAGATATCTAAAATCTGCACCTCGTAAAGGTCTGCTCTTCTCTAAACATAGCCACCTAAAGATAAAAGCTTTTATAGATTCTGATTGGGCTGGATCTCATGATGATAGGAGGTCAACATCTAGTTATTACACATTTGTATGTGGAAATTCAGTCATTTGAAGAAGCAAAAAATAGCACACGGTAGCACAATCGAGTGCTAAAGCAAAATATAGAGTTTTGGCATTAGGTGTTTGTGAATTACTATGGCTACAAAAAGTGATAGAAGAATTGCAATTATAAAAAAAAATCTATTGGTGTTTAGTGACAACAAGGCTGCTATTAGTATAGCTCACAATCAAGTGCAACATGATCGAACAAGACATATAAAGATTGATCGGCGTTTCATAAAAGAAAAAATTTCTCATGTGACCTCGAGAAAACAACTAGCTTATTTACTAAGAGGCTTGGCAGCAGATTTTTTCATACTTTGGTTTGCAAGTTGGGTACGTGTGATATCTATGCACCAACTTGAGGAAGAGTGTTGACTGGTGTAAACGATTTTTAAGAAAAAAAAAATCAATGCAATCAATGTACATTATTAGGGCCTAATTTTGTGCTTTTTATTTTTATTAAGGTTGTCTTGTATATATATAGACTATTGTAAATTGTAAAATAAATAACTGACAATAAAAAACTTTCTCTCTTGTTTCTTCTCAAACTCTCTTTCTTTTCTCTGTTTATCTTTTGTTTATTCAACATTTGCTATACTATTTTTAATTATTTCATTTTAAAATCAATCTAAATGGGAGGAATCTCTATCTACGACGATGTTGGCGAAAGTGGGATAGAGGAAAAAAAATTAACTTATTTGGTAAATGATTTACTATTTCTATATAATTTTATCCTTTTTATTTTTATTAGACCTGTTTAAGGGACAGGTTACCTATCCAAACTTGAAGGCTCTCCCAATATTTGGGAGAGTTTAGATAAAAATATTAGGTCCGAAAAATAGGCTTGGGCAAAAAAAAAAAATAAACTCGATTAAAAAATGGGGCCTTGACTCTAACTTTCAAAGCCTAAGCCTGACCTAACCTGACCCATTTTACTATTACATTATATATATTTATTTTATATTTTATGTATTATGTAATTTTTGTCATATAAACAGTACATATATATAATATTATAATGTAAACTTTAAAAAATAAGCTAAATTAGTTATATTTATAAACTTAATAAAAGAAAATTATTAAATAAATAAATTTTAAATTTTAAAAAATTATATTTTGTAAAAAGTAAATTATAAAAAAATATAATATATGCGAGCCTAAATAGGCTTAGACTATCTATTTACAAATATGAGTAAGTTTGGGCAAAATATGAAGCCTATATTTTGGGACGGGCAGATTTAGACAAACATATTTGATATTAATACTATGCTCAAGCTCGGTCTGAATCTGGTCCAACCTAGTCCATGAGCAGGTCTAATCTTTATTATGTTATTGATGTTATATAAATTGATTTTATGAATTTATTTATAGGACAAATGTGGTTACGGAAGAATGGAGAATATGAAGTCTAATAATGGAGGGATTCTTTTTCGAAGTCCTTGAAATTTTTCACCATCTTATTATATTGGTTGAATAAATGTCAGAACTATTTAAATCTGCCTTTTTGTTATTATGGACTTTAGATGTTTATTTTGTTTCTTGCAGTAGGTTTAAATTTGAATCATTTGCTTATATGCAGTAAGTTTTAGTCTATCGTAGTGGTCAAAACAATTTAAGTTTGCTAGTTTTATTGTGGTGAAATTTAGATGTTTATTTGGTTTCATATAGTAAGCTAGATTTGAATTATTTAGTAAGTTTATTTTCTCTTTCGACTTGGTTGCATGTCTTGAAATTGAAATACCTTTTGATACCAAATATCTAAAATTTTGATGTGAAATTCCTTGATCTTGTAATATACGACTTATAACCACTTCCATATTTCTTCCATACTTAGGCTATGCTTTTGTTAAGATTGAATATTTTATGTTTGACATTTGCCACCGTTGTGTTTGATTTTTGTTTCTTCTTCTGTTTATATATTCCTTGCATATTATAATTGCCCTCAAAAATTCAGAATGAAGTGAGTCGAGGATGTATACTAAAATTCGGTTGGGGCAAGCAAAAAACTGCCCCAACCTACCCCCTTGCTAACCCTAACTCAAAAGCCAGATTTAGAGTGGCTGACAACATGATTCATGTTAGCCATCACTTTATTTTTATTTTCATCTCTGGTTCTTAAATTAGTAAATTAATCATAATTGTTTTTACTTGAATATGAATTTTGGACTTGATTAATCATCGACTCAGATTTTTGGACTCCCATGGATTAGAATCCGTAAGAATTAATTCATTTGCAATCGCCATACTAAAGTTAAACACGTGTTATCCCTTTGCGATTGAACTAATGCAATTTTATCTTTGTACGTTTAGAATTAAACTACAAATTTTATTAACAATATTAAACAAAATTTGTTTAAATAATAATATAATTTTATAAAATATAATATGTAAATTCAAATTTTTAAGTTAAATAAAAATTAAATTAATATATCATTTTATACATTTCATAAAATCACATCACTATTTAAACAGATTTTATGTAACATCGTTAATAATTTTCTTTATTTGCTTTAATTTCATATGTAACGAATAATATAATAGTAAAAAAATTAAAATGAACTTCTCACCGACTTCAGGAAAACTTCTACCCATTTGAATTTCATAGAGCCAACTGAAATGCATCAACATTTGTCCGAATAAAATGTGCAACAATAAACCAAATAAAATAATGCAAAAAAAAAAAAGAAAAAAAAAAAAAGCCCAAATATAAACGCCAAAGTAAGCCTGCTCCATAGGCTGCAACGGGAATAACACTGGTTTAGGTTTGGCCACTTGATAATTTAACGATGACCCCAAATTACTCCCAACAAAAGTCTCCACAACATGGTCTGTCATCATAAATATAAAATATTTTCTGAAGACTACTTGTATCTGTCTTATCCAAATCAGCATCTAGAATCACTCTAATTTGGTCTAAAAAAAAATCTGGCAGAAAACTCAGAATTGCAAATAATTCCGAGGAATTTCACCGCCAAACTTATCGTGCAGCCTGTGCCTGTGCATGTTCAAGAAGCTGATTGACTAGCTTGTACGTACGCCCTTGGAGTGCCTTGGTGTGGTCTATCAACTGCTCATAACTGGACAAATAATGGTAACAAAATCATGTTATTCAGAGAAGAGGACCCAAATAAACAAATGGATTATGGATGAACCATAATGACGAAAGATGGAAAATGATGTGGACAGAATGAAAAATGGGAAAAACAAGGGCACAAAACACTTGTGGCACAATTGAAAGAACAATGTATGGTTCACTGTATACTATCACTGCATTGAGGAAAATCTTACACATTGGGATGATTAGGCTCCATAATGACAGTTCCTGTCTTTGAATCGATCTTGGCATCTAGCTTTGAGTTTCGGATAAGATTCACAATCCATCTCTCAGCTTCCTCGTAATTTAAATTCAACTTCTCAGCAAGCACCCTTGGAACAGATGAAAACCCCATTAAAGTTGGCTCAATATTTAAGAAAAGCAACTAGAACTAGCCAGAATCTGAAGCTGACAAATCCTTAAGCTAAATCTCATAAGCGTATATCCTTTCAATATAGAGAGCTAGCCTACGTGATACTGTAACAAATGTAGAATCCAAGCAATCAATACAATAAGTGATACCAAAACATAATAAGGTTTTCATGCTCTGTGGTGGTTTGAGTACACTAGCCTGATGTATTACAGATAGATTTGATCTAATTTAACTAATATCTTCTTTGATTAAATTTCATAAATCCTCAACATCCAATTGGCAAATTTCACTACTCCAGGTGCCGTTGTTACAGGAAACCAAAATTTTAGATTTCTGATAATCAATTGTTGTATGAAGCAAATTACAAGTTTGAGAAAGCAAGAACTTACCCCATGTCAATGCGCTGATGAATTCTACAGTATGTCTCAAAGATAAAGAGACGGGCATTCTCAAGGAACTCATCTCTTAAAGGTACAGTAGAAAAGTTACCTTCTTCAACTCTCTTTCCAAGGAAGGGATCATTCAATATCACCTACATCAAATTAAGAAGAAATAGACAAATAAATAAAAAGCAGGCTGGAAACATAACTGCAATTCAGAAACCTAACCATTGGTTAAGGCAACCCAAAATAATTGTAGAAATCTAAGCTAAAACATTTTCACACAATCTTCTGGCAAGAAATATCAGCAATAGAGTGAAAATGAGAAGAAAATAAAAGCAGTTGGGAAAAAAAAAATCAGAAATCAAACTTACTTCTTCACACTCCCTCATCTTCTTTTGTGCTCCATCAAAGTCATAGTTGACGTAAACACATGCCAAAAACTCAGTGATGGGATCTTTGTAAGAACACAGCTCTTGCTGGATAACCTTAATAAAATCTTTGAATTGAGGTCTTCTCCTTTTGTTGACAATAAAAGCAGTAGCTAAGTATCTTAAAAGATGGGGAGCACTGGTTTGAATGGCATTTAGATATCTGGAAATAAGTGAGACCAGATTGTTAGATAGGGCAACTAGACAAAAATTTGAAGCAGATAAAACCGAATTCTAACTATGAAGAGACCATTAAAATAAGAACAAAAATGCAAAGTGCAGCAAAAAAATATTTAAGTGAAATTAGACATATTATGTCTAATTCCAACCACCATCCCCCTTAGGCAATGATATTCTGACCACAATCAGTCTAGCAGGAATCTCACCCATTTTCATTGCAATTAAGCTTGAAACTTTGACAAAAAATTTGCAAATTATTGGCAGCAGGATGCTAACTTTTATTGTCAAAAAAAAAAACCTGTATAAGCAATTCCATAAAATTTCTAAACAAGTTTGATTGCAGAGCAATCTGATGCAGTATAGGAACAGATTGACAGCAAAAGAATTAGAGAGAATACAGATGATAATCGTAGGACACAAAATTTAGGTGTAGGGTTTCTAGAACCTATTTTTTAATTAAAACTCAAGCAAAAATAATAATAATTGGCTACTAACCCTGAATAGGGTATTTATAATAGGTCTTGTAATAAATCTCCTAATCTTAGTAGGTTTCCAATTAGTTGTCACATGCTAGTCACATGACTTATTAAAATAATATGAACATAAAACAATAAACTTGGACCTAAAGCAAAAAATAAAAAAGTAAACTCAGTAGAACAACTATTTTGATGCTCCTGCACTAAACTCAGTAGAACAACTATTCTGATGCTCCTGCACCAATCTCCCCATGTTGAAAAGAGACCAACATCTGATGCAAAAACCTTAGAAACTTCAAAATGTATCTCAGGATCAACCTGTTGCAATTCATCTTCTACCACCCAAGTAATTTCAATTGCCGGCTTACCTAACCATTTAATTAAAAATCGTCGATACTGGCATCCACGTCTTGACTTCACCTCCTTGATATCAAGCAATTCCTGAATAACATCTTGTTGTACAGTGAGTAAACTGCAGCCTTGCTCTGCAACAAGAGTTACTTCCCCATAAACCCTCAAAAGGGCAAAAGTTTGCTACATGAAAAATGGGGTTGATTTGTAATTCAGGAGGTAACTCTATTAGGTAAGCATTGGAGCTGATTTTTTTAGTACTTTACATGGCCCAAACTTCTTCGACTTCCAGATAAGTAACTTTAGGAAAGCTCCCTTTCCTCAAGTGTACCAGCAAATCTCCGAAAAATTCCCTGAAACACCTATTTTGATTAGCTGCATTTGCATATGCCTCATTGCTGGCTCTTAGGGCTGCTTGTATCTCATGGACCCTTCGGATCTGATCAACAAAAGCTTCTCCATCATCACTCACCCTAGCTTTCTTTCCTTCATTCTCCAACTCTTGCTTATCATCTTGGTTAGTTGTAGTCACCCACCTGACCATCAATGATTCTCCTTGTATAGTATATATCTCTACATCCACATCATCTTCATTATATTCATCATAGATTGTATCTAACAATTCTAGGCCTTATTCTTCAAAATAATTTTCTATAGTGGCTTTCTAATCCAAATAGTCTTCCGCGAGTAACTCCCGTGGAAATTACATGCCCTCCAATTGACTAGCGAAGGAGCGAAAATCCAAGCAGATGATTTCCACAAGGAGTTACACGCAGAAGACTATTTGGATTGGGAAGTCATTGTAGAAAATTATCTCGAAGAAAAAGGCCAAGAACTGTCAAATCCAACCTATGATGAATATAATGAATATAATGAGGATGTAGATATACACCTGCTACAAGGAGAATCATTGATGGTCAGAAGGGTGATGACTACAACTAACCAAGATGCTAAGGAAGAATTGGAGAATGAAGTCAAGGAAGCTAGGGGGAGTAATGATGGAGAAGCTTTTGTTGATCAAATCCAAAACGTCGATGAAGAGGTACGAGTAGCTCTAAAAACTAGCAATGAGACTTATGCAAATGCTGTCAATCAACATAGGCGTTTCAAGGAAGGTGAAGATGGAGCTTTTGATGTGCTTTGTGTAAAACAATGCTATTTCCTCCAACTATTTTGTTTGGACATGATGTCCCTGTCTACAAGGCTATGCAAAAGCTTGGAGTGTTTGTGATTACCTTTCCGAGTGCATATCATGTAGGATTCAGTTGTGGTTTTAGTTGCAGTAAGGCTATGAACTTTGTTATTGGTGATTGGTTTCCTAAGGGTACTTATCATAAGCGGAAGTCTGAGAAGTTTGAACCGTGTAAGGTACAGAAGAAAATTAACTCTAATGCTTATATATAAAGCAACCTCCTGAGTTACAAATCAGCGCAATGTATGAAGAAGCAACCAAAGTCTTCTCAACTAATACTACCAGTTTTCAACCTGGGGAGTTGTTCTGCTGAGTTACCTTTCCCTAGTTATTGATTTAGGTCCAAGTTTTATTGTTTTATGCTTTTTATTATTTTAATAAGTCATGTGACTAGCATGTGACAACTAATAGGAGGCCTAGTAAGTTAAGGAGACCTAGTAAGATTAGGAGATCTAGTATCAGACTTAGTATAAATACCCCATTGAGGGTTAGTAACCGATAATTATTATTTTTGCTTGAGTTTTAATTTTTTTTTTTTTTTTTTAAAAAGTTTTAGAAAAAATGTTTTAGAAACCTTAACCTAATTGTCTCCTACTTCGATTATTATCTAAATTCTCTCCATTCTCTTGTTATCATTCTGTTCCTACACTGTCCAATTCCTAACCAGAAGCGAATGTTAAAGAAAAGTAAGACATAGTAGAGAAAAGCTAATAGCTGCACAAAGGAAGAGCAGCTAAGCACCATTATTCTTGTGAAAATATTACACTAAGTAAAAGGACACAGTGGTGTTATTAACATCAATAACGCCATTAGGAACACCATGACCAGATATTGACAATCTTCAAGCTAAGGATGGAGTAGGAATGATCGTCAGAAAATGAATAAACTATATAAGCAGATAATTTAAGAAATTGGGGCCAGTTGTAAAATTGACATACTTCTCTTGATTAAAAAGGTCAATGATCTGTGTTCTTCCATTGTCATGGTTGAAAAAGATGAAGAGGCTCCAATGCATCAGCCATATTCTGCTCTGTACTTGGTACAAGGGTGATGAGAAACTCTGCAGCAAGACAAAATACCAATGAGAAATAAATGAGACAAGAAACCAAGGTGTAGCAAGCTGTTAAAAAGCCATACAATTAAATGAATATAACAACAACCTTGGAATCGATTATTTCTTTTAAGCGATTAAGTTCTTCAAGAGCAATATCCCAGTTTTGCATCAGTATCTCAGCAGCCAGCTTTCCCCACAACGCGCTCAAACTCCTGTCACTGTTAGTAACTAAAGCTCTATACTGATACAGATAGTCAGCAGCACCTGAGTAGTTGCCACACTCAAACTGGAATTTCGCATACTGATATAATGCCTCTATTTGATCTGGACCAATCTGTTAAGAGAAACACTCCCCCCATTAAATTTCTTAAAAGAAAAAAAAACAATCGTTCATGAATTTAAATCTAGCAAAACAACTTTCCAGATATAACAACAAAGAGAATGCAAGAAATTTGAACCTTTTATGCAATTCAAGAATTAATTTTTTCTTTTATATCGAAAGAAAAAAGCATATATTTTGAAACTAATTAGGAAAAAATAGTAGAAAGAAATAAGGGAATCGAGAAATAAGCTTCAATTCAATGAAAAATTAAGGAAGAAAAATAATAAAGCAGACCTGGTAACGTTCATTGAGCATCTGGAGATTATAATGTTTATCGCCTCTTAATTCCTGAACAGCATTAGGGTTTTGCAAGAAAGCGACCAAAGGAGCGGCGGCATCTTCCAAGGCCTTAAGACGAGCGACAACCTCGGTTCTCCTTTCGATCATGTCCTGGGGGACTTCATCGGTGTGGTAAAGGCTCTTGTGAATGTCCATGGCGTAATCGACCATGTTGGTCTTGCTCAAGAGCTCAATCTTGGCTTTCAAGATCTGCTCGTCTGGGTGTAGCTGTCGCTCTTGCAAGAATTCCAGCAATGGAAAGACCAAATGCCGGTCCAGATTCGGCGCAATTCGTGGGGTCAAGTCGTAGCTTGCCATTGCCTCTGCTGCTTTCTCTTTCTCCGATTAGGGTTTAAGGCAGGCTCCTTGGAAGTTGTCTGGTATATGAAAAGAAAAACTCGCCAACACACCAAGGATTATACCAGCAAAAGTGAAGGGATTCTATTTCAACCGACATTAGGGTTTTTATGTGTTCTTAATAAATTACCAAACTTGTCCTTAAGGTTTTGAGAAATACCCTCAACCAAAAGCATTAAGGAGTATTTGTAAGTAAGATATAATTACGTGAATATGATACATATAAAAAATTTAAAAATAATACGATATGAATATATATTTTAAAATTAATATAATATAATATTAATAAATTAAAATTAATTAAATATAAAATATATTAAATATAATTGTAATATAATATAATTTATAAATATATTATGAATATATAAATTTTTAAATATATATTCTTTTAATTTAAAACGTTAATAAAATTTTAATAAAATTTGACGTAACTAACCACTTGAAACAAATCAAATATTTTTAAAATCTACAAAAATTGTAGATATATATATATATATATACACACGTATATATATCTCAAATCACTTACTACTTAAAAAATAACAGAAAAAAATCAAATATTTTTAATCCATATCGTTGTACTCTACACTACTTATAAGAGCAACTATTGACTGAAAACATATGAATGGCGTCAATGTCCTCGAAAACATACCACACGTCTCTTTCAAACCCCTGCCATTGCTACTTTCTGTAGGCCAAGCATTAAGAGACTAGCATCTCTTGCTGGCATGAACGCAAATTTAGAATTGATGGTTGAAAATAAGTAAATTATTTTTATAGAAGAGTCACCTCGCTAACTTTTGTCCCCATCTTGCTCACTCCGGGGGCAAAATAACCATGCTATAGTTAATTTTTAAATAAATTCAGGGCTCAATCATATCAGCATCACCATCACCATCACCAGGTGCTTACCAAACGGCACTCCCAACATTCCACTTTATTTATTAGTGGTGCAAATTATCCTGAAAACGAAAATACAAGTCACAACGGTGGTAAAAAGACCAGCATTCAAATGGGAATAGTCCACAGGTTTTTAGAACTCTTCAGGTCACTATATTTTCAAAGCAAAAAACCTCATGAAATTAGAGCTTAAGAGCTTGAGCATGGTAGCGGATGTGATCATCGATAAAGGTGGAAATGAAGAAGTAGGAATGATCATAACCAGGCTGCAATCGCGATAACAACGGAGCATTAACAATCCTACATGCCTCCCCAAACTTGTGTGGCACAAGTTGGTCATGTAAGAATTTGTCATCCTCCCCCCGCGCCCACAAAGGAAATTTAAAATGAATAAAAAAAGGTAAATTTCAAATGGACGAATTAACAGATAAGCAACCCTGCTTTTACAAAACAAAGCGGGTTGAAATATTGAAGATTTTAAAAGCAAACATATTTTCCAATAGATAGCATTTCCTTCCCTCACTCATCCTTGACTGAAAAAGAATGCCTAAAGGGATGATTCATATCATCCTTCTGGTAGTGCTACCCCTTCTTTGGATTTTGAATAATGGCTCATGATTGCTTTCAAATTTGCAATTTTTTGGCAGATTTTTCTCTTTTCCTTGAACAAGTTTCCTTGCCACAGTAAAGAATTGTGTAAACAGTAAAGCTATCCCCACCGCCCATGAATATTGATATATGGAGGTAACAAGCTTTGAGAGCAGTAAGATATTAAAATACTTAAAGGCTATATCCTATTAGAAAATAACCACTAAATTTATCATTGGAAAAATAAATATGAAAACTGAAAATATAGCATTCTCTAAATTTCTGCAAACAACCACCAATAACCAGGTAGAAACTAGTGCTTCTGAAAATCATCAAGAGCACTAAGTACGGTCATAACTCAGAAACTTGTTAAACTTGAAAGCACGTGGGATACAGAAGGAAAAATAAGACATCTAAGATACTTCCCACCAAAATAAAAACGAAGAGTTACAAACAGACAAAGAGTTGTTTCATGTTGGGCGACACCCGAATAGGAGACATTCTGCTCTTACCTGATCGATAAGAATGGTAGCAGATATATCATGAAACTTAGAGATCAGGTAGGTGGCATCATATTCCTGCAATTTCTTAGTTTTATTAATCTCCACTACAAGGTATAAAATTAGGTAAAAATAAAGGGCGTTCATCAGTCAAGTGGTACTCTACCTCCCAAGCTGCTTTGTCGTTACCAAGATAATTTGTGAATGCCTTGTGACCCTAGAGGCAATTTATAGGATTGACAATAAAGTGGCGTTCTGGAGAAGATAATTCATATCCAAATAAACTATTTACAGATAACAAACAGCTTTGCAGTAAGAGAGATCTTTATCATGCAACCTACTCGCAAAAAATTACAAGTTTAACGTTAGTTTCGTTACAACATGCTCATTCTGGTCTTCTGTTACTTATAACCTTTGTCTTCCCCCACTTTCTGGATGATATAAAAAAAGTAGAGGCGAAGCACTGGTCAAATCATAGTTATTCGAATCCAACTGGACAATAAACTGTTCAAGGTGTCGGATCACAGGGTCAATGGTTCAATCATAGAGTCAATTGTTGGGTTAATAACAATATTTAAAAAGATAAATATATTCAATAAAATAATCAGTTATGGGAATAAATAATAAACGTCTATTCTAGATGATTTCTCACATAAAAGTTAATATTTCTAAGATAATATAAGTGCGAGAAAATTTTCATATAATTAAAAATATGAATAATAAGTTTAACTTACGCAATTAAATTCAAAGTTCAAACTTCTAACTCAAAATGTTAATCAAATAATTCAAATATATTAATTTGAAAGACCAAACTAAGGTTTAATTAAAATTTAATTAAAAAACTAAATTAATCATGGTTTCAAACTTATTTTACTAGCATATATGTCAAATCCACCAGTTCAGTAAAACTCATCTGGTTTACTTGTTTATTTGTTAACCCACCGGCTCAAAATGGCTTTTACAGGTTGAATGCAAAAAGCAGTCCAATTGCAAAACCAATCTGGTTCCAACACCGGTTCAACCAGTCTGGCCAGCGGTCCGGTCCAGTTCTGATAACTATGGGCAAATAGAACTAATAACTATTCAAACTAATGTCATTTTATGGGAAAGTGAGAACTTATGGTCGATGCTTTTTTTGGGGCTACAAAGAGATAACTATACCAGAATGTAATATTGATTACTATGCTTACACTGATAGAGATGAAAGTCCTAACACTATTCCATGCAACCATCCGGATGGTAGATTTCAAAATGATGACAACAAAGGGCATCAAATGACTCAAAGCTCAGCAAATAAGGCTCCGTGAATCAGATTTTCATAAAAAATGGGCCGAAATGTTTTCTCTTAAGTACTCAAACAAGAAGATTCACGAGGACTGCTCTCACATCATGATCATGAAAGTAAACCTGCCTACATCAAATGGTATTGGATAAATGAGGAAACACCTTGAAGCTTTAACGTTCAATTAGATTCTTAAAAGGAAATATATTATTGTTATTCACTATAAAAGGCTGGATTTTTTTGTTGGTTCAGAAAAAGGGTTAGAGGAGTTTAACTCAGATAAAGCTGCACGGTACTTATTGACACCATAAACAAAAGTCAAAAGGATAAGAGGGACAGCATAATTAGGGTGAACTAACACACAATCCCTCAATAATGTGGGAGAAATGACGAGCAGAATCACAGTCGGTCAATAATTGAAGTATCTAGCCACAAAAATCATGTCAACAATTAGCTAAAATGGGTTGACCACTTACTTGGAGATGCGTCAGGGGCAATTAGAGCAACACCCTTAGCTGAAGCAGAAAGCTGTGCTCCTGACTTGATCATGAAATTTTCATCAGTGCAAGTAAGCTCAGAGAGCCAGTAAAGTACCTGTTCAAAATTCAATGCAAGACTAGACATTTCGAAAATCTCACACATTCAAACGTATCAAAATACTATTCCAATGCACAAAAGGTGAGTAGGGGGGAAAAAAAACCAACATAGCCTAATTGAAACAAATAAAGAAGATTCACCATAAAAAGCAGGTTAAAATACAAAATCCGCCTAAGCTTTGATTGAAAATAGACTTTTGCCTATTACTTTGAAATAAAAATTTAAAATAATCCCTTGATTTTATACACTGTAGAATTAAGACTATGAACTTTTGTTTTATCACAATGGGAACCTTGATGCTGCAGATTTTTCTATATTTCTTTAAAACCTTATTGATTAAGGCTTTAATTGACACGGCAGATAAAAAATTAAGAAAAAAAGAACATATATTTTTTTTCTTTCCATAGTATGTTTTGTAGAAAAGATAAAAAAGTAAGAAAAAATAATTTTTTTCTCTTATTATTTGATATAATTGAAAAATAAGAAAAAAAGAAAATTAAAAATATATATTGTTTTACCTTTATACCTTTTGTAAGTTAAGATAAAAAAAATAAAATTTAAACAATGATAAATAATCTTATAAATATATAAACTTGGCTCATACTACTTTCATATTCTTTCATTATTTTTTTTCAATTTAAAGGGATTTGTGTTTGTTAATAGGTTTAAAATTCTCATTTATTTTCTCTTATTTTCCTTTCTTATCAGTTACAATCAAAATTTATTTTATTTATACTTTTTCCACTTTTCTATTTCCATCATTTCGCTTTTCCACTCTACCAAACACTCTAATTGATGTAAACTATAGAAAAACTGCTTACTCGAATTAATTTGAGTTAGTTGGATGGCAAATACCTGAAAGCATGCCATTCTTTTTTACATTTGAAGGGAATAGCTATGTTAAGTAAAAGTTCATAGCTTTAATTCCACAAGATAAAAAGATTTTCATTTTTTTGGTGAAGTACAATTACTTATTTGGGTATTATCCCATAGTTTCTCCACTTCTTATTTTACTCATTTCTTTTTTTTTTCCTTCTCGATTTCAAACGCAATTTTTGAACTACAAAATTACGAGATTTAGTTAGTTATAAATTAATTTGTAAGATTTAATTAATTCTAAAATCATCTTTAATTACTATTAAATCAAAATTTAATTAAGCTGAATTCTAATTCGGTTATATGTTAAATATATTAAAATTATCTTTAGTTAAATTATAAATTAACTCCTAAATGAATATATTAAATTATATTTAGTTACAATAAATAATTTTAATTACCAATAATGTGAAAAGAAAAGATGTTAGGTGGTAAAGAAATTAACTAAAAAGAATGAAAAAAGGAAGAAATAAAGGGGAATAAAAAATAAACAAAATGAGTGTGTTTTTTTTTTTCTTTAGTATTTAAACTAAACTTTGAAATTATATTTTGACTAATGGAATCTTAGCATCATTTATTTTTTTCAAGAGGTAGAATACGTTTTTCAAATTAATTGGAAAATGCATTTTTTTTTTTTTATAGAATGAGTAAGTGTAATTTGAATAAAACACCATGGATGACAATCATTTTTACTAATTGATTAAATACAATTTAATAGATTTAATAGATAATTAAATGATAGTTTAACGTAACTAAAATAGTATTAAAGATGATTTTAAGACTAATTAAATCTTTCAATCTTATTTATAATTAATTAACTCTCAAAGATTTGAAATTTGTAATTGAAAAGACTTGGACAAAGAAAGAAGAAAAGGAATAAAACATGAAATGAAAGGGAAAAAAATAGCAATTTACTTTTCCCAGGGTTCTCATATTAGACTCTGAAAAGCAATAGAATCGGCATACAAATGCAGCATTGCTATCCAAAGAAAACCATAAAGCTAAATTAAAGAGAAAATCCACCTAAACAAGCAAGAAGATTAGCATGCAAAATCGCAAGAGTGCATATTTAGTGGTCACTCGATGGAAGAGCAAAAATCATTTGATATTGTCTTGAAAATTTTAAACATAATTATACTAACATAGATATTCATCTTAAAAATATATAAAATATAAATTATTAAAATATTAAAATTTATATAAATATAAAATATTTTAATAATTATAACATAATAAAATATCTACTAAAAAAAATCGCAACTAAGCTCCGGAACTTAAACCATGCAGTTTCATATAAAATTTTTAATTTTGGATTTATTATCAAATTAATCCATTCAAAAGAAAATTGTTTTAAGGAAGTTAAACTTCTTACTTATAAATTATATTTATCTTATTAATAATAAAAATGTTTTAGATATATTAATAGATATATTTAATGAAAGTATTTTAATAAAATTAAAATTATTGCATAAATTAGACAAATATTATTATTATTATTAAATATTTATAATGATTATTTAGAAACATAATGAACAATAATAATTATTTTTAGTAATTCAACAAAATTTTACATATTCATGCTTTTATATAATAGAAATCCTCCAAAGTTGGGCCTATGAATTAAATGAACAAAACCAATGGATTTCCTTATATTTGAATTTAAATGAAAATTATTTCTGAAAGTGGAAAGTACTACTGCTATTAGTATTTTTTATTAGGTAACTAATAGTATGGGGACACGGACACGAATAGCATGGGTACAAGAACTTTTAGTTGTTTAATTCTTTCCAATGTGTTTGTGCAACTAATATTAAATGTTTTAATAGAAAATTTTCAACAAAAAGTGTATGAAATAAATAGTTAAGTCAATTTTATCATTTACTAGGTATGACATCCATACGTTGCATGAGTTTATATAAAATTTATATCTTAAATGATATTACGAAAATTAGTTAAATAAAATTTAAATGATATATAATGAAAGGATATTGAATTCATATTACTTAAATTTTTATTCAATATAACTATTTGAGTTACGTGTAAAATTATAATATCAATTATTATTATTATTAACAAATTAATTTTAATAATTAATTAGCATTATAAGATCAATAATCAAATCACATTATTAAGATTAATTAAATAATATTTATATTACTTATATTTATTCTCAATCCAATTTATTAAGTTATGTGTAAATGATATTCATGATGAATTGATTAATTACAATAATTATAAATTTTATTTATTAAGCCTAACTAAATGAATTTTACTATTATAAACATGAAACTCATCTTTTTTAAATTTAATCTCAATCTAATTACTTGAGTTACATGCATGTAAGATGAATTAATTAATTTACATCATTATAATTTTGTTTATTAAATTAAAGTATATGTATATTCTTATTTTCAATGGATGTCATGTATTAATTAATAAAACACGAATCAAATTAATCTTATTTATTAATTAATTTTAATTATTAAAATATAATAATTATGAAAATACTAAAGTCAGGAGGAAATTTAAGACTACTTAAAATATTATTCATGACATATTTAATAATTCAAGTTAATAAGATGAATTAATCAATTTTAATTATTATAAATTTTATTTATTAAATTGAAGTACATATATATATATTCTTATTTTCAATGGATATCATGTATTAATTAATAAAACATGAATCAAATTAATTTTAATTATTAAAATTTAATAATTATGAGTATTTAAAATATTATTCATGACACGTTTAATAATTCAAATCGATTTTATTATATGGATAGATTACTTAGTGTGAAATATGTTTAGCCAATTTTATTTCTAAAAAATTATATTTAACAATAAAGAAAAGGAAAGGAAAAGAAAAGAGAAGAAAGTTCAGGAAAGGAAATGAAATGATTTACGTATCTCTTATTTAAATAATTATAATTAATAAAGGAAATGAAAGAAATTTTATCAACCGTTATTTGGTTAAAGAGTGCAAAGGAAACGAAAGAATTTATTATAAACCATTTTATAAAATAACATATGTTAAGAGAACTAATTCCAAAATAGCAATGAGACTCTAGAAGAAAATATTGAGCTTATAAAACAAAAATCAATTAAAATACAAGATAAATGCATAGAAACATTCATATAAGACAAAAGCTAATAAAATGTAAAAGGAAAAGTGAATCAAACTTACTCGTAAAAGCAATCCGAGATAATGTAGAAAAGAATTTAATGGAAAGCAATGAAAATATTGTTGATTAGGTTTGCTACTCTAAGAAAAAAAAAAATGTCCTAATTGATATAAAACATAAAAAGGGTAAAAGTAATATTTAATAAATTAAAAAAAAATATTTTAGCTTTCCTTTCCCCTACTTTCCTTTAAATTGGGGTTTATTAAAATTAATTATTTGAAAGAAACATGGATGCCTAATCCAAATATAGCGTAAAATAAGATAAAGGAATTCATATTCCCTTACTTTATTTTCTTTTCCCTTCGTTACCCCAATCAAAACATAGCGTAAAGTAAAGTATATCTTGTTTTATTACAAAGGATAATATATTTACATTACTCTTTTAATTATTATTTAAAATAATATAAAATATTATGTTAATAAAATTAAAATTGTGGAATTAATAATTTTTAAAATTAAACATTTACTTTTATCAAACACTTTTCATAATACAAATTCTATAATTATAAATTCAATATTTAATTTTTCAGCATTTAATACAAATTCTATTATTATAAATTCAATACCAGAAATTCAATATTTAAATTTTTAACACTTAATTTTTAGTTATCAAACAACACTAAAGTTTTTTTATGGTGCATTACATTTTTTTTTCTTTCATTATAAGTATAAATCAATTAGACTATTCATGACTTCCTTGAATTGAATTAAATGAATACTTAAATTTTACTTTTTTTTTTTTCTTATAGGTAGCTTAAAAGAGGTTTTTTTTTTTTTTTTTTCTTTGGTCAAAAGATTGAGATTTGAAAATTTTTTACAAAGTATTATACTTTAGATTTGTTTTCTGACATCTAATGTTTCTTGCCATATTATCGCAATGTCATATTTTAATTTTTAAAGAAAAGATATGTAATCAATTTCAAAAAGTAACCTTAACCTAAAATACTTTCCTTTTCTGAAAAAACTCTATGTCTTGTGTTTGATTTTTATTTTGTTTAAATTTTTCTCCTTTTTTTATCAATATTGCTTTTTTTTTCCCAGTGAACAAAGCAAAGTGCATATCTTTTTTCTTTGTTTTAATTTCATCAGTTGGGTCGTCTTAATATAAGTTTCTTCTTTCAATATATGATACGTGCATCTACCTTTGTTTTATCAACATATCATATCTTATTTGGACAAGTGATGTTTCTATCTTTTAGCTATATGTGTTGAATTTTAACTATGAACTTAACGAGTTTAGTCATATATTGGGCCTTAGGCCTACATTGATAATAGGCATAATAATTTTTCACTAGGAATGAGGGATTATGAAGATATTACTTTATGCCTTTTTTATGCCTACTAGTGATGGCATGTTGTGATTGGTAATGGCGACTAATTGATTGTGGTTATTACAATATGGTTGCCCTTAGGCTAGCACGATAATTGAATGCTCTCAACTATTATTGGGAGCATGTTAGGGATTCCTATTGACTCACAAGACTCTTCTAATGCTGAAAGTTTTGAGAAAACCTTATGAGTCAGTCATTGATGGTAGCTAAATCATGGTGCTGGAATTGGTGCTCTTAAAACAGGTTAGTTTGTCAATCAATACGAGTGTGATATCACCAATAAAAGATCAAAATAACCTTTTAGAGATTTGCCTTTGACATATGTGATCCTCGGTATATAGTTTATATTCATTTAAGGCATCACCATGTTAGTGATATGATTTTGAAAGGTCGTAAAATTACATTTTATACATTTATCTTCAAAGTTGATTTCATTTACCTTTGCATCTCTTCTTCTGCGTTGTTTTGGATGATTTTAACATTGCACCTCAATTGTCACCTGATGCCTCTGAGCTATCATGGTAACTTACTTTATTGAGTGTAAAAGGTAGAGGATTAGAAATAATCTTTTAACATTTTGAAGGAATTTTATAATACTAAGAGGTAGATGGTGGTTTTACCTATAAGCTCGTCATCATATTGGGATTAATGGTCTTTGTTTTAATCGTTACAAATTTTTTATATTTGAACTTTTAAAGGCTTTTTTTTTGGGGGGAGGGGGGGAATTCAAAACTCAATTGTGCACCAACCCTTTCATTTTTTTTTCAACCTTGTCCAAGGTTTTTATAATTGCAAATTTCTAGATTTTCATTTTATTTTAGAAATGGGTATGTTATAGACTTAGCAATTCATATTATTATGTCTTATTCTTAAACATAACATGAATAGCTAAATGTATTCAATCCTAAAATAAGATATTATTATATGTTTTAAACACAACCTGACATGAATGACATGTTTAGAATTGATTTATCTAAATTTAGCATGAAGTAACATGATTAAAACTTACACGATGTATCTAACATGAATAACACCCATAACACATTTAAAACACAAATAACACATAATACACAAGACTAAATATATTACCTTATATGTTTAATTAAACAATAAATATTTAACACAACACAAGTATCCAAATTTCGAACATTCTAGACGTAGAATTTTAAAAACTTTGAGAAGTTTTTTAAATCTTAACACATAATGCACTATGTAATTCCAATACAACTATACAAGTACTATCATTAACAATTCAACATCAACCTAAGTATCCAATAGAAATTTGAGTTGTTTTCAATAAAATGCCAAATTAACCTTAAACTTGTCTTAAGTAATAGAAATAAAAAAAATCACATATTCAATAGAACTAACAAAAGTCTAAATAAAAGCAAAAATATATTATTGTCTTTAATAAAACTTAATTTGACATGTTTCTTAACTAAAAGAATTCCACCATAACTTGTCAAAAATCCAAACAAAAATAATTCATTCTCACGTCTTTCATTTTAAGCATGCCTTTTATCTTACCACTTATTTATAAATTCGTCAAATTTAAAGAAAATTTAATAATTAAAAAATCCATCAACTTTAACTTTATTAGAGACAAATTTTAGATAAATTTCTTCAGTAAAACGCTAACTGAATGATATCTTTGTAATCTAATTTAACTACAAATTAGAATCCACATTGATAAAGTTTATATTCACAATTATTTCCATGCTAGCGATGAATGTTGATATAAAAAGGGAAAATATATTCAATAAAAAAGAAAGAAATATCTCTACCAATCTCTCCAAGAAACCAATACTTACAGCAAATAATTTCTTCCACAATATATGGCTTGGATCAATAACTTTACCACCAATGTTAATAATAAATTTAGATGTCATTGTTGAGATATGAATCCTTAATATATCCCGTGCCATGATAACAAATTAAGGTATTGGATTTGATTTATCTTCCAAAAATGTATGTATCTTTTTTTTTTCCATATCAACTTTTTACTCATTAAGATAAAGCTCTAGTTGAGATTTTTGTATAGCATGCATGACTCTATGTCATAAATGTTGAATTTCTAGTTAATAAATTCAAATGTACAAAAGTAAAAAAGATAAAATTATATAATATAAAAAATATTAAAATTGAATCAGGAATAACATTTTAAAAATAAATTAACTATCTTAAAGAGATTACTTGCAAACATGCTATGAAATCTCTTGTCAAGAGCACAAACATTTAAGGATTAATCAAGATCAAAAACCTTGACAACATACTGGTTGTAAAGAGAAAACAAACTATTTTAATTCTATTGAATCATTCTCACAAAGCTTCTTATAACTCCAATAGATAAAACTGAAACTATTGTAAGGATCCAGTATCACAACTATAGCTAAAATCCAGTTTAAGTTAGATCGATACTTCTCAATATTTAACAAGCACTTAGGCAACCATACTTTTCACATGCATATCAGTGTCATTCAAGTATTCATTCAATTTTAAGATGCCTTGAAAATGAAAGGAAATTATAAATTGGTTGTAAGATACTTTGTTCTGAATAATGCATAAGTAATATCATAGACTACACCCAAGAACTTACAAAGTTTTTTAATATTATTCGATTCATCTATAAATGAAAAACCTACAATTCGAATTACTAATTACTAAATAAGAAAAACCCATGTAAAAGAAAGGCGCACCTTTAAGCATGAGAAATGGGAAAATCTACTAGTTAGAACATATTATCTCAATCCCCTTTTCACATTTAAACTCAATAAGTTCACTCACTTTAATATTTTTTTTCTTGCTTGTGAACATTTCATATATTCAATACTTTTCCCCCTTTTTTTAATAGTCTCATTTTAAGATAATCTTACACCATTGAATAATGAATATGAGCATAACATCTTAAATGAAAAATTGATCATTTTCTGAAAGTTCTTTCCTTATCTTTAATTGTAATTTTAAAAAATCAAAAAAAGCATTATTCATTGTCAAAGAAAAATAATTTACTTTCAAGTTTTCATTCATCTAACAATGTATACATATTCTCACTTAATGCAAAACCATTATCTGGTAATGGTACATAGAAAAAACTCAAGATCCTTTAAAAAAAAAAACAATTTTAATCAATAAAATGAGCAGTAAAACATATATACCATCAATTGTGAAAGAAGTTCATAAATTAGAAGTCAGACAAATCATCCTACTATGTGAATCCTTAAATAATTGTATAATCTTGATTTTTTTTCTCTTTATTGCATCTTAACAATATCAGCTTTAATAATATTCTTAAAAATCAAAGTCACATCATCATACAAATAAAAGAAGACAACCCTAATGCCAAAGTTCTTTGCAAATCATAATGGCTAATTATGCATGATAATTGTAGTTGTTAATAATTCAAGATATTTTTCATGATCAAATTTTGAAGTCGTGACAATGATAGATCCATTTTTGTAGATTATATCATTTGATTTATGCCATGAGTGTTTCTGTTATCACTATTGTTCACATTGCATTTCAATTACCTACTTTATGCTTGTTGCCATAGCTTTTAATAGCATTAAATACTTGTACTTCGTTTTCTAAATACTAGTAATTGATTTTTGAGTAGTAACCCAAAAATTGGCCAAACAAATGAAGTGTACTCTCTTTTGCATTTTATTTGTTATTTTTTTTCTCGTAATCTCATTTACCTTTACTTCCATTGCATCATTATCTCCTTCAACCAAACCCATATCTAAACACTACTTAATATTAAACTTCAGAATACTCTGTGTACATTTTTTTATACAAACAAATAAACAATCATATTTTTTATTTGGATAAGTAAATATGTAAATTCTTTATTCTATATATAAACAGAACCAAATCTCATAAATAATGAAACAAATTGCCTGAAGGTTTAAAACCATTATTTCAACTCTAAAAAAGGGAAAATGGACCAACAAAAATAGGGTTTAGAATGTAGACAGATTCACCAATATGAGAAAACAAAAGTGTTAAGGAGAGGAAAGTTTAAGGTTTAAGAGCGTGAAAGAGTGAGAGGATGGGGACTAGGGAAGAAGCTAAGACATGAAAATGCGAGAAACTTACTATAATATTCAGATGTGAAAAATTGAGACCTAAGAAGTTTATATTTGCAAAGTTAACAGTGGGCGGATGACTGCATTTATTTTGTTAAGTTAGCACTTAGGGGTTGTTTGGTTCAAATGATAACATGAGATTACAAATTACCCCTTACAATATTACCAATGCACATTCCTATCAATTTGAAATACATGTGTTTGGTTCGAGTCTCTTTATATAAGATCACAGTGTTCGATTGGCCAATAATGTGAAATTCCAAAGTGACCATGTTACTAAAATACCTTTAATCTTGTAAAGAAGGAATAAACTCATTCTAGTTGGTTATTCTCAACACAAAATGCTTATTCCAACAACATCATTTGTAATTAATAGTTCAATAATATCATTTGCAGTTAAGTTATATTATCCCATAAAGCATAATACAACCATAATACAAAAATAATTTCAAAGCAAGATCATATTATCTACAATAACAACTTGTACACTATGCAGATATGAAATGTTGCTAAAAAGATCATTCATCTCTAATAAAGCATAACACAAAAATTTGTAATAATTCAAGTACCATTATAAGCTAGCTGTTAACATACATATACAACCACTAACCAAAGCCACAAAATCAAAATATGAGTATTCAAAAACAAAAAGTTCCCAAAATTTTCATATCAAGGTCTAAGCATAAAGAGAAGCTAAACAGTGGCAACATTGAATTCAAAGGAAGGTCGATAGGGATTACATTCACTTATTTGCTTAACTATATAATCCCTTCTGAATTCTTTTGGCAAACAAAAAAGGAAATTTACTTTATACGAACCTTTGCTAATATACCCCCTTGCAGTCAGCATGTCATCTTTGGAAAAGTATTCAAATTGCATGATTTTTGTGAAAATCATCATTCTTCTATCATTCCCCTTGATCTTTTTCTTGAAAAATGCAGAAATGCCTTTAATCTCTTTTATAGCTTCCACGTGCATTCCCAAACTTGCATATCTCTTTCACCAACTCAATCAATTCATCAATGCTTTGAGATCTCTTCCTACTTGTCACTGTTCTTTTTGTTGGGCCAACTGTTATATGATAGATTAAAGCATCTATTTCATCCCTTGCTTCATTTTTCTTTACCCCTTCAAGATCAGTATCAAGTGCATCTCAAAGTGTTCTTTTTTAGCTTCAATTTTTTTCCTCTGCATCAACTGTGATTTTTGCTCTTGAGCCCGTTGCTCTACCTTTTCTAAAGATTGTGACAAAGTCATCAAAGTGTGGAGAAAGTTTGTTGCTCAATCTAGCAGCTGATGGATAACTGTAAAAAATGTCAACCAAAAAATATAACATGATTAATATTTAAATATTGGTACTATCAAAAAGAAAGTTAAGTAAATTACATGTTAGCTATTTACCTTAACCCAATCATCAAATATATCCTTTGATGCAGTCAAATATTTTTCCTCTGCATTTTATCCAAATCCACTCCCACTGCTAATCATTTCAGGGATCATATTGTACTGTCTTTTTAGTAACTTTAGCTTCGAGTTAATATGTGGGCTGACTTTGAGGTTTGATGTAAGAAGTTTGGTCTCTAACAGTTTTTTAATATGGGATAAATAACTTGTCCTAAAGTTCCAATGTCTCCTTTCCATTGTGGATTTTCTGCTAAGACATGTAAGTATTTTACTAGCATTACATCTTCCCTTGCTACCCACTTCCTCTTAGTAGCCATGGTCTTACGCTTTCTTCGAACTGGTTTTTTCTTATGCTTACTTTAATCTTTTACCTACCTCTAAATTAGATAATGACATTTCCAAGACCTATTAAAACAAAAAATTTACATAACCACAATAAAATACATAGCATTAACATATAAGACAAATAATCATTATAAATTGATTAAGCAATTAAACAAGTCACATACAACAAATGAAGCAATCTCAAAACATTCGAATATATAAGTTTGGGGTTTATCTTGGTACATGCAATTTAGAAAATTAAATTGACTAATGGTTAATTATTAGATGCTAGCCAACTGTTGAACATTTTCTCAGCCAGTTTGTCTCTCTATTCAATTCAGGCAGTAATCAGCTCGTAGTGCTTGATCAACTCTTTTTTTTTCCATCAAACCGTCTGCTTGGCTATTATCCACTTTGCTCACATCACTTTCAATAGGGTCAATTGCCATCTCAAACCTAATAAAATTATGGAGAAGACAACTAGCTGAAATGATTCTACATTATGTTTTCATAGAATAAAATGATTTCTCCATTAAAATTTCCCATTTAGCCTTTAATATGCCAAAATATCTCTTAATGCAATTTCTTGCTTAAAAGTGTTCATATTGAAGTATTCTTGGGTGTTGTAGGTTGGTTTCCCCACCTCCAATCATTCAAGTGGTATCTTTGACTTCAACATTTGTGAATCTAGCATCACACAAATAGTAAAACCCTATAATTCCAATTGAGAATTGATTAATATACAAAAAGAACTATGGTTTTATTTTGTAACATAAGAGGCATTCAGTGCATTTTTAGTTACCTTGTAAGGCCTTTAAACCGTTTCTCCTACTAATATTATCCCTTAGTACTCTACCATCTGCTGTAAAACCTTCCCACCCTAGTAAGATACAAATAAATTACATGTTTGGTTTGCAAACACCAAGAGCATTTGTAGCAATTCATTTTTCCTTGTCATGTACCTAGGCCTGTTAATTGAGTCCACATTGACTCTTATGTAGGTTCCATCTAAAGCATCCAAATAGCCCCAAACCCAAAAACAATAGAAAAATAACTAGTTAATTTCCTATTTACATTTTACATATATATTCATTTAATACTTAAATTTGCAATGTAAAGATTGTTAGACAATATCTTAAACCATTTCCATTTTTCATTTGTGAAGTTTTTTGGTCTTGGATCTGGTTTTTTAAGTAATACTAGATGAAGCTTTAAAACAGAATTCAACACTTCATGAAACGCCTACTATTTATCTTACCAGTCCTGGCAATTTAACACCTAAAAAGCCTGCTCTTTATATGGTGGAAAATAATGTGAAGGAAACGAATGACCATTTATTCTATACTCATATTTCTATTTTCTTTTAATCTTCTTTGGCTTTTAAAAATATAACAAATTTTGAAAATGCCCTTCTATCCATTCTATAGTTATCAACACTCTGCCTATCACTCTAAAGACCATTTTACGTAAGTTACTTGACCTAATATTATGCCTATGGGCATAAGATATTCTATCTTTATTTATAAGTTTCCTAACTAATAATGAAATAGCCATAAATAGTAGCATTTGAAACATAGTCTCTATAATCTCCAATTGCAAAATAAGAACTGTAACCAATTGCAACTTCTTTTTTATTGGTAAACGAGCTATATCATTTTAAAACAAATATTAAGAAAATTAGTAAACCTATCAAAAACATTATCACTAGTTCTACTAATTCACTTTCAATAGATGTTATTTTTTCACAAATAACCATGTTAAGAAACTTAAGACATAAAAGATCGTCTTAGAATGCTTAGCAAACTAGGATCATCATGGAATGTTAAGAATGCTAAGCAACATGGGATCAACATAAAACATTATAGGCACGAACCAAAATAAAATGCAACCTGTTAAAACCTATTAACCGAACTAAAACATCATAGGCATTCACTGACCCAAAATATCAAATGTAGAACAATTCATAAACCATACTCATTTTGCAACATCATTTTTTTGCACCACATCAAATGCAAAACAATTCATAAACCTTATCAAATATAGAATAATTTATAAAACATATTATTTTCTTTTATAAAGCAATTTTATTCTTCATCATCATTTTTATGTTAGCTATTTTTAGCACTAATCTAAAATAATTCATAAACCAGACTCATAAACCAAAATTAAAAAAACAATTGAACAAATTATTGAGTTAATCGCAGACTAAACAAATAGGAAATAAGACTTAAGAAGCTCATTATTACAGAGTTAATCGTACATATTCAAGAAAACAATTCATTAAAAATTGATAGAATGAATCACTAATTTTATTTAAAAAGATGCAAAATTGATTAACAGGAAAGAGGAATTAAATACTAAAAAAGAGTGGAATATTCAGTGGAAAGAAAAGAAATTAAGGTGAGAGCTACCGATATCGTTTTTAAACCCCACTACTGTTGTAACGGAACTCGATTGCAACAGAGAATTCATAAGGTCGACTGGTAAGAGAGAGATAAGAACTACTAGGTTGGTGTTAAGAGAGGAAATGCAAGGCACTTAGGTTAATTTTTGATGGAGGAGTCGACTTGGGTCGATTGTTGACAAAGAGATAGGAACGACAAGGTTGGCGTCGAAAGAGGAAAGAGACACATTTGGGTCAATTGTTGATGGAGGAACTGACTTGGTCAACATCGAGAGAGGAGAAAAAAAAGAATGGGGAACACTGAGTTGAGAAAGGAAGAGATAGCTAAACCCTAGGTTTTTGTCCTTAGTGGTTTAGAGTTGTGATTAGCTGCAAAAATAAAGGCAAAATAGTCTGAAGGATTAAAATAGTAAATGCATAAAAGAAATAACTGTTATATTACCTTGGTAACGTAACGATATCTGAGGTTGGATGGCTGTAGGACTCTAGTATGATTGAATAGTATTACAGTAGATAATTTAATATTATTCAATTTTAGTAATATTTTGAACCAACAAGGTTATTTTATTATAGAATCTAAGATTATGGTCGATAATCTCATCTCACTTAAGCCATATGATCTCTTAGTAGTATGCAACTTTTTTATTTTTATTTTTACTTTTTATTATTTAATTTAATATTTTTTGAAGGTTTTTTATCTTTTAAAATTTTATTTTTTATTAACCGTTCTAGTCTTATTGATTTGATCTTTGGTCTAGTTTTTAGACATTATTCAAATTACAAAAATTTTATTTTCTTAATCTTTTTATTTGAATTACTAATCTATAATTTTAATTATAAAAGATAAAATTTTTATTTATTTATCATTGCATTTACAATAAAATGCATCTTTTGACCACAAAAAGTTTGTTAAACGAAATTTTAGGCTTTATTTGGAAGCCAACAAAGCCTCATCACGGTGATTAAGCAGCTTTTGCATACAATCAGGCAATTGCTATCCGTTTGGATAGCATAGTTTTAGCACAATAGGTCTATGTAACCACCAGCAGAGGAAAGATCTTCCAGTGATGAAAATGGCCCAATGGAAAATTTTTCCTCCCATTGGAGGTTTATTTTCATTTTGCCCAACTTCAATTGTATTTTTGCTTTTGAATATTACATTTTTATCTATTATTTATTTTCTTTTTTGTTTAAAATTTTTAAATAAGTTCATAATTACTTAATCAATCATTTAAATAATTATTATTTTAACTAAATTATTTATAAATTTATTTAATAATAATTATTTTATTTTATTTTAAAATGTGTAAATATATATTATTTTATTTATTTTTATTTTAGTAATTTTTAATTATTTATCAAAATTTTAAATATGTTATAAAATTTATTTTGTACAAATTTAATCTAACGTCCTCAATATTTTATTTTCTCTTCTCATTATAATTCACCTCAATGCCACTACTACTTTGAATCCAGACACATATTTTACGATTGATTTTAATCTCATTATTATAATAACTAATCTCACCATTACAGTAATTAATCAGATTATCACAGCTATTTTTAATCTCACTAAAGTCAAACTCATTGTTTATCTAAATAGAGCCTTATTCCTTTAAATTCGGATACACAGTCAATTACCGAGATTAAGACACTTTAAGATAACTAGATTCATTTCATCATATTTAGATAGATGCTTGTTAGATAACCTAAACCCTAAATTACAAAATATTAAATTTATTAAATTTTATACTTTTAATTTTTATAAAATAAGGTTTATTGAAGTTTTTTGTTTTAAAATTATATAGAATAAAATTAATTAAATTTTAGTTTTCATGTTTTAAAATTAAAAGGAAAAGTATAGATTTAAATTATATTGGTTATATAAAAAATCTTAAATATTAAATTTAATCTAATATTTATTTATTTATTATACATATGTGTTTGTCATATCTAAAAGTTATCTTAAAAATATATTAAAAATTATACAATTAAGTAATAACTACTAACTAGTAAGTCCTATGTAGTACTTACTAATTATAGTATCTCATATTAATTAAGTTTTACTTCTTTAATTTTTTAAATATTCCATTTTCATATAAAAATTAATAGTATTATTGTTAGAACGATTGTAGCTCATTAGTTGGTACTTACTAATTACTAGTCACTACTTAGTATTAGTAATATAATTTTTTAACTAGTAATTGCTAACTAATAACTATGGGCTACAATCATCTTAACAATAATAATACTACTAAACTTTTATATAAGCAAATAAAACAAATAAAAAATCAAACCTTAGTTAATAATTTAATATAATCTTCAAAAGAGTATAACTATAGTACTATTAGTCTTTAACTTTTCTTTTATGCATAGGCAAAGTCAGCAGCTCTTTTTCTTAAGTAATATTTTTTTCTAAATAACAACTTAATTAATTAATAAGGTCATAATATATTGTTATGTTATAATGATATTTATACTGTTTAAATTAACTTTTCTATTATAAAAATTTTGAAATTATTCCCTTGTCTTAAAAAAATATATTGGAATTGGATATTATATAAGTAGAAATTAAGTTTGCTTTTCTTCCCTTTGGCTTAATAATCATATTAGTGCTACTAAAAAAAATTATGTGGGATGCTATATTACATTAAATGCTTAAAATTTTATTTAATGATATATTAAATAGATATCATAATTAAGACTTTAAAAGAATGTTTATAGTTTGTATACGTTATATTAAAAATTATATGTGTTTTATATATAAACATGTTCATTTAAATCTGTTTATATGTTTAAAATTATCGTGTGTTAAACGTGTTAATGGATATAAATGGACATCTTAACATTTTTATGACATGATTAGTTAATTGTGCATTAGCCATCTTATCTGTGTTTTAACAAGTTTATGACACTAAATTTGTGATGTTTTACTTATGTCGATATAATTAAGATACGAAATACTATTATATAAAATTTATATATAAATGATCCAAGTCTGTTGTTTTTTTATCATTTCATGCCGTTTTTAAGATTGTCTTGCAGTATGATACTGGCTTTTTGATTATTAACTTGAGAACTTACTAACCTGCAAAGGTGATAATATTTTTTTGAATCTCAAAATTTTGTCGACGGTGATGCATATCAACGGAGGTAGAGGATCTTTCTCCAGATATTTTAATTGTTATTAGGTTTTTTATTTTCTTTTGGAATATTTTGGTATATATATATATATATATATAGGTAAGGTGCAAGAAGGAAAATAAGTTTAGAGAGACAAAGAGAGAGAGAAATGATTTGAAAATTGAAGAAAAAGAAAATTTTGAAAGAAAAAAAGGAAAAAGGCAAGAATGTTGGTATGAAAAATTATAAAACAGATCTCAAGTAGTAAAATGCAAAGTAGTCACGATTGCATGGGTGTTTTTGTTTTCACAATGATACATATTAATATTAGTCTATTTCACTATATTATTTCAAATTTATCGATATTTTAAATATTTTTCATATATATAATCTATTTTCAACATTTTTAATAAAACATATGTTCACATACACATATACCTCCAATGCATACATACATATAATATATATATATATATATATGCTTATGTGCAAATATAACTTTTAAAATTATAAACATTTAATATCCTAAATTTTTACTTTTAAAAAAATCTTAAATTGTTAATCAAATATATTAAATATGTATAAAATATTTAAATATATCATAAATTATATTAATTAGGTTCAATAGTTTAATTTAATGAATATATTTTATTTTTAAATGTAATTATAAAAAATAAAAAATATCAAGACAAAAAATTAGAAATTGGTTTGAAAAAAAATCAAATAGGTAAAAATTTTTAAAATATCAAAATCTTTTGTGTTCATGTTATATTCATGTTTCTTTTTTTTATCATAATTGTATTTAAGATATTATATGTCAAATACATTTTGACACGTTAATAATTTATTTTATTCATATTTTAACATATTTGTATGTTCCAGTTGTGTTTTAATAAATTTTTTCATGTCGTGTTAATATTTTATAATAATTTTGTATTCGAAATTGTCTGCTCAATTTACTCTATTCAAATAACTCCTAATTTTGTGTCTAGTATTTTTCAATTCATAATTATATTCAAAATGTTATATGTATATAAGTTTTCATGCATTAATAATTTATTTTATTTTGAGATTTTAACCCATTCATTAGTTTTGTGTCGTGTTAATGTTATTTTCCATGTCGTGTAGTATTTTTTTAATGTTGTGTCCATATCGTATAATAATATTGTGTTCAAATAGGTCTAATTAACATTATTCAAATAACTCTTAATTTTGTGTCTTGTATAATATAATAATTACAAATTCTTGTTTATCTAGATTGAATTTGGCAGTTTTAGACATTTACAACTCACTTTAAAAGTCGTCCCCAAGTGGAGATATTTCATATAGTTTGTCATCATGGTTTAATTTAAACTCTAAGTTCATTGACTTAAAAATTTGACCATCACATTTGTATCCGTCATATATTAATATAAATATTATGTTCAAAGGTTATTGTTGCCTAATGAGGACATATTTGTTTTTCTAATTATTAAAGTAAGCCCTTCAATTAGTTTCTAATTGAAGGATTATAAGCTTGCTACATGTCTGCAGCAATTCTTTTAATGAAAATAGATAGAAAATAATAAGAAATGAAAATGGAAGAGAAAGGAAGGAAAGAAAAGAAAAGAAAGAAAGGAAGATGGAAAATAAAAAAAGAGAAAGATTCATGCATTCGTACTGCATTGTATAATAGTTGTTCTTATTTAAATAATTTTTAATTTTATATTATATGTTGTATAATAATTGATTCTTTGATTTTTTTTTTTAAATAAGATCAACTTAATTTTCTTTTTTAATTTTCATATTATTGAATTACAAAATTTCTTGTATTAATAATTATTAATAAAATTAAAATTTTGAAAAATAATATGAGATCAGTTATGCCAGTGGATTTTCTTATTTTATTTATTGAATCAAAAGAACAAATATTATGATGACTAAATGGAAAAAAATTATATCAATGATATTATAAGGTATTAGTTTTTTTTTTTATTATATTATTATGCATTTCTTTATGAAAGAAATTCATTTCAATTTCAAATTTTATCAAATAAAGTATTTTTATCAATTAGTTTAAAATAATCAAAGTTAAACAGTTATTTTAATAAAAGATAATAGGTATTTTAAAAATTTTAATATTACAAGAGTTTTAAATTTAATAATGATTTGAAATATGAGAAAAATAATTATACATTTCAATAATTAATTTTTAAAAAGGGAAATAAATTAATTTTTCACAAAGTGAGAATTTTTTATTAAAATTTCAAAATTTTCTATGATTTTTATGAATACAATAACAATGATATTAAAATTTAATGATATTTACAATTAATTAGAATTATTTTGTCCAATTAGAATGATTTATTAATGATCCTTTCATTATTCCTTGAAAAAGAATTAAAATTTTAAATTCACAATAATAAATAATTTTATTAATTTTTATGAATATAATATCATATAATATATAATTCAACTGGATATTACTACTTGTATTATATTTTACAACTATTATATAATTTTAGTTTTTTAAAAAAGTGACATAGCAAGCGACCATTCTAGTATATATGAAATTTATCCTCATTATCTTTCGCACAATGCAGCATGCACTAAATAAAGATTTTTATAGGTTAGGTTAAGTATTGTACTAAAATTATTAAATTTGAAATTCAAAATTTAGCTTAGTTGGTTTATGCAGTTAGTTGACATTCAATAAGTTTTGATTTCGAATCTCATAATCTACAACTCTTTTCTTATCCTCAACCTACAACCTCCATTGTATGAAAAAAAAAAAAGAAAATTGAATTTGTCCAAATTTGATAATTCAAGTCTCAAATCCTATCGGGCTTACTCAAATTTGTAAATGGTACAACACATAACTAACCAAATTACTTATTAAAAAAATTAAAAATATAAAATCCTAATTTTTTTAAAAAAATCACCTTTTAAATTAAGTTTTAAAACAACGATAACATAGCATAATTTTTAATGTTTTATATTGCAATATTACATGTTTACTTTATATGATATAAATGGCATAATGTACATAAACAAAACTATAATATCTTATGTAACCGAAAAATGTGACAAACTTGGATATTGAATGTTAGATCAAGTTCTAATCCCTTTTTAAAACGATCCTTATAATATTCTCAAATATCAATAGGACCTTCAAAGTTAGATGAATAACTTAACCTTTAGATAGATCTAGCACTAACATTTTGCATTTATATAATGCATTCATCTATTCTCAAATTTTGTTTTGGGGATATAAGTCACAAGTATTAACATCTTTACGTGTTATATTAGAATTTTGAAAAACAAAATTTCATGCAAGTGTGTTGAATAAGTGTGATTGTGATCAATGATTAAGGTAAAACAAGGTAAGCAACATTAAATCATTAACAAGTATAATGGCAGTTTTTTTCCATTTGGGGTAAATTGCAATTGTGATCAATGAGGTTAAGTAAAGTTTATAATTGCACCAAAATTAAAATACATAGCCTTAAAGCATTTTAAGGGGTATTATAAAAAAAAATAAAGCAGAAAACAAGCAAGGGGTGATTTAAACTTCTAAGTAAAGCTCGTGAATTAAATAAGGCATTATCCATATTTATATACTAGTATTTGTTACTCATTTTTATCTAATTTTGAATAGTTGTATATTTTAGAAATAAATAGATTACTAAAATGTATATTAAAAAAATTTGCATTAACTTTTAAAATTTATTTCATATGTAAGTTATACCCAATTATTATAAAATACTATTTCTAATATTAATGCAAATTACAAAAATAAAAATTTAAGGTAAAATTTAATTCTTTTTTACTTATATCAAATTAGTTGATTTATGTTTTAAGATTAGTAAAAAAGTAAAACTATTAAGACAAAACAAATCATAAAATTTTTAATGTTTCAATTATCATCAAATTAATGTATTTAACAAAAAAAATTTAATAAAATTAAATACTTTATGTAAAGCTAACTGAGTACCAACTTAAATGGCATGCATACTACTAACAGACTCTTGAAAATTGCAAATTTAAGAGAGTTTAGATACATAATATCTTTCTCAAATAAGTTAATTAAATAGAATAAAAATATTTATAATGAAAATTTAATAATAATAACTATATTCAATTGAATTGATAAAAGGAGTCATAAATTTATAATTAAAAGGGCATGCAGATTTCACGTGCATAATCGGAAGGACTTGCCTATGGCAGTTGTGTTGTGTTATGTAATCTCTTTAGATAAGAATGCTGGAATCACTGAGCACTTCAAAATGATAAATGGAGGAAATATGCATATGTTTGAATTGAATTATTGAGCATTTCAAAATGCTGAAACACTTCTTATCTTATCAGTAGTGAATAGTGATCGAGCCAGATATGTCTGGTTAGTGTTTTTATCTTTTTGTTTTTTATAATAAAAAATTAAAAAATACCAATTAAACGAAATTTTAATTAATTTACTATAACATATAGATTGGACAGGTTGAAATCTTAAACTTTCAAAAAATTTTTTCTTTCCTTTTGCACTTACCTTCTAATCCAAATGTTTCTATCCAATTGTACACATAGAAAGGTTTAAGGCTAGAGTTTGCAAAATTGGTAAAGAAAAAAAAAATGTAACTTTTGCTGTAAAAGATGCTTTAAATGCTGATACTTAGTATGACTAAATGCTAAGCTCTTAATAATGATAATACGTTTACATAAATAGGTACATTGTTTTGAGATATGTATCTTTCTATCCCTATATATGTTTGAGTGTTATATAAATGCATATTCTTACTCAAGAAGATATAAAATGGAATACAAGAAAAATTGCGGCATAATTAGTTCCTGAAAAACCTAGATTATTAAAGCTCATATTTCTTTTATATTGATCTATGTTTTCTTTCTTTGCTTTATTTATAACAATTATCAAACTTAATTGTTGAATTAAAGAATATTTCATGTTTTTAACTAAGCAAATCTTTAACCTAGTCATCTCAAAGTTAATCCCAACTAATTTTACAAGAAAAAAAATTGGATGGTACTTCGCTCTTAAAGGAAGATTGAATCAAATTCAACCTAAACCAAAACTACATAAATAATAATTCCAATTTGAATTTATTTCTTTTATTATATCCTTGAAATTAATATAACGAAAACTCGCTAACACGAGTTCTATATGAACCAAAAATGTATTACTAAAACTGAACTTTTATCCTAATTCAATGTAAGCCATTCATTTGAAAACCTTTGTCCAACGGAATTAATTCAGAAATTCATCTAAACTTCAATATGAACATATTCCAAATAGATCTATACTGTGATATTCATAATGTGTTCATGATATTCATGATTGAAAAACTGGATAGTTTAGTTGGTTCAATCGAAAACCAAAAGTTTAATCGGTCTGGAGCTATTAAATAATTAGATTTAGTTAAACCATCCTAGAATCGGTTCAATGAATAAAAAATTATTTTTTATATTTTTAATTATGTTTTTAAAAATATCTTTTGAATTTGATTAGATTTGAACTTGAAACCTCTTAAAATTATTTTAAAGTCAAACCACTTAGCAAAATACTCGTTTTTATAAATAGTTTAGTATATTTGTTACTTATTTAACATTAAAATTCTTTTAAAAATATTTAAAACCCTATTTAAATGATCCAATTGAATTAAGAATCAAAAGTCACACCAGTTTGACCTCTGATTCTTTTTTTAACTTTGATGATAATCATGTTTAAATTCACGTTACGTTTATTTTTATGTTATTTTTTCTTTTTCATATCATATAATCATACAAAAAGTTATTAAATTTAAATTGATCTAAACTAAACTCAGCCCACGTTCGACATGTAAAGGCCAAAATTAACTTGAAAACAAAAGACAAGTCTTGACTAACAAAAGGGGTCGAAATATCAAGTAATTTCGATATGATATAATTATAAAATATAAATATAATATAAAAAATAATTAAAATATAATATTATAGAAAATGAATACGATATAAATATATAAATATTTTAAAATACATATAATATAATTTATTAATATATTACTATTTATATAAATATATAATATTTGAAATAAAACGGTGATAAAAATCGACAAAATTGAATGAACATGTCTAGATACTAGACCTGCTCAAGGGTCGGGCTACCCGCCCAAGCCCGAAGGTCAGCCCGAAATTTGGGAGGGTTTGGACAAACATAATAGGCCCGAAAAATGGGCCTGGACAAAAAAAATAGGCCCGATTAAAAAATGGGCCGGGCC
>JBBYHK010000005.1:11452525-11493968 GCA_038382065.1 Adansonia grandidieri
CATCAACTTATTTCATATCAGAAAGAATCTAATTCCCATGCATTAGTCTTATCAATTTATTTCATATCAGAAGAAATATGATTGCATGCATAAGTCTCATCAATTTATTTCATATCAGAGGGAATCTGATTCCTATACAGTAGTCTGATTAATTTATTTCATATCAGAAAAAATCTTATCATTTTACATTAGTCTTATCAACTTATTTTTTTTCAAAAAAAATTAATTTTCATATATTAGTCACATACTTTCAAACATAAATAAAACCTAAAACTTATAAACTTTGATACGAAATACGAAATTGCCACATAAATTGATGATTTCTCAAAATATAAAAAAACAAAAAAAAATTCCCATGCTGGGAAATCGCCTCAATTACTTTTCCAATTTTTCAAATTTCGGTCACTGGATTTTGCAATTAATGAGAAATCGCCATCTCATTTGACGATTTCTTATAACAAGCTGAGAAATCATCATCTGATTTGGCGATTTTTCAACTAAAATTTACAAATTAAAAAATCGTCATTTAAAATGGTGATTTCTCAATTAATTTGAAAAATTAACCTATTTCGATAAATAATCTAAAAATAATTTATTTTTGTAAATAAAAAAGTTATATTAATTACGTAAAAAACCTACAAATTCGTGAATGGTGAAGCCTAGTAGGAGAGGAATCGCTTCCTTTGGCCTACTGCAACTCATTAGGAATAAAAAAGCAAAAAGAAAGAATCAGTCATACTCTAAAGAAATCTCACTGTGCACCGGCGAACCTTGTGTACCTTGTGTACTAAGATTAGGCTCCCTTACATAGGGAATTAAACCCAAGAAATTTACTCCATGTTAAAATTAGCTTTCATATTTTGCACAAATCCAAATTCTTCACCCAAAAGCCATTATTTTTCTGCACTTAATATCTCCTATCTCATCCTTTTCAGCTTAATCGAAAATAAATAACTAGATAAAAATGAATAATTAGATAAGATAAATAAAAGATTAAAGAAAAGAAATAAATTAATAAAATCACACAAGTGGATTGGGTAGGGGTTTGGCCCGAATTGGCATTGAAATCCACAAATTGGGTTGGTCGGTAACAATTAAGCCTAGCTCCCAGAATAACTCAAATTTAAAATTAATATTTATCAATTAAAATGTTTCAGATAAAATCAGATGTTTATAACTGGTTAAACAGCTAAAAACTAAAAAAAAAAAATCAAGAAGAAACTATTATTTATATTTTAATTATTTTTTTAAAAATATTTTTTATATGTGTTGAAATTTAAATTTATAATCTCTTAAAATTATGCTAATACTAGACTAGTAAGCTGAATACATGCTTTTACTAATAATTTAGTATATTCAATATTTATTTAATATTAAAATTTTTTTAAAATATTTAAAATATTATTTAAATAAATAATTTAATTTAACTAATTAAATTAAAAATCAAAGTTTACACTAATTTAAAGTTCGTTCGGTTTTTCAACTACGGTAAGATCCATATATTCTGCTCCATTATAGTGTTACATTGTCTGTTTCTAGCGATTTGACTGAAAGTTTTTTTTTTTTTGGTTTATCATGAATGATTGCTGAGCAATTAGACTTATAGTACCATTCATTTATTCTAAGATCCGCTTACTTCGCCAACTTTTTGCGTTTCTTTTTGTTTTTTTAAACGAATATAGAGAATTGGCAGTACAATTGCAGCTTTTAAGCTTGCATTTGCCAAGAGTTGCGGGCACATATGGGTAAACTTTCAGAGAAAGGTGTCAAATTCGTGGAAGCTATTTCTGGATGGACAGCAACACTTCTGTTTATTTGGATGGCAGTTCCACAAATGATGATCCTTGTTTGAACTTGTTTATCGAAGGCTTTGAAGATATCAAGAAAAACTAAATGACTCGTATGCATAAAATGATAATCCTTGTTTGAACTTCTTTATTGAAGGCTTTGAAGATATCAAGAAAAACTAAATGACTTATATGCATATCTGACCAAGATTTGTGGTTCCTTTTCAGTGGACAAATTTCCTGAATTCTTATAATGTTAAAGGCTTGTCAGTTTCATCAATGTTGCTTGCTATGATTGGCTACGGACTTATGATTCCACGTGCAATATTTATTCGTGATTTTATGTGGTAATACAATCTTTCGATTTTATTTATAAATTTGTTTGTACGAATCCAACCATAAAATATTAATATAAAAGGCTAACCAGACTGCATTATAAATGACGTTGGATTCAGCAATTTTTGGTTTCTAATTGTTTATCCCTCTTGGGGTCGACTTTGCGCTATTTTTCATTACATTAATTATCTATGCTCATTACGTCACATATTGGTTCAACCGACGTCGCAGGTTCACAGGTTCTGCTTGGACTGCACTCTTTTATGGTTACTTGAATATTGTATGCTTGTACTTCTAAGTAGTATTTGATTTGAAATGCACGTACACAATTGCTATAAAATTTAAAAAAATTAAAAATAATTTATGACTGTTTTTAAAAGTTTCAATGAAAAAAATTATTTTTAACAGTTATCTTTTAAATTTGTTTTTGAAAATTTTGAAAATAATATTCGTAAGATTCATCCCAATATAATTAAAATAAAAAGAAAAAAAATATTTTTTTTGATCATCTTTTTATTTTAACCTTAAAAATATCTAATTTTGTAGTGTATTTTTATCATGAAGTGTCTCAAATTTTTATATGATTTGTAACACTGTCAGCCGGGAATTCTTCTAGGCAGCAATAGTCGGTTTAATTTCATTGATGGGTTGTCTCTCCGTTCCATCTAACTGCCCTCCCTCTGCTCTGCTAGAGACAGAGATGGAGAAGTGAGAACAAATTTAACGTGTTTCTCATCTGACAATCTTTTGGTATCTAATTAATTCTCCCCCACCCCATCAACAGGTATGGTTTTGAAGGATACGGATATGACTCACCAATAAGATCTTTGAAAGAGTTGGTTTTCGGATTATGAGTTGAAACCGGTTGTGACGATGCCATGAGTTCAAATGACACGTATGTCACACGATCTTGAGTATGAAATATTCTTTGCTGAGATTCTAAGTATGTAGCCCAATTTGCAGCCGCAGTCTTCCGAGCAAAGAGTTATAAAATGGTTAATAGTATATATTTCCAAATCTTAATTTCCACTGATTTCATTTGCAAAGGTAATTGGAATCATCAATTTTAACTAGTTCTGTAATAGAATAAGGATGGATAAAACTGCAGTTCATGTTATCGGGAATTGCGGTCCAGTTGATAGAGACTTTGACCAGAAAATGATTGGCATGTGGTGTATAACGCCGAATTATAGCTGATAATAAACGATCTGATTTCAGTCATTGCTTACTTTGAGGTGTTCTAATGTTGTTACTGAACTAATTATTTTGTTAACTCATACTTTCCTGTCAAAATCCTTCTCTATTATGAAGTAAAATGTTATTCCGTACTTCATTTTTGAAGTCGTAATTCATACTATGCTAGCTAGTGGAGAGCTATGTTATTTTGATTTTTTTTTTTAAAAAATATCTATATCCTATACTTATATATAACATAAATTTAATATGAAAGTACGATCTTTTAAATATATATTTAAAAAAAATTAAATATATCTATATCGGACATTTATCAATATCTGACACACATACGTGTTGTTCCATTAATTATTCTTTAGATTGCTGTTTTTGTTTCCATAGTAATCATGTAAAAAAGTGATTTGAAGCAATCTCTGCTGTTTTTCATATATTGTTTTCCTATCAACAAAACTTGGCAAAGCATATTGTTGGTATGACTTTTGCTAACTTTCCTCTTAGCAAACAATTTTTTTTTAATTAATTCAACTTTTGGAAATATAAACTTGAAAATTCGGAATTCATTCATATGTTATATAAACTGCGATAATAAAATATATACATTATATATAAATTAGTTAAAATTTAATATGATTATATATTTGAAAGCAATAAAAGCATAAATTTTAAATTCACAAATATTTATAAAATTTTTAAATTTACCATTAACCAAGCATCCAAAAAATTCATGAATTAAAAAATAATTATAAACGTTATATATAAAAATTTCAACTTTGCTGGTTATTTTAAATATAATAGCACTTTCCATTAAAAAAATTTTAAAAAAAAACCTTTATCTCTATAAGACTAACCCATTTTTTTTATACTTTATAGAACGGAAATGTGTTTTTTTTTTTTTTTGAAGGACTATGGAAGGGAAATCTTAATCAATGCTTAATGGCACTGATTAATTTTGACATTTAAGTAAAAAAAAAAATACACTTAATTGATTTTTTTAACACAAGTAGTGCGTTAAATGTAAAAATAATTAAAACAATAATTAAATAATTTTTTATTATTGGCTCTAAACCCTAGTTAAACGAAAACTGGAAATCTTTAAAATATTGATATACACTACACCATATTTTTGAAGAGTAGATTTAAATCACCTAAAAATTTAGATTTCTTTTATAATATAACAATAGAAGCTTTCTTTTAGTGCATCTTTATAGGTTTTTTTTTTTAAAGATTCCACCGTTGAATTAATAAACTGCACATATTTTTTTAAAGTATATTTAAAAAATAATAAAATTAGTTAAAAAAATAATATATGATAATATTTTAAGTTTGCTTATAAAAAAGCTTCATTGCCATTATATATATATATATATATATATATAAGAACTCTTGCCCTCGAATAAATACTTGCACGGTAACTTCGAATTTTGCTCATAAACAGAGATACCGCTGGGCTCTAGTCATGCCAATAGGCCCATGTAACAAAAAAAAAAAAAAAAAAAAAAACGAAGATTTACGACAACATTCACTTTTCCCACCTTTGAGTTACATAGGTTCCCAGGGGAACGAAAACATCTGCGCTAAGATCCAAAAACTTCAGAGGTTGATGACAATATTCAAAAACACCCAACAAGAAGCACGGTTAGATGTACATAGATTTCACCTAAAACATAGTACTACTACCCTCTAATTAGTCAACTAAACACGACCATCAAATAAACATTCTAACTCCACTTTCCCACCTTTCAAAAGGTTTTCAATTTCTTTAGGAGGGTTTAGCCCCAACCTTTGTGCTCTTCCCAACGACCCAGACGCGTTATCCCAAGGCACGGTCCGTATGTCATGATCATATCAAATTGCCTTAATGCTTGCTCTTCCTCATCAAAATCAACTGTTTCCCGCACCAAAAAAAAAAATCAATAATATTAGCTTTATAAATACACATTTCGGAAAAAAAAAGGAAAAAAGAAGGTGACCTTTGAAATCTAGGGAACCGCCATGAGAAACAAGGGCGGAAGGTTGGGTGATATCGGAACTGAAAGTAGCGGCGTGCCCTGAAGATGGGTTTTTGGTTGACTTTGCCGTAGTGTTGCTCTTCTTTTGCTTGTAGAAAACATAGATGTTCTTCGATGTTGTCGCCATTATTCTTGATTCTTCTCCTGCACTCTCCAAAGCTTCCCTAAGTCAAATTTTGAATTTTCATTTTTGGATTGCTTCTTGGTTTTGGTATTTATAACGTGGCCATTACTTTTCTTCATATTTTGTACTCCAATACTGATTTGTAGTAAAATAAATTTGAATTCGAAAATTTATTTGAAAATTTTAATTTGAGCTTAAATCGAGCTTGATTTAATTAAAAAGTTAATGATCTGAATCCGAAAAAATTCAAACCCAAATGGTCAGAACTCGAAATAGCTTGAACTCGAAATGACTCGAACTTGAAAGAACTTGAACCCGAAATGAACCGAACCCGAATTTAATACTAAAAATAAATATGAAGAAATTATAATTTAATAATTTTTTATAAATCAAAAACTTTAATTACAAATTTTATTTTAATATTTTTTAATAATTTAATTAAATATTAAAAACTTAATTTATATTTTAAATATGATTAAATTTGCTCATGGGTTGAGCCGGACCGCGGTCCAAATTTTTTTAAAATCTCAAGCTAAATCCCTTATTTAACATACCCAAACCTGTCTATTTAAGCTAAAATTACTGTTTATCACAATAAAGAACATTTTTTATTAATATTATAATTAAATTTAAATCAAATATATTAATTTAAAATCCCATTTTGAGTTGAGTCGAGCTAATTTGATATAAAAATATAAAAAGCTAGGCCCAAGCCCAATGAGCCGAATGAGTAGCTTGACCCTTGAATAGGTCTATATATGATAAAATATTAATTTATCAAAAAGTAAATCATATCACGAGCTTTAAAAAATATTGTTAATAAAATATATCATCTATTTATTATATTTTTTTTAATTTTATTTGTTAAACTCATTAAATATTGAGAGTTTGTGTATAGTAGTAGTAAAATTTTAAATTTTTTTGAATATTATTATTATTATTTTAAATAATGGTAATTAGAATCTGATAATAGTATAACAAAATAACAAGATAAATTAAAAAAATATGAAAGTCATAATATATAATACTATATAAAAATGAATTAAATATTAAATATTAAATATTAATACCGTATATAACTTAATTAAATATTAAAAATTTAATTTATATTTTATATATGATTAAACCTGCTCATAGGTCAAGCCGAGTTGCGGTCCAAATTTTTTTTAAATCCCAAGCCTAGGCTCTTATTTAACGTGTATAGATCTACCTATTTAAGTCAGAATTACAGTTCATCACATTAAAGATATATTTTTTATTAATGTTTATATAGTTTATAATTAAATTTAATTAAAATATATATTATTTTAATTTAAAATCATTGTTTCAATTAGGCCCAGCTAGTTTAAAACAAAAACATGAGAACCCACGCCTAGGCTAATTGGGTTAAGTGGGTAGCCCGATCTTTGAGCAGGTCTGAATATGATAAAATAATAATTTATCAAAAAGTATATCTTATGAGCTCTGAAAAAATTATCGATAAAGTATATTATTGATTTATCATATATTTTTTAATTTAATTAGTTAAACTCATTAACTATTAAGAGTTTATATATGTTAGCTGTAAAATTTTAAGTACTTTTTTGAATATTTTTCTTCTTTTTCTTCTTCTTCTTCTTATTATTATTATTATTATTATTATTTCAAGTAAAGATAATTAGAGTCTGATAATTGTATAATAAAATAATAAGATAAATTAAAAAATATGAAAGTCATAATAGATAATACCATATAAAAAATAAACTAAATATTAAATATTGAATATTAATACTATATATAATTTAAATAAATATTAAAAACTTAATTTATATTTTATATATGATTAAACTTTCTTATGGGTTGAGCCAGTCGCGGCTTGAATTTTTTAAAATCCCAAGCGCAAGCCCTTATTTAATGTAGCTAAACTTGCCTGTTTAAGTTAGAATTATTGTTCATCATATTAAAGAATATTTTTATTAATATTTATATATTTTATAATTAAATTCAAATAAAATATATGTTATTTTAATTTAAAATAATTGTTTCGAATCGAGTTGGGCTAGTCTAAAATCAAAATATGAGAATCTGGACTCAAGCCCAATTGGACCAAGTGAGTACCCTGATCCTTAAGCATGCCTATATATGATAAAATAATAATTTATCGAAAAGTAAATCATCATGAGCTTTGAAAACATTATCAATAAAGTATATTATCCATTTATCATTTTTTTTAATTTAATTAGTTAAACTAATTAAATATTGAGAGTTTATGCATACTAGTAGTAAAATTTTAAATACTTCTTCGAATATTCTTCTTCTTATTATTATTATTATTATTATTATTATTATTATTTCAAGCAATGATAATTAGAGTCTGATAATAATATAACAAAGCAATAAGATAAATAAAAAAAATTAAAGCCTTAATAGATAATATCTGCCAATGGGCCAGACAGTTTACCAAATACATAGGCCCAGCACGATCAGGCCCAGGTCTTAGATTTTAAGTTTCAAGTATACTCGATTTGAAATAGTATTTTTTGAAATAAAATAATATATTTTATTTAAATTTAATTATAAAATATGTAAATATTAATATAAAAATAACTTGTTAATATTATGAACAATGATTTGTACTTAAATAGATTGGCCAGGTCAAATTCAGTCATGAGCTTAGAATTCAAAAATTTTTTGAGCCATGGATAGGCCCATGAATCGAACTGAGATTTTTTCAGGCCAGACCAGGCCAAATTTAGGCCTAGGTTTAGAATTCAAAATTACGTAAAAGTGATTATATTTAACATAAAATAAAAAAAATAACATAAAATATATTCAAATCTGAACACGACTTGAATTGGCCCGAACCCGAACCCAAATTGACCTGAACCTAAATCAACTCAAATATAAAAAAATTTAAACCCAAAATAATCTATCTTAAACTTGCCTGAACTTGCCCAATTGTCACATCTAGCTTAGGCTGGTTTTCTTTTTCTTATTTCCAATAAGGGCCTGAGGTAGTAAAATTAAAAGTTATAATTATTTTCTCGGTAGGAGTTCAATTTTATACAACGCCAGTGCTTACAATATTATTATATAACTTACTTTTAAAATTAAGCTTTTATTTTTCGAAGTATACTCTAAAAACTATGTGTTGTTTTATTAATTTTATTTATCAAATTTAAAAATTTTATCTATAATAGATTAGATAATTTTTTAATATAATTTATTTTATTTCTAAAGATATTTAAAATATTGTTATAATTGTTTTTTGGAAAAAAAAATCGAATTCTTCCTATTGAAACAGAGATATTAGCCTAATTATTGAGTCAAATACTAAGAATGCAATAAAAGTACTTTGCGTAGAGATCTCGCAGGACTGTTTCGAGTTCGGAGTATGATTTGTATAGCAATAATATGGCGTTGCCTAGTGAGGGAAAGGTAGGAGGGCTTGGTGCGAGCTTGGTGTTACTGGGGCCAAGTTTTTTGGCAAGGGAAGAGATGGTTCAAGCAAGCTTTGATGAAAGCAGCTGTGCAAAGTGTTAAAATGACAACGAACCAAGTTTCCATTTTTATTCAAGAAAAAAAAAATGAAACTTCGATCAAAGAGAGTTGATTGCTTAGATGAAATTGGAACTGATTGCTGCAATTGTGGAGCAGATACTTTGACTTTTTAAGCGCATTGCTGAGCCTATATTTGGCACAGTGGCTGAAAAGGAAGTAGAAAAAATGGAGCCAAAGGAATGTGTAGATTTGTCTTATTCAGATTGCTTTATTACCAAGAAAACAGAAATGAAACGGATGGATTATATTTTAAAGAAAATATCATATTTATTAGCTAAAATGGTAATGCATATTCCTTTAAAATAAATTTATGAAAATTTATTAATTAAACAGACGTATTACAACCATCTAATTCAATTTATTTAAATCAGAAACTCTAGATTGGATATGTAGAATAATAACTTAAAATTTGATTGCAAATCTTTGGTAATTGTTTTCAATCAAAGGACAACATTCTTTCCTTCTTTTTTTCTTACTAGTCAAAGCACATGTTTTGGAAACTACATTAATTGATAATTGAAGTTGTTTTTCCATGTCAAGATATAAATTTTTCTTGAGAAAGCAAATACCCCCCCGACTTATTATATTGGATGATAGTGACTTGTACTATTCTATGGCAGGTGACAAACAAATATATATTCTTTGCAATAAATATATATAAATATAAATATATATTCTTTGCAATCTCCTACCGAACATTTATAAAGAAACATAGGAGAGTTAGGTTGTCGTCTGCGAAATACATGCTAATAATATGATAACTCAAAAAGTTTAGATAAGGAGTGGATAGTTACCTCTAAAAATGTATGTGATAATCGGATAACTTTTAAATACATGTAAAATAAAATAATTTATATTTTATTCGATATTTTAGTTTTAATTTTTTTATAATTTTTAATTGAGTCTCATTTATTAATTCATATCATTAAACTCACTTAAATAATAAGTGGCTAGAAAAGAATAGGTCTACTAATTAATTGGGCAAAATTTAATATTTTTCTTTAGATTTTTTTATACGGTTTTCCAATAATTCTACCTCTATGAACGTCCATGTACTGAAATTAAAATTTATTTATTTAAATAAAAATTTATAATTATTTTAAAAAAGAAAAAAGGTGGAAATTTTTTTTAATGGAGAAAGAATAAGAAATAATTTTGATTAAAATATGATTCTTTTGTTGAAAAAAAGTAAATCGTCATTATACATTTATTGATACAATAATACAAAATTTTTCATTGTATAATTTATTTTTTTATCAATTCATCTATCATTATTCAATTAACTCACGGTACGAACTCAATTAAAGATTTTAAATATATATATATATATAATATAAATGTTGACAATTATTTAAAGATTTGAATCATACACATATGATAATCAAAACTAATAAAGTTTGTTTAACTAATTATTTAAAGTTTGTTTAATTCATTTTAAAGGAATCAAGATTTAATTTTATTTTTAAAGTTAAATCAAGTTGTTAATTGAAAAGATTCTTTCGACTTCTTATCAAGAATCAACTGATTCAAAGAACAATGTTTCTTTCTAAACAAACAGATACGAAAAGAAGAAATAAAATAAAAATTGAGTTGAAAATAAGGAAACAAATGTCTTCATCCGTGCATCCCAAGTACAATTCTTAACTAGGTTTTCCAAAAAAACACATTGTCAGAGTGATTTTCCAAAGAAAGTAACATCCTTTATAATCTTAACATCTTTAACATTTCTTTTATTCTAATATTACCACCTCATGAGCTTCATAAAACAAATAAATTGAAAAATAACCTAAAAAGATTATATGTCATTAGAGTGTAAATGGGTTGAACCATTTGCAAAATATTTGATTTCGATTTACAAAAAACTCGGTTAAACTTGTTTATTTAACTAAACAAAAGGGTTCAAGCTTAAATTTTGACTTGATTATATAAATGAAGCAAACTCAAATTTTATAGGCTTGACATTGAAAGCTCATGAACAGATCATGTGTGTACATATTTATATATTCATATTTCTATATTCATTGATTTACGTATAAATAATAACAATTTATTTATTATTGTTACTTATAAAATTGTAATTCTATCTAAGGAAGTGCAATTTTATTTATTACTATCTATTAATTATTTAACTCTAATTTTCAAATGTTCTCTTACTCTCATCTTCTAGCCTAAAGATGTCTACTAAGTACTAAATTAATAAATTAAAAAATATATATACTTCAATAAGAGATTAGATAAAGGTAAAGAAAATTATCAAATTATAAATGAGCTAAACAAGCTGAGCTTAAGCTTCATATTTTTTAACAATTCGAGCTCAACTTTTAAATTTGACTTGTTTAAATAAAGGAGCTAAGATTGAATAGCTTCCTTTTCTCACAAGCCAAACGCGAGCTTTAAGTACTCAACTCGGTTCATTTACACCCTATATGTCACAAACCTAATTGGAGACAAGTATACCATGAACAAAAAGTTAGAGTAAAATTTACCGATGATTCATAATTTTTTTATCAATGTATTATTTTTACTTATAATCTTTAAAAGTTATATTTATCATCTATAATTTTTATTAATATTTTATTTTTATCCATAAACTTTAAAAGTTATATTTATTTATCAATTATTTATAAAATATTTATCTGTTCTTTTACTTTTCTTATTTTCCTTATAAGCAATAAATTCTACATTTTTGCCTCTACTTTTCAAGGTTAGTTTCTTCCATTAAAAAAAGCACATATCTTAATTTTCTTTTAAGAAAAAGTGGTAAAAATTAAAACAGAACTTTTGCCTTTTTTTTTCTTTGTTCTTAAAAAAGGGGCAGGTGCAAAAGCTATATTAATTAATTATATAGATTATTATTGAGTATTAATTTTTAAATTTTACAAATAAATTAAAACTGTCACGTTATTTTAATTTATAAAAAATAAAAATAAATAAATAAATTATGTCATAATTTTTTGATTTTATTTATAATATTAAAAATTTTGATTTCGCTCACCAATATATATAAAAAATAATCCTTAATTCTATTTCTCTAACCCACTTTTTATATTTTTGGAAGATCCAAAATTATATCCTTATCCATTAAGGTCATTATCTGGGCGTAAAAGCTCTTTGCTTGAGCTTATAAGACCAAAGTCAGTCCCAAGATACCTAAGACAAGACTTTTTGATTTCTGGATTAATCGAAAGGCCAAGTCGCAACTTGCAATGGATTCCTAACAATTGTATCTAGCAGAGAATATATTATTTATAATTATTTTAATATAATTATATAATTATAATTTTCAATTATATAAAATTTATAAAAATATTGTTTAAAATTTATAATTATTAATAATTGATTTCAACATAATTTTATATTATAATTAAATAATTATAAAATTATAAAAAAATTATAAGTAAAATACTCTTTATCTATCTATATCTTTGTACCTAATATAAAACCAATCTCATGGGTTTAGCTTGTCACATGGTGGCTTTCTTTGCTCGTCACGTGGTGAGCATTAATATTATTATTATTATTATTATTATTATTATTATTATTTTAAAATAATATATTTAAATAAGTCGGTCTACACTAAAATTTATGAATCAATTTAATATTTTTACCTGATTGACTCAAAACAATAAAAAATAATTTTTTGAGTTTTTTGTTTTTATTTTATTTTTAAATTATGTATTTAAAATGATTAATTTGCACAGTAACTCACAGATCAATTTTAAAACTGTACTTGACTCTCTTAGAAAAAAATAAAAAATAAAATTATTTTATTAATTATTTCTATCTTTTTAGATTTAAGTTTTTTATTTTATTTTTACATGATTAAAAGAATTGTTATGTATGTAACTCGCAAGTTGATTAAAGATATCTACCTAACAAGCAAGGAAAATATTTTAAAAAATATTTTATTAATTAATCATTTATTTAATTTTTAAATAATATATTTAAAGGGGTTGATTTACGGATGGACTCACGGATTAATTTAAAATTCGCATCCTACCTATTTGAAAAAAAATGTAAAAAATTTATTTGTAAATAATGTATTTAAAAAAGTTAGTTTACACATTGATTCTACTCAATCTGCTTAGGAAAAAATTAAAATTAAAATTTATTTTATTAATTATTTTTATTACTTTTAAATAATTTATTTAAAAAGATTAGCCTACATGTTAACTCGTAGATCAATTTAGGATTTGTGCTTGATTTGTTCCAAAAAGAAGTTTTAAAAAATAAATGTATTTTATTATTTTATTTTTAAATAATATATTTAAAGTTATAAATAACTGATAGATCGGTTTAAAATCCATAATCAATTCTAAATATAAAATTTACATACATAATTATTATTAGATAATATTCAATTAAAAACTAATTTTTAATCATAATTAATTAAAATTTATATAAAAAAAGTTTAAAACCGCCGTGGGGGGCTTAACTCTAGTATTGTGATATGGTGGTTTTGAAATAATAGATCTGCAGGATCCCATCGTCTGTTATGTAAATTATGTAATGTAATAACATATGATCCAATTCACTTTACTTATAATTTATGCTACTCGAGTTTTTTTAAATATTAATTTGATGCAACATATATTAAATTATGAACGTGGGATAAAAGTATATATAAAAATATTTAAAAAATTAAATATATTTATATAAAATATATATTCTTATTTAACATTAGCCTCAAATTTAGATATGCCTCGGATTCTCCGTCTCATGGAGCACCAGGTCGACCAATATAGATACATGCATATGCCTAAAGTGACAAATCCAAATAGCAGACTCGCATGCATAAATCAGCTGAAAAAGGAAAACCTTCCAAGCTGAAGCTGTGCTTTAATGTTAGCAAACTTAAATTGCAAACAAGCAAAATGCATCAACAAACTTTTATCCATCACAATTCCCAGTTTAATTGCATCTTAGATTTGTGCCGGTCATAGTTCTGAACATTATTAATTAATGAAATTAAAAGGATTAACTTAACTTCGAAAAATTCACTTTTTTAATTAATTAAACCTTATGTTGATTGATTATTTTAATTAATTCATCCAAAGATTTTTATATTAAAAGTAGACATAAAAATCCATTTATTTTCTTTTAATCTGTTTGGTAGAAAATCTTTTCAACATTTAAAAGCAAAATAATGTTTTCTTGGCTGTTGGTCAGTAGTCTTGTACCATCCACAACCACAAAATATGCTGGAAGATAACCTTGTAAATTCAAAACTTTAATGTTCTCTTCTGTCACATCATACTCTCTGCTTTACCCAAACAACGGAAACTTGGTTCCTCATCCTACTCACAATCTGCATTTCTCTTGTCCTCAAAGCCTTCTTCAACCTCTTCTCCTCTTCCAAAAATCTATCCACACTCTTCCTCCAGGCCCTTCCACTTTCCCTATCATTGGCAACATCTTATGGCTCCGCAAATCTTTCTTCCAAATTGAAGCAATACTCCGCAACCTCAGCAAAAATCTTGGCCCCATGGTCACTCTCCACATTGGTGCCCGTCCCTCCATCTTTGTCTTCGATAGTTGTCTTTCAACTTTTATTCATATTTTAATTAACCACTAAGGCGAACCACTTCAATTTGCTGATGCTTGTGTTGTCTGTATCTTACGCATGTTTATAAAATGACAATTAAAGAAAATAACAGGGTAAACGTCTGGTAGGAGTCTTTGTATTATAGTATTTTAATTTTTATATTATTAAATTTAGTATTTTAATCATTATACTTTTAAAATGGTAGCAAATAAGAAAAAAAAGATTAAGGTACTGATTTAATTATAATAAAATGTTTACATATCATGTAATGTAAAATTTTAAATTTTATTCAAAAACTGATTTAGGTTATGGGATGGGTTTGGGTCATGTTTGTATATAAAATTTAAAATTTTATATCACATGAAACTTGAGTAATTTATCGAATTTCAAGTTATTTTTTTAACATTATTAACAATTTTTACCTATGCTATAATTTAAAAAATATTTGAATTAAAATACTGAATTTAATAGTATAAAGATTAAAATGCTTGTCTTACTATAGTGTAAGGACTTCTAATAGATTTTTATCAAACAATAGCCTCTCATTGTCTTTTTCACACTTTTCTTTTCTTATATATGTCACATTTCATATTTTTCAGTCAATTATGTAAGTATAAACATAATAAAAATTATTAAATATGTCTAAAAATATCAAGCATATTTTCAATTGATCTACTTAATTACAATTGTTTTTTAACCTTGTTTAACTAGTCGGTGGCTCCAGAACATTTGATCTTAATCCTTATGAAGTTGGCAAAGAAAATGACGTAGAATTCATTTTAAATCATACATCTGAAGTGGACGCAATCAAATCCCTCCATAAAACTTCTGCATGACTTCTGGGTATGAAGCTGTTTAGGTAGATTTGTAATTCACGGTTCCCACTCGACAAATTTATTTCCTTTGTTTTTGAGCATGCTCTCTTTCATTGATCTGTAACGTAATTAATTCTGTTGATGACACCATAAATTGTCCGATAATATGAAGATTGGACTCGTCAGTTAACTTATGTCAATTTTTAGGCTCTGGTATATATGCTATATAGGCATTTTCTAGTCAGGAGGATCAGTACTTTGTATTTTCTGCTAAGATGTGAGAGCTTGGTTGGATTTATAAACTTAACTTAATGAATCATATATAGAAGGCTAAAATGCGGCGTTGCAAGGGAATATTTCCACTTTGTGGGGCCAGAAAGTGATGTTTAACAAAGAATCTCTGACTAATAGTGAGAATTATCTAATCTCGGGCGCAAATGACCGCCCAGGGGCCAATGCGGAGGATTTTTCCTGGCGAAAGACACCCTTTGATTTCTGTTCCTCGTATGTGCTACTCAACAATTAATGCAAATAAAAGGTTTTTTCTTCCTTTTGGCTAATTTTAGTAAATTGTGTTTCTGGCTCGCTCAAGTAATAAGAGGTTAAAACTTGATGTAAAATTCAACTTAAAGAGCAGTTAAGCTTCATTGTTAAAGCTTGAACTCAATTCGAAATAAAAACTAAACTAATTGAACTCAGTTAATCGAATCGATGTCCGATTAAATCAAGACATTAACTCAATCAAACATTTTAATATTATAAACATTTTGATATTTTACATAATTTACCGTAATTATTCAATTTCAACTCTAAATTTATGCTATTTTTTATATTATAATCTTATTCAATTTATTATTATCGACAATAAAATTAAAGTAACGTGATGATTCAAATACTAGCATTGATTTAAAATGCAACCGCTCAAATAGCAAATATATAGAAGCAAATTAATATTTTGGTTCCAAGAAATATGGCTGCCAACTAGATAACAATTCTACATACAATTAAAAATGCATATTCAGCTTTATAAACTAAATATATATGTGAGACACTTTAGGCTCTAAGGACGTGGTTGCCAACTGGACAACAATTCTACCAGCAATGGAAAATGCACATTCAGTTTCGTAAAATAAGTGCCTCCATGATGATGGGAATAAAGTAGGCTAATATATGTGTGGAAGACTGAATTCGCCATTTTCTACGCTATGCTAAGAAAATTAATTAATAAAATAGAGGGTATTAAAAAAAGTCTCATATAGTCTTTAGAAACCCCAAATTCAGAGCAGTACAAAATCAAATCATACTAAGCCAGACAAACATAGAAAGCAGAAAATATAATCCCGAGAATCTCACAAATTCTTCCGAAGTCAAGATTCAGTACTATTGCACGTTCATGAAATTGCTATCTAAAAATCTGATTAATACCTCACCATCTGCCTCTTTTCTTGAACTCACTCATCATCTGACTTTAACTATTGAAGGAACATGAGCCAATGCCTCTCACTTGTTTAACCACCAATTTGCTCAATCAGTTCAGCTTCAAGCAATTAAAGGGTATCCTCTTGCTTTTTTCAGATATTTGAGCATTCTGTAATTATAAGGAGCCACATATCAAAAGATGAGACCTTCACACTTGGCATATAAATTCAACATTAGATGGATTTACAAGAGACCTACATGGCAACAGTAAATATAAATTGAGGAATAGATAATTAAATATATATATATATTGTATGAATTTACGTTTTTCATTACCTTCTACGTTTAATTGTTCAATGGTTGCATTAAGGTCACCAGACCAACGCCCCTTATAATCTGTTTCTGCTAGTTGAACATTTTGTAGCTGTGGCGTGCTTAAAGCTCCTTGACAAAAATTCTTCATTGAGGGACATTGGCTCACAATTACTTGATCCAATGCTGGGAACTTGAAAGTGTAATTCACTGAACAGAAGCTTTTGAGGCTTTTTAAACAACGAAGCTCCAAAGATTTCAACTCCATGAAAATAATCTCATATGTTGCTTCATCTCCCTCGCTTGCAATTACTTCTGTTATCATTTCACATTCTCTTATCCTCATTGTAACAAGCCGCATCAAACTTTGGGCTTTTGAAGATGTAATCAGCTCCGCTATCCCTTTGCATTTCCAAACATCCAAAGTTGTGAGATTCTCAAAAGATGACGAAGCCGATGATAAATTAATTAAACTGTCACAAGACCTAACTTCAAGAGTTTCAAGCCTCGCACAAATATGGTCCAGTGGTGAGCCTTCCTTCCATAGATATCTTATCTTATCAACCGCATTCAATCTCAAACTGTTGATTTTTGGGAGCGTGATGGTCAGGTCTTTTTCCTCACCTACATCGCCTTCGTAAGGAGATAGCTCTTTGAAATTGCAAGAATCCACCTCAAGCTGTTCCAGATTGTAAAATCTTTGGAGGAAACGAAACGGAAAAACATCCGACGCATTGTGATAGGAAGTAATCCACAGATGTTTTATTTGACAATAAAGGTCTACGGCAAACTGCCCATCGCTTATCATTGCAATATCATCACTGCTAAAGGAAACTTCTTCCAATTGGGGGATGACCTGACAAGTCAACAGACAAGAATATGATTTATAGTGTGATTGACTTAGAATTGCAACGGAATAAGCAGGCCTAACACAGAAAATGAGCCCCTAAACGAACTAAGAACGCCCCCTCCCCCCCCCCCCCCAAAAAAAAACAAACATTAATTAATTGTGGAGATTTCACTGTTTGATTTTTATAGTTTACTTTTACTTCCTCAAAGAATATTAAAAAGTCGAAAAAATAGAATATAAAGTTAATTATGATTAAAATTAAATAAATAACTAAAAATGTACCAACGTTTTAAGTTTAACTTAATTCTTTAGGTAAAAGTAATATAATGAAATTTTATTCTCTAATAAATTTACAATATTTTAGTTTTAACTAATTATTCAAAAATTATTAATTTATTTAAATGTGCTTTTCTTTTTTTAATTACCTTTTACTTTAAAATATATCAAAGGAGTAATGGAAACAACAATCAAATAATGCTATGCTAAATTTGGACATTCTGACCGTCATACATTAAAAGATAACATGCCCGAATCAAAAGTAAAAACACTGTTAGCTTGATCCTTTGGTTTGAAAATTTTCTTAATCATTATTTTTTTATTGTTTAACTTATCAATTTAAACGGCTAAAATACTAAAAAAGTTTATGAACTATTTCATTTTTCTTAAGTAGGTCTCTATACTTTTATTATACCCAAATAAAATTTTATTTATAGATTTCATATCTAAAAAAGTCTTTATTTCAAATGAAAGATTGATTTATGTTAAAGGCTTATTTAATTACAAACTAAAAGTGAGGGGCTTACTTGGGTATAACTTGACGATTAAGAATTTATTTTGGTGTAATAAAAATATAAGGATTTAATTAGATAAAATGTTACCATGATAATGTTATCATCTCACATGTAATCGTGTCCACCTTTTCTTTAACATTTTTTTCCTTCATATTTTATGATAGATATAGATTTACACGTAAGATGTACTTAATTGATGTTTAGAAGAACTAATTAAAGATTAATTAATATTAATTTAGAAAAGTATTTTAATATTTTGCATTTAATGCAATATTTTCATTGAATTCAAGAAAAATACTTGATTAGTAGCATCTTTCCTTTAATATCATCGTAATCAGTGCAACTAAAAACTGGTTAACATTTCTTTGTTGTATAATATTTATACAACAGGTAAAAATAACTTATGGCTCATTTTTAATATTACCTACATGTATGCTAGAACTAGTTTAATTTGCAAGGCATAAAAGAAAGTGTTTGGCGTATATAACTGGTTCATTTGCTTACGAGTAAAAGTTGTAGTGTAATATAAATTATTATTTTCTATTGTTAACTTACCAATCTAAATCTATTAGATGTGAGCAACGATACTAACGACTTATAATTAGATTTACAATTGGTCAATTTTAATTAAAATATTATGATAATATACTAAAGGAGACTAATGGGAAACAAATTAGAATATTTTTTTCTAGCTAAGCGTCTTTGTCAAAAAGATTTTCTATCTTCTTACCTGTTTTTCATAGATATAGATATCTTATCTAAGATGATCAAACTAGTGATGCAAACAAAAGTAACTGAGGGATTTAAACTCAGTAAACATTGTCCGGTTGCTTTCATTTGCTACTTCATGATGATAATTTGTTCCTTGTTGCTGCTAATCCTTTGAACTAATAGAGAATGTTTGATTTGATTAGGTATATTGCTAGGCCTTTGGTCAAAGGCTAAATCTTTATAGGTCAATTTAATTTTTAGTAGCAAAACCCCATACAATGTCAAGAAATAAATGTAGGTTTGCTTTAATATAAAAACCAGAAATCTTGGTGCATATTTGGAATTCAAAATCTGAGGGATAAAATAAAGACCAAGGCAATGTGATATGTGAGGAATAATGATCTTACTAAGCTGGAGATCTGGAAACAATAGACCTTATCTATGGTTGAGACAAAAGTTCTACCTAAGGTCATGGCAGCTGATGTTCCTACTTATACAATGGCTTGTTTTTACTTTCCTAAGAAGCTTTAAACTTTTAGTGGGGACAAAAAGGAAATGAAGATCTGTTACAAGAGTCGAATGCAGTCGACAGCGTTTAACGCTTAATGGGGTAATGGGCTTTAAGCACTTGGAACTGTTTAATACAACTCTTCTTGCTAAAAAAATGCTCGCGTGTGATATAGGAACCTGGATAAGAATTCTAATGGGGAAAGAGTTCTAGAGAGAAAAAAAAAAGGCAAGTAGGGGACAAAAATATTACTGATATCTGAAATGATGTATGGGTGCCTGGACTACAGGGAAAAAAATTAGACTATCTAGGGATTGATATTGATTTTGCCACAAAGGCTTCTGAAATCGTGGACAAGAAAGCCAATGAATAGGATTTCTCTTAAACAAATTATTGGATTTCTATTGATGAAAAGGAAATTATTTAAGAAATCCTAGATAACCATCATGGTGATCTGAATAGAACAGTTTGGTCATATTGTGAAATGGTGCATATTCTGCCAAATCAGGTTACAATTCTAGGAAGAAAGTTGTTAGTCAACCTATCGCTAATTATCCAAGTAGCACACATATTGTGGATAGAAAGGTTTGGCAGAAGATATGGCAAGTGAATCATCCTAGCAAGATTAAAGTGTTTTTATGGGGAGTATGAACTAATGCTTTTCCAACTAAACACAATCTATGAAAAAGGAAAATGTGTTGAGACTCCATTGTGAAGTGTATGCCATCGAGATTTGTAATATGTAGAAGAAATATTCCCGATGTGTAACTGGATCACTGAGGAATTTTAATGGTTAGATGTTTTGGTCTGAAATTGACAAAAGGACTGTTAAGACGTTTGATAAATGGCTTTGGATGTTTTTAACAGTATGAAAAGAATAAGGACGCAGGAACGGATTGAAGAGACAAATTGCTTCCACATGTTAATATTACTATTCGCGAAATTTATGATGTAATGATGGGGTTTGTAATTGTACAAAAAGGTACCAAGGATAGAAGTATTTTTAAGGATAAAGAAGAATGTAGTGTGGGTGACTGTTGGAGACGACCTGCAAATGAGTGGCTAAAAGTTAATTATGATGGACTCTGTGTCCAACCTTTAGAAATGCATGTATTATTATGGGTGTCCGACACAAGGGATGGACTTTGTTGATGGGATAGGTGGAAACTTAAGGCTAGCTCAGCTTTGTTTGTAGAAGCATTAGCATGCATGAAAAGGGCGAAGCTTGCAATTTAGGGAAAATTTAATTATGAAAATCTCATTAAAATCGTTTCGATGAATGAATTTAATAATAAAATTTATCCATTTTATGAGTAAAAGTTTAATTTCATTAACATTTTTTTAATTAATTTTTTTATTGTCAAAATTTTAAAATAAAAAATAGTTAAAATTTACAATGAATTTTTTTATTATCATTGTATTAATTTGACGCTATAAAAATTTTTATATTAATTTAATACAATTTACAAGTGGAATAAATTTTACAAGTTAGTGCAAATTTTGATTAAAATAAACTTTATTAGATTTATTTATTTCTTTGTAAGTTATTCAATATATATTCGAAAATAAATAAATCAATAAGCATTCAGATGTACTTACAAAATTAAGAATTATACTAATAGATCAATATATTTCAATTGGATTTGACATTTAAATGAATATATTTCACTATTGTTTAAAGTTTAATTGAATTCATTGTAGCACTTAATTTATCATTATTATTTTTGAGTCTGAGAAATAAGTAGTCATTCTTTACATGTTAAATGGATTTTGATTTTTTTATTTGTTTTTTGGTTTAAAGTTGACATTTTAAGATGGTTTGCCAAAAAAAAAAAAAAAAAGCAAAGAGATGACGAGAGAGAAAAGGAGATGAATGGAGAGAGAAAATAAAGGTTAGGAGAAAGATGAGCAGGGCAATGAGTGACCAACAAGGATAATAGAGGAAATGCGGGAGGGAAAAGTTTCAGTTAATACTTTGAAAATTTTTACTCTCTTATTTTGCCAGCTTGAAGTTAGCTAGCTTTCTACCCTTTCAACTTTTTTACTCCTTTATTATAATAAATCACTTTTGACTGAGTAAAGGAGATAAAAACGAAAAATAAACAGGAATTAAAAAAAAAAAAAAAAGAATTTGAGGAAAGTCTACTATCCTACGCAAAAGCCTCAACAATATTCAGTGGCATCCAAATTTAACTATATGTTAATTAAATAATAATATCAATGATTTTATGATAATTAAAATTTTTAACAGTTAGAAATTATTTTTTAGATATGGTACAATCTTAAGTAAGTGATTATTTTAATTATTTTCTACTTTGTCAATGAAAATTTGATGCATTAGAGTGAGAGGCATTGCATAATTTAACTAAAACTTAGGAACATCTTGAAAGGAAGGGTGAAGGCTCGTACCTTTTCAATCAGGAAAAGTGGTTGTTGGATTTGGGATTCCACTTGCCCAAATATCTTAATCTTCCCACACCGATATGTCCTCAACTTTTTTAACACAGGCCATGTTGTAGTGTGCATTCCTGCGTAGAAACACATGAGGTTTGGTAGATTCCATAGCACAATGAATGACAACTTATTAAATTGGAAACAAATTCTCTGTTCTGCTTCTTCACTATTCTTTGAAATAATCTCTTCCAGCCCACAATTATTGACTTCAAGGTCTTCAAGTTGCAGGAGATCTTTCGCTATTGAACACGGAAACAGAGTTTTCAAACTCCAACATTCGCAAACACGTACATTTCGTAGGTTTTCAAAAGAAATATTTCCATTGGGATCCTTATTCCAAACATGCTTCAACTTCGGCAACCGCAAGAGAGCCACTTGTCTTAATTGAGTAGCCACCACACATGTTTCTTCAGTTTCTAACCCTTGGACCCGGAGTTGGAACACTTCTTCGAGTGAAGCGCAATCGGTTACTTTTAGTATTTCCAGTCTTTGAAATACTCCCAGCATAAAAGATGAAAAAATGTTCAATAACGCATCACAATGCTCCACCGTCAACTCTTTGAGCTTAGAAAAGGAATCCCCGCGAAGTTGGTTATACCATATCCTCGTAACATTTCTCAAATGGGAGATTGTGATTTTCTCCAAGTTGGGAAAAACAACCTGCATAATGATTAAAGGAGTTAATTATAACGGCATTTGAATTAGTGAATTTACTGAGCCATTTATAAATAGAATTATATAAAATGTTAGCTCAATGACATTTAGATGAAGGCATCCGTAAATCACATCATTAAAACAATTGGAATGATTGTTGATTAGAGAAGAGTGTAGATGGATTAATATTAAATGACAATTAATAGAAAATATCGAATGATACCTCATCAATTGATTTTTAAATAAATAACTATTTATATAAAAATAATTAGCAATTAAATTCTTTACAAACTGGGTAAAAAGTACGTGCTTTTTTTAAATATAATATTTATAAAGAATATTAAATTTAAAATAATTGATTCTTTTATGTGTAGATACTGTTTTTAAAAAAATTAAAAGATAAGTAAAAACTAAAAAGTGATAAGTAGTTTTTATTAAATAGTTAATTTTTAATGAATAGTATTTTTATTTAAAATAAAAGACTTAAACATCTTCGAACGCATTTTAGTAATATAAATTTAATTTTGGTTTTTATGTAAATTTTTTAATTAAGTTGGTGCAACTTGATTCATGACACCAACTCAATTACTCTTATTATAATTAGTACAGATAACTATTCATAAAAATAATTAGCAATCAAATTCTTTATATTTTATAATCAAAATTTCAAAACTTTTTTTACTTAATTTGCATTTATAGCTTTATGCTTAAATTTTATATTTTATGCATATATATATTTTTCTACTTATTGTTCACAAATATTATAGCCCTTCTCTATTAACGAAGTTTATTAAAATTCTTTAAATTAATACACAATATGTTGGCATGTTAAAATGAAATAAATATTTTATATTATTCTATAATTGAAAAATCAATTTATATGTGATAAGAAATTACCTTAATTTTAAATTTTCTAAAAATATAAATAAGTAGCTTTTAAACCGACTAAATAAATTATCCTTTAGCCATAGAAAAAAATTAATGGGTGATAGCCGTCTATCATTTACTCTTGAAATGGAATGTTATCTAGGTAAATCAAACAAGTGAATTGCATAATTGAATTCAAATACAAAATAATATGTTCATATCAGCTTAAAAATAAAATAAAAAATTGAAATGACTTCGAAAAACAAACAACATGAAAAAAAAAATTAGAAAAATAACATGTATGCATCAAACTTCATCATTTGGATATTACTATTAACCTTGCCATCGTTGACTACCAAAAACTTGAATAATAAAAGAAAGACAAACAAATTTTATTTTGGTTAAATTTTATCTTTAAATAATTTAAAATCAAAGTTAAATGATAAAATTCAATCAAAATTTAAAATTTAATTACAAAATTTAATCGAATAAATGTAAAGTGAAAAATTGGCTCTTAATCTAAAAATATATGGTAGATATTAATCAAAACAAAATAAAATGGCAAATTTCAAAATCAATTTATAGTACTGTAGTTTATGATATGTCTTTCAACCGAAAAATCTTTTCTAAACCTTTTGCAAAAAAAAAAAATTATTGCTTTATAATTATATTAAATCATCGTAAAAATCTAGCCAATTTAGCCATTTATAAAAAAATTTTAAACATAATTTTTTCCTCAAATATTTATTTACCTTATAATTTTAAATATTATTATTTTTAGTGGTTCATCTAAATTAAAGTTCAAATCAAACTGAGTAAATTGCCTTGTTGATTCAACTTACTAATTCAATTAGCCTAAAAGTCTTCGCTAGAAAGTAATCTCACTATCTGCTTGGGAACTTACTCAGCCAAAAGGATTTTTTATTAACCATAGGTTTATATAGCTCACGAGTCACGACTAGCAGAATTTTTTTTAATATATATATATATATAAAATACTATTTATCAAAAAAAAAAACTAACCTTATTGCAGAAAAATGCAGTAACAGTATCTGTTTCAGCACCAATTATTGCTTCTTCATCCTCGTCTCTTGAAAATGTAGAAACGAAGGTAGTCATGTTTGGGCAGTCAGCTACCTTCACTTCTGACAAGGATGGACATTCAATAGTTGTACTTCCCAAGTAAAAGCTTGTCAAACCGGGACAAGACTCGACAATAACAGATTGTAGACGAGGGAATAGGCTGATTGTCTTATCATCTGCCATTGCTTCCTCGACTACTGAACCTTCTTCCTTGATGACTTGTTCCATTTGACTGCATCCCTCGATTTTCATTTCCTGGAGTCGCCTCAGGCTCATGGCCATAGAGAGGTTAAAAATGCATCTCAAGTTGCTGGAATTACAAACCTCCAGAAATTCAAGGTTTTTAAAGTCCAACATTTCTTGAGGATATCTACTCCAGGTGTCCATCAACTCGGGAAACTTTGACAACTTCAAATGCTTTAGGCCACGGTATCCAACCTAAGAAGGATCATATCAAAAGGTGAAATGTTCATACTAGCATATTTTGATAAGAGTCATACAAGGCTACAGCGAAAAAAAAAAAGGCAAGAGATGATTGAAGGTATATATTTTCAGCGAATTTTCAGCCAATACCTTTTCTATGTATAACTGCTTCAGAGTGGAATTGAGATCACCAACCCAACGCCCCTTATAATCGGATTCTGTTTGTTGAACATTTTGCAGCTTTGGCGTGCTTAAAGCTCCTTGACAAAAATTCTTCATTGCGGGGCATTGACTAACGATTACTTGTTCCAATGACGGGAACTTGAAAGTGTAATTCCCTGAACAGAAACTTTTGAGGCTTTGTAAACAATAAAGCTCCAAATATTTCAACTCCCTGAAAATAATCTCATATGTTGCTTCATCTCCCTCGCTTGCAATTACTTCTGTAATCATTTCACATTCTCTTATCCTCATTATAACAAGCCGCATCAAACTTTGGGCTTTTGAAGATGTAAACAGCTCTGCTATCTCTTTGCATTCCCAAACATCCAAGGTTGTAAGATTTTGAAAAGATGAGGAAGCCGATGATAAATTAATTAAACTGTCACAAGACCAAACTTCAAGCGTTTCAAGACTTTCACGAATATGGTCCAGTGGTGAGCCTTCCTTCCATAGATATCTTATCTTATCAACCCCATTCAATCTCAACCTTTTGATTTTTGGGAGCGTGATGATCACGTCTTTTTCCTCACCTACATCGCCTTCGTAAGGAGATAGCTCTCTGAAATTGCAAGAAACAACCTCAAGTTCTTCCAGATTGTAAAATCTTTGGAGGAAACGAAACGGAAAAACATCTGACTCATTGCGATAGCAAGTAATCCGCAGAAGTTTCATATGACAAAAAAAGTCTACGGCAAACTGCCCATCACTTATCATTGCAATGTCATCGCTGCTAAAAGAAACTTCTTCCAATTGGGTGATGACCTGACAAGTCAACAGACAAGAATATGATGTATAGTGTGATTGATTTAGAATTGCAACGGAATAGACATGCTTAATACAGAAAATGAGCCCATAAACGAACTAAGAAACGCCCCCCTCCCAAAAAAAAAAAAACCATTAATTAATTGTGAATATTTCACTGTTTGATTTTTATAGTTTACTTTTACTTCCTCAAAGAATATTAAAAAGTAGAAAAATAGAATATAAAGTTAATTATGATTAAAATTAAATAAATAACTAAAAATGTACCAACGTTTTAAGTTTAACATAATTCTTTAGGTAAAAGTAATATAATGAAATTTTATTCTCCAATGACTTTACAATGTTTTAGTTTTAACTAATTATTCAAAAATTATTAATTTATTTAAATGTGCTTTTCTTTTATTAATTACCTTTTACTTTAAAATATATCAAATGAGTAATGGAAACAACAATCAATTAATGCTATGCTAAATTTGGACATTCTGACCATCATACATTAAAAGATAACATGCCCGAATCAAAAGTAAAAAAACTGGTAGCTTGATCCTTTGGTTTGAAAATTTTCTTAATCATTATTTTTTTTATTGTTTAACTTAGCAATTTTTTTATTGTTTGAAAAGTTTATGAACTATTTCATTTTTCTTAAGTAGTTCTCTATACTTTTATTATACCAAAATAAAATTTTACCTATAGATTTCATATCTAAAAATGTCTTTATTTCAAATGAAAGATTTATTTATGTTAAAAGCTTATGTAAATACAAACTAAAAGTGAAGGGCTTATTTGGGTATAACTTGACGATTAAGAATTTATTTAGGTACAAACTGAAGTTTAAAGATTTATTTGGGTGTAATAAAAATATAAGGATTTAATTAAATAAAATGATAAAATTTTACCATGATAATGTTATCATCTCACATGTGACCGTCTCCACCTTTTTTTTAACATTTTTTTCTTCATATTTTATGATAGATACAGATTTATGCATAAGATACACTTAATTAATGTTTATAAGAACTAATTAAAGATTAATTAATATTAATTTAGAAAAGTATTTTAATATTTTGCATTTAATGCAATATTTTCATTGAATTCAAGAAAAATACTTGATTAGTTGCATCTTTTCCTTTAATATCACCCTAATCAGTGCAACTAAAAACTGGTTAACATTTCTTTATTGTATAATATTTATACAAAAGGTAAAAATAACTTATGTCTCATTTTTAATATTACCTACATATATCCTAGAACTAATTTAATTTGCAAGGCATAAAAAAAGTGTTTGGCGTATATAACTGGTTAATTTACTTACGAGTAAAAGTTATAGTGCAATATAAATTATTATTTTCTATTGTTAACTTATCAATCTAAATCTATTAGATATGATCAACGATACTAATGACTTATAATTAGATTTACAATTTGTCAGTTTTAATTAAAATATTATGATAATATACTAAAGAAGACTGATGGGAAACAAATTAGAATATTTTTTTTCTAGCTAAGGGTCTTTGTCAAGAAGATTTTCTATCTTCTTACATGTTTTTGATAGATATAGATATCTTATCTAAGATGATCCAACTAGTAATGCAAACAAAAGTAACTGAGGGATTCAAACTCAGTAAACATTGTCCAGTTGCTTTCATATGCTACTTCTTAATGATAATTTGTTCTTTGTTGCTGCTAATCCTTTGAACTAATAGAGAATGTTTGATTTGATTAGGTATATTGCTAGGCCTTTGGTCAAAGGCTAAATCTTTATAAGTCAACTTTAGTTTTGTAGCAATACCCCATACATTTTCAAGAAAGAAGTGGAGGTTTGCTTTGGAATCTTGGTATGTATTTGGAATTCAATACCTTTGGGATAAAATAAAGACCAAGGCAATGGGATATGTGAGGAATAGTGATCTTACTAAGCTCAAGAGCTGGAAACAATAGATCTCATCCAAGGGTGAGACAAAGGTTCTACTTAAGGTTATGGCGGTTGATGTTCTACTTAAGCCATATTCTATATATTAATTCTTATGTTTATTTATTTTTAATACCTTTCACTAATATAATATTGACCATCAAAATGAATATGGCATTAAAATGTGCCTTAAAGATAATAATCATATGAATGCTAAACGTTATTAAAAAAAGTTAGAAGAGAGTTTTGTAATGAATATATATATATATATATATATTTGAAGTATCAAGAATATGCATGTTAGATTTTGATCACTAAATATAGGAAATTAATCAAATTATTATGAAAGTAAAATGGTTAACCGATCACTATGGGAGGGTTCCATTTAAAATAATGTTATTTATTGTGGTTAATATCCTTAAGCTCAGATATTGAAGATAATAATATAATAAATTATAAACTAAAAAGTTATAATATTAATTTGTCAAGTAGAGTTTACATTTAATTTCAATCAATTAAGTTAAACTTAAGTAATACATTCTCAAATATATCTTGTTATGAAATCATAATATTAATTTCTAATTTAAATATTTTTCACTTTAATGGTATCTTTATTTTACGAAATAAAATAAAATTTTTTTTATCCTAAACAATGATACTAAAAAATGTTTGTCAATTAATGTTTCAATTTTGCCATCACTTTAATGGTGGTCCCTTAATTTTAAGGTAAAAGTTTCAGTTAATACTTTGAAAATTTTTACTCTCTTATTTTGCCAGCTTGAAGTTAGCTAGCTTTCTACCCTTTCAACTTTTTTACTCTTTTATTATAACAAATTACTTTTCACTGAGTAAAGGAGATAAAAACGAAAAATAACCAGGAATTAAAAAAAATATTTTGAGGAAAGTCTACTATCCTACGCAAAAGCCTCAACAATATTGTGGCCTCCAAATTTAACTATATGTTAATTAAATTATAATATCAATGATTTTATGATAATTAATATTTTTAACAGTTAGAAATTATTTTTTAGATATGATACAATCTTAAGTAAGTGATTATTTTAATTATTTTGTATTTTGTCAATGAAAATTGGATGCATTAGATTGAGAGGCATTGCATAATTTAACTAAAACTTACAAACATCTTGAAAGGAAGGGTGAAGTCTCGTACCTTTTCAATCAGGAAAAGCGGTTGTTGGATTTGGGATTCTACTTGCCCAAATATCTTAATCTTCCCACACCGATATGCACACAACTTGTTTAACACAGGCCACGTTGTAGTGTGCATTCCTGGGTAGAAACACGTGAGGTTTGGTAGAGTCCATAGCATAAGGAATGATAACTTATTAAATTGGAAACAAATTCTCTGTTCTCCTCCTTCAATATTCTTTGAAATAATCTCTTCCACCCCACAATTACAAGCTATGAGGCCTTCAAGTTGCAGAAGATCTTTCGCTATTGAACACGGAAACAGAGTTTTCAAACTCGAACATTCGCAAACACATACATTTCGTAGGTTTTCAAAAGAAATATTTCCATTGGGATCCTTATTCCAAACATGCTTCAACTTCGGCAAACCCAAGAGAGCCACTTGTCTTAATTGAGTAGCCACCACACATGTTTCTTCAGTTTCTAACCCTTGGACCTGGAGTTGGAACACTTCTTCTAGTGAAGCGCAATCGGTTACTTTTAGTATTTCCAGTCTTTGAAATACTCCCAGCATAAAAGATGAAAAAATGTTCAATAACGCATCACAATGCTCCACCGTCAACTCTTTTAGCTTAGAAAAGGAATCCCCATGAAGTTGGTTACACCACATCCTCTTAACATTTCCCAAATCAGAGATTGCGATTTTCTCCAATTTGGGACAAGCAACCTAGACAATGATTAAAACGGTCAGTTATAACAGCATTTGAATTAGTGAATTTATTGAGCCACTTATAAATAGAATTATATAAAATGTTAGCTCAATGACATTTAGATGAAGGCATCCGTAAATCATATTATCAGGACAATTGGAATGATTGTTGATTAGAGAAGAGTGTACATGAATTAATATTAAATGGCAATTAATAAATATATTTAGTGATATCTCATCAATTAATTTTTAAATATATAACCATTTATATAAAAATAATTAGCAATTAAATTCTTTATATTTTGTATGTAGTCATCAACATTTCAAACTTTTTTCTTATATAAAATGTAATTAAAACTTAACTTGCATTTATAGCATTATGCTTAACTGTTATAAGAATATATTTTTCTACTTATTGTTCGCAAATATTATAACCCCTTCTCTATTAATGAAGTTTATTAAAATTTCCTTAAATGAATAAATAATATGTTGGGCATGTTAAATATTTTATTGATATGTTAAAAAGATGGTCATTGTAAGAACAAATGATTTTGACAAAGTAATTTATATTATTAACTTTTAAAATGTCTTTATGCCCTTAAATTACGTCAATGTATTTTTGTTATTAATTTGTTAATTTGAGAGCTTTTTAATAAAAAAATTATGCATATTAATTAGTAATCGAATAAGAATATTATATTTTAAACAATAAAAAATAATACTATATAAAACTGATATACTAATTTTATAAATTTTTATGAGATATAAGTTTCATTGGTAATTATAAACTAAACAATAAAAAATAATTATAAATATTAATATACTGAAAATTTATTAAGAAAGACATTATCTAATAATAAATGAAAAAAAAAACTAAGAAATAAAAGAATATATGTGACAATTTTCACAACCATTAAAAATTAGTCATAAATGTAGCTATGAGTCATTATTTTCATATAAAAAAAAGAATTAGTACATATTTATTATGATTATTTATTAGATATTTATCGTTAATATTATTATTTTAAAAGGAAATACCAATGATTTAATGTTTACAATACAATATACCATAATTAAATAATTTCCATTAAACATATTAGCTCCCTTTTTAAAAATTTATGAAACTAAATACAATTTATTGGCTCCTTTTATAAAATTTTATATTTTGATTAATTATATAAAATAATTATATAAAATTTTTTTATCTATTACTTTTAGTTATACATAACATAAATTATTAATATCAAGATATAATATGCATTTAATAAAAAAAAGAAAGAAAATAAAAAAATACAAATATCCAAAACTAGTTCACACCTTAACTTCCTAAGTAAAAAATCATTAATCAAGAAAGATCTCTGTTTATATATTTATTCCACCATGTACTTTTACTCGGATGTACAGATTATCTAAATTTTTTATGATTATTTTTGTTCTTCATAGACACTCTAATGGATAATTTTTTTCTTTATTATTTTTTATTTAAACACAAAAAGTAATGGTGTATCACTAATTTTAATTCCTAATAAAGTATCTATGAACTTACCTTTAACCAATTTATCATAAAACTTTGAGCTACTAATTATTTTTTCTCAAATTTAACAATTAAACTAAATTCGTTATCAATTGTCATATCCAATATATCTTCTAAACCTACCTCAACCAACTTATCAAAAGAACTTGCTCTTGATAGGATATTTATTTCTTAAGTTACCGATCCACGTAATTAAGGAATTTTACTCAAACAAGTCAAAATTATCTGCATTAATTCTACAAATCTAAAATTTTCTTCTATCAACATTTTCATTTAGTACTCGTATTTGTTTATAAATAGTTATGCATACAAGATAAACTGAATATTTTTATGCATTTTATTTACCAAGAATGATTTGCTACTACCACTGCTAATAATAATAATAATAAAAATATATGTCCTTCACAATTTCTTTTGTTATCATTAAAAATAAAAGAACTATTTTCTATTCATATTTGTCAAGTTGGTATTGTCAAATTGTGATATTTATATTAGTTTTAAACTAACGAATTAGAACCAATCAATTACTCTTCCTTTCTTTCACATTTTGCAGCTAGAAAAAGATGGCTACTAATTTCCAATTCTATTATAATTGTGTATTACTAATGACCCACCAAAGACTTGAACGATGAAAGAAAGATAAAAAAATAAAAAATAAACATTTTACAAAATAAAAATACTATGTTAAATTTTTTAATATTTTAAAAATTAAAATGACAACAAGGTAAACTATTTTATATAGTGTTATGTTTGCATCAACTTAAACATTAAAAACAACATGGAAAAAATTAGAAAAATGACATGAATATGTTGGATATGTCAAAGGGTCAGATTTCATCTTTGAGTATTACTATTAACCTTGCCATCATTGATCACCAAGGACTTGAATAATAAAAGAAAGATAAAAGAGGGAAAACCTTTCAAGTTTTTTATAAAATCAAAATTCTATGTTACATTTTTTTTATTTTTAATATTTTTTTAAATTAATTTATTGTTTAATTATTAAAATTAAATATTTAGAAGAATATGTTTTGCTAAACTTTTTTGTTTAAATCAACTAAACTCAAAGGTAACTCAAAATTCAATCAAAACTAAAAATCAATAAAAATTAGATTTTAATTAAAAAAATTCATCTAAATAAATGTGGAGTGGCAAAATTTTCATTTCTAGAAAAAATTTGAATCAGTTGAACATTAAAGGGAAAAAGTTGAGAAGAGTCTACCTTTTTATTGAACAAAGCTTCACCAGTAGAGATATCCTCGCTCGTGGATTTGTTGATGAATTCCTTCAATTCAGGGCACTGCTCTATCTCAAGAATCGTCAAGGATGGGAATTCAACAATATAATCTTCATGGCAAAATCCAATTAGTTTCTGAAGACCCTTTAATTTGAGGGAGTTCAAACGAGGGAAGGAGATAGGAGCTGTGATTCCGAATATTTCCTTTGACATCTCCTCCGTTGATATTATCTCTTGGATGCACTTGCATTCTGTTATCTCCAAGCACTGGAGCTGCTGCAGATATTCAACCACAGAGTACGATAGCACCTGTTTTAAGTTGTTGCAGCCTTCAATGATCAAGCTTGTCAAATTTTGAGTTGAATGAAACCCTCTCGGAAGCCATATCCTTTCAATGCTAATTGAGGACAGTTTCAGCTTCTCCAACTTAGGAAACACTGTCTGCACAGATATAACTGTTTACTTAACAACTGTTTACTTAAGTTTGAATATTTTTTCAAATAATGTGAAGGGGCAACAAAAAATTGTTTATTTTTTATGATTTTAATTAGCATACTACAAATTTATCTATGACATATATATTGAAAATTCTCTCTCTCTCTCTCTCTCTCTCTCTCTCTCTATATATATATATATATATATATATATATATATATAACATTGTGTTTGTGTGACAGTATTAATTGTATCTGATGTTGAGACAAAAGCTATAGTATAAGAACTTAGAAAAGGGCAAGCATAACATACCAATCCTTATGAGTTATGCCTTATTCATCTTTCCCTTTTTTGGTATCCAAAATTTATTACATCTAATTCTCCCTTTTTTTTTTCTATATGTTATACCGAAATTTCATATTCTTTTAATTTTACATTAAAAAATTACTGAACATCAATACTATAAAATAATTTTAAAATTTCAAAAGAAAATACATTAAATCCTATCTTTTTTCTTAAACATGGTTTCGCAGCAAATATGAACTTACAAAAATGAAATATAGAGAGCATTAGCTCAACTTTATTATAAATTGATGGAGAAGTTGAGTATTAATTGAAGAGATCGATGGAGATGAAATTAAATTTAACAAAGTTGGAAATGAGACCAATATGCATGCATTTGGATAAGGAAAAAAGATTAAATACCTTTTGATCGAAAAGGGCCATTCCCTGTGGAGATATGGAAGTAGAACCATTGTTTTCGGAGCAAAAGCTAATGAGCTTTGGCATACCCTGGAGCGTTAAAGACTGCAGTTGAGGAAACTCAATTTTGTGAACAGCATCATTAACTTTAATGATATATTGGATCATCGCACCATTTTGGATATAGAGATTCTTCAACTGTTGAAAACACTGCGTAGCTTCTGACTCATGTAGCAAAACCTCCATATCTTTCATTTCATCTAAATGTAGATTTTCAGCTTCCTTCAATAACATTTTGATTCCATAATTTAGAAAGCCAATGCTTGTCTGTAGCTTGAGTTTTAGTGTTCTGGAATATTCAATCTCAGCAAACCACTCCCGATACCAAGCTTTTCCTATGAAAATATTGTATCTTTGCAAATTTTTAAAGAACAAGTCTTTGGGAATAATCTTGGCATCAGGGATATGAATATCTAAAGCAGTTAAACAAGACAACGCCTTCAATTCCGCAAGACTAGCATTGCTTTGCTCACTGGGGTGTCCCTCTGCTTCCCATTGAACAAAACCGTCACCCATATACAATTCTTCTAATCTAGACAGATTGCATAAGACACCAGATGGAAATCTTTTGAGTTTGGAACGACTTAGATCTAACAACTTTAACTTTGTCAACTGTCCTATTTCCTTGGGTAACATTTCAATATCAGAATGCAAAAGGCTGAGAATTTCCAAATTCTTGAGCTCCCCAATAAGGACAATATCTCCCAACACAGAGTGATCCAGGCATAATGTTCGAAGGTTTGCTAGCAGGGAAATTGATGAAGGCAAGGACGGAAATCTCATAGCCGTTAGATCTAGGACATTAAGATTTTTCATTTCCTGAAAAAAGTTACTGGGAATTTTTATCGAAGGATCCTCGCTACCCATACAGAAAAGAGTAAGTTTTGGACATTCCAAATGATCAGGAAGCTTGTTAATATTAGCATGATGCAGACTAATTTTGTCCCAATTTTTCATTGTGTTTCCATCTGGCCAATCATTTAGAACCTGCCTGTGTCTTGAAACTAACACGCGGTTGTCTTTAGAAGCGATTCTTATGGCGACATCAGAAATAAGGTCATGCATATCAAAGAACTGACTGTTATAACTATCAAGTAACAAACAAGAGGCTTTGAGATGACTCACCACTGTCAGCAGTCTGTTCCGTGTTTCTTCTACCGTGCTGACACCGTTAAATAATCGCAAACCGATTGCATATTTAAGCAAATCCCGAATGCTAGCATTATGACCCATTACACTGCAAAGCAAGAAAGTTTGTTTGTGTTCCTCACTTTCTAAAAGATTGTAACTCAACTCTATAGCTGAATATGCTTCTGCCGTTATCCCTTTGAAGTTGCATGAAGAAGGCTGGTTTAGTTGTCGCAAAGCATCCCTCCATTCAAATAATGGTTTATTTCTCAAAGCCCGTGCAACCGTTGAAATGGCGATTGGAAGACAAGCACATTTTTTAGCTATCTCAATTGCTACAGACTGAAATTTAGAACTTTCAACACTGCCCCCTGCAATCTTCTTGAACAAATCCCAAGCCTCTTCTGGTGTTAAAACTCCGATTTGGAAACGTTTTTCAGCACCCATATCATTCGATAAAACATCATGAACTCTTGACGTAAGCAGCATGATGCATTCCTGATGTTTATCTCCAAAAGGAATTCCCACTTCCATCGGGTCTAATCTGGCCCAAACATCGTCTAAAACAACAAGAATCTTCTTCTCTTTCTTCAACCTTGCACACAACCGATTTGCTCTTCCGGTCATACTCTGCTCCTCAAATTTCAATCCCAATTTGTCAGCAATTTGGTCTTGAATTTTCTTGACGTCAGGAGTCTGAGTCACAGCTGCCATAACCACCGAGTCGAATAACTTATCCTCTTCGACTTGTCTAATAACTTCTTTGACAAGCGTGGTCTTGCCCACACCAGCCATTCCGTACACCCCTATAATGTTGATACTAGGATCTTGCACTGCCTCCACGATCTCGTCAAGCACCTGCTTTCTTGAATCAAAGGCCTCAAAATATTTAGGAGGTCCAAACTCTATGGGTTCTGGAACTTCACGGTATGATACTTTGTCAAATTCACCTGCTCTTTGGAGGAGTTCATCAACGGCCCTGGCATCTTCTTCTGCTTTCTTGCTAAGCTGATAACGAGCCTTGAAATTAGGACACAAGCCGAAGAAACACTTGTTCTTGGCTTTCTCTTTAAGACCCTCCACTTCGTTGAGCTCTGCATTGATTATATTGGCCCCTAGACTCAGCCAAGTCTCAACGTCCTTGTGTATTTTCTCCCCGTTCCTTTCAGCAGCAAGAACGTCTTTCTGCACTCTGTCTCTTTTTTCTTCGAAGCGTCCAATTTTCTTCTCAAAATTCTTCAACTTTTCCTCATGGAGGAACACATAACTTATTGGACATTTGACTGAACGGAAAAAGTGTTTCACAGCTTCGGCGCTAAGGTTGGCAGCGCAACCGGTACCAATATCCATTTTTCTAATTTTTTTTTTTAACTTTTCTCAACAAAAATTAGAAAGCAACACAAATGGAAAGATTAGAAAATTTTGATGAAGAAACAGAAAAAAAAAAAAAAAAACCAAATCTGACTCCAAATTAAACAACGAAAAGAGTGAGAGAAATCAACGAGTGAAGGATTCAAAAGGGTGTGGAACTAGTTTGGTAAAAGAGAACCGCAGTGAAAGGCTCTGCTGTGGTTTAGCGGGTGAAAAGTAAAGGAATAGGAGTTGCAGTGAAGGCTTAGCTGAACATCATATGGGAAAAGAGTTACGTGCTTGAAAGAGCTTTAAGAATCCGCAACGTGCAAAAGGATTAAGCAGAAGGAAGATTGGATTGAGAGAGAAAAAAAACAAAAGATTTTAAGTGAGAGGTTTTGTGATTTAGATAGACATTGTGTACACAATACGGTAAAGATTTGAGATATATATATATATATATATATATAACAAACGGAGAAATCAAACTATTTTTAATAAGTTATCCTTTAATTGGAATTGGAAGAGTGAAACAGTAATTTATTACAAATAATAATAATAACCTTAAATTAATGTTTATTATCAATACTGATATGATATTGAAATATATCGGTACCTTGCTTTTCTTTCTTATTGTTTTCCACCAATTTCTCATTTTTCATTTTTTTTTTTAGCAGGTCGCCAATTTCTTATCATTGACGAGTGTTGTCACTAATTATATATCATTCAGGAGTGTTACATGCACTGAACTGTACCAATTTTAAAGTAAAATAAAACAGTATAAATAATGTGTTGTTTTGATTTTTTATATTGATTGTACTAATTTGTTTAGAATGATATAAGATTTTAATTGTTTTTTCAGAAATTTTCACTTGTTTATTTTTTAAATTAATTTCTAATACTTATTTTTATCTTTTTATTTTTCCATACTTACATTTAAAAAATTATAAATTCTTTGAAAATAAATATTATGTATTTATAATTAATGATTTTATATTTGCATTTAAATATATTAATATATATATATATAATTAAGGTATATTTGCTAAGCTATAAACTTATATATGAAAAAATCTTTGGGAAAAAAAATTGAAATGATACATTAAAAATTACTAATGCTAATACATATTGACATTAAAACAAAAAATAAATTCATCCACCGATACAATATTACTTTGTTATTGACCCATTATTCAAGTTCTTTCTACTTTTCTGGTTATGAAAAAAAAAATAGTATTCTCAATAATCTATCCCCCAATTTATTTTTATTTTATTTTAAGAAATTTAAAATATATATATAATTTATTTTATCTTATATTAAAATCTTAAATGTTGCTCCAAATTAATGTATCAGGATTGTTTTTACCAAAAACTAAAACAATTATAAAAATAATTTCAATATAAAAAGTTAAATGCTAAAGAGGAGACAAAATCATTGAACCGCTCCAAAATCCCAAATCTTTTTTTACCCTTTTTTTGCTTCGCATTTTCATTGGCTATGACTATGGTGAGTTGCATTAGTACAATACTGACTATTAAGAGTCAATTACATCTTAGTCTTTCTTTTTATTTTTTCCCTTTTTTTTTTCTGGTCGAGAAAAGTTCGAGCTGTGCCTTCCTTTTAGTAGCATTTTCTCATTATTAGTACAAATTAATTATTAGGCAATATGTCAGTGTCCTTTTTTTTCTCAGTTTTTTGTTATAGTAATGTTTAATTGTTTTTATGATAAATTATATTATCTCTTTTTTTATATATTATAAATCGTAAAAGTTTATACATAATTATAAGAAAAAAATATTAATTATTGTGCATAAACATATATTTAAATAAATAAAATTAATTCATAATCGTTTATCCTCAATTTTTTTATTTTATTTAAAAAAATTATAAAAGATTATTTTAATTTATTTTATATTAAAATCTTAAATTTTTTTTTCTAAATAAATGCATCGTGATTGTTCGTACCAAACACTAAGACAATTCTACAAAGAACTAAAAAAAATGTTAGAAAAGTAAAAAAAATTATTGAATCAATCCAAAGTACTTTCCACCTTTTTGCTGTGCATTTTCTTGAGCCATTATTACGGTGAGTTGAATGGGTACAATATTGAGTCAATTATGTTCAAGTCTTTGTATTTGCTTTTTTTATGGTTGGGAAAAGCACAAGCTAAATTTGTCTTTTTATTAGGATTTTCCCAAACTAATAGTACAAATATTAGGCAATATGCCATAGTCTTCTTGCTCTCTCTTTCTTTTTTTCTTTTCAACTGTTTCTTCGCAATTTAATATTTCCTCAGCCATAGAATGGTTGATAAACTTGCCCTCAAATTTATCTAATTGGCGTCATTCCATAGGCTATTTCGGTGAAGTAAGATCACTTCGTAATTTGATTGAAAAATTAAATTTTGAAAAGCTTATAACAAAAAGAAATTTTTATTTTGACTAAATTCTCGTTTTGTATTAAAAATTTTCTCATTTGACAGAAATAAAGGGGGAAATTGAATTGATGAATGAATCGCATTTTACGTATAGCTTGGTGACCAAAGCACCAAATTTCTGTCCCAATTTGCAACCAAGAAAGAGATGTGAACAATTAGAGAAATGAATTCAAAACTAGCTGTGGGAAATAATTGTCAAACCCATTGCTATTAAACTCAAGATTTCAATAACAAAGTTTAAACCTTTCTTTGTCTCTCTTTTTCACCACTCCCCCTTTCTTCACGGTTTCACCATCCACACTCATTTTTTCTTAAAATCTTTCAATTTTTATCTTTAGTATTGAATTGTGAGGGGAGAAATCTCTCCTTTTTTATTAATCAAAGTTCGATATTTATTTGAGAATAAATTAATTGGCTTTTTAACTTTGATTTGTGTTAATGAATACACTTTGTAGCTTGATTGTATTTTATTAAGCGTGCTTTCTTTATTAATTGATAAACTGTTAGTAGGTTTGAAGATTTAACGATGTCTACGCAAATCGGTAACCCTTCTATCATTAGGAAGAAATTCTGGTACTATAACAGGGGAGTTTGAGGCAGTGGACCCAATTACAAATAGAACAATAACTACTACATTTTTGTATTTTCCAATGCCAATACACCTGAAAAATTCAACATAAATTTAGTGAATGTTTGATCCCACATTTTGTAATTTATAAGTTTAAATAAAATTCTTATAAAAATTAAAAACTTTAAAAAAATAAAAATTATTTAGTAATTTAATTTTTAAAAGCTGCTTATGCACAAACAAGTTGAAAAGAAATAAAAGATAAAAATTTTATTTAAAAAATACTTTCTTTCTCTTTCTAAAAGAATTCTGAAAAAAATATAATTTTTTTTCAAAAAAAAAAAATGTTATATTTTAAAGTAAAATAAGATAAGTAATATTATTAATATATATATTTAATTCAAATCATTTCATTTTCTTTCCTTTAATCATTTCAAATTAAAATACTTTGATTTCATGTGAATACAATGATTGAGGTGAGCCAATATGGAAGCCTTTGTCCTTTTTTATTTAACTTTCGCAAGTAAGTCTTGGTCTTCGTCGTGTTATCATTCTGTCAATTCTATGGTACAATTATTGTATGTTATCTTCTTTCTTTTTCCTGCTTTTTCCCACCAATTTTTCTATCTCAATATTTTTAGCAGATCCTTATAATTCAAGTGTTTTCTCTATCTTCTCTTTTGCCATTTTTTCTGGTTTTGAATAGAAAATTAGTATTCTCTACCCCCCAAATTATTTTAAAGAATTTAAGAAAGCCGTTACTTGCTTGGAAAACTAAATTTTTTAAAGCTTACTGTAAAAATAATAACTTTCTTAAAATAAATATGGCGCGTATGGTGCGTGCGGCACCATTTTAAGTTGTTTCGGCTCTAGTTTTTTTTCAAATTCAATATTTTATAATTTTTTATTTTTTGATATTTTTCTTAAATTTAAAATTATATAAATTATTTATTATTTAATTTTTATGTTTAATTAAATAATAAATATACTTGTATAAATATTTTATAATTTTATTTTATCAAAAAATATTTTGATCTAGTGAGAATATTTTAGCAGTATATACTCCTCCCTAGAAACTATCCAATATTTGTGTACTCTCAATCTAAGGTTCAATACATATTTGAATATTAAGACTTTTATTTGCATTACAATTTTAATATATATATCCATATATATCATAAAATAAATATATTATGATCTTAATTAAATAATGACTAGATATATATTTTTAATTAAATATTACATCTGTCTCCTCCAATTTTTTATTTTATTCTAAAAAATTTTAAAAATAATTTTAATTTATTTTACATCAAAACCTTATATTTCTCCTAAATTAATGCATCATCATGATTGTTCATCCCAAAAAATAAAACAATCATAAAAAATATTAAATGTTAAAAAAGAAAAAGATTTTGTTGAATCACTTCAAAGTCTTTTCGCCCTTTTTGCCATGCATCTTCCTTGCCCATTATCATAATGAGTTGAATAATGACAACATTGAGACCAAAGACTTTTGAAAAAAAATATAATTTTTTTTGAAAAATTATTATATTTTAAAATAAATTAAAATAAATAATATTATAAATATATATAAATATACATGTTTAACTCAAATCGCTTCATGTTCTTTCATTTAATCATTTCAATTTAAAATAATTTGATTTTATGTGAATACAATAATTGAGGTGAGCCAATATGGAAGTCTTCGTCTCTCTCTCTCTCTCTCTCTCTCTCTCTCTCTTTTTTAATTTTTTTGCAGGTTAAGTCTTGGTCTTCGTCGTGTTATCATTCTGTCAATTTTATGGTACAATTATTGC